>CM037789.1:31025288-31075288 GCA_021229015.1 Solen grandis | reverse complement strand
TATTTATTTTAATTTTCCTCCACACTCGATAAATTATAAGTGATATGCCACTGAAACCACCAATAATCCTTTG
The DNA here is from genome assembly GCA_021229015.1 of Solen grandis. Taxonomy (NCBI): domain Eukaryota; kingdom Metazoa; phylum Mollusca; class Bivalvia; order Adapedonta; family Solenidae; genus Solen; species Solen grandis. The sequence continues at coordinate 31,075,215 of CM037789.1, read as the reverse complement.
TTTAAATCTTATCTTACATAATTAATTAATTAATATTATCATTATTATTATTATTATTATTGATACCTAACCCATGTTCTAGGATGAACCAACACTGAAGACCTCTTTAAGCAGCCTACCTATAGCCTGTTCACCTATATCAGGGGGTCAAAGACTTAAGGGCGTTGCCCCCATCGATCCCTGGGTCTTTAAGACGATAACCTGGCATCTAACCAACTGTGTCACCATTACCATTTCAAATAATCAGAGGATCTCGTGCGAAACTATGGCAACCACATTACAATAATGAAGCGGTTTCTATTGCTTTGCACCAAGCAGTCAATTATTATAATTATAAATTTTATCTCATGCATGATGAGATGAAAGAAAAAAAATGTAATATTCATCAATCAAGATGTTTTGATATCAAACAAATTTCAAATGTTATCTTCTTCACTTCAAAGCCAATTTCATTGTGGAGCACGTGCCTCATAATCTCAAGCACATTTACCGCAAGTTGCCTAATTACTGGATTGTGCGTACACGTGAACATAATTAAAACGTTATGCACCTTTCCTGCTTTCATCAGCAAAAGAACTAAGCCCCGTCGTTTCCATTCGTGGATAAGTCAACTGCTTACAAACAGTATAACTCAGAAAAATATAATTTTGTGTAAACCATGTCAACCAACGACTACCGACCATCCAAGTATAGTTATTTGATAGTCTGTGAGTCAATTTAAATAATATCTTTTAATATTATTACTGTCAACCATGTTTCAATATCTGACTATTACAACCAGCTTATTTTATTGATTTTTTTTTTGTCAGCTACATTGGTTTACTTTTCATTTTTTTTAATGACAAACAATTAATTAAATACTTCTAGCTGCTCAGAATAACAACCGATACTAAACGATTATGCACGTAATAGCTGAATCGAATTTACATTATCTCATTCATTTCAAAACTGAACTAATGCTGATATATTATCAAGTAAATGTATTGGCAAAAAGTTAATAAAAAAAAAATGAAACGAAATAAAGAAAAGAAAAAAGAAAACAAGTATGTATAATGTATATTTTTGTAAAATATACTGCGAAAAGCAAAATGATTTAAATAAAATACTTTGCACAATAACTATTGATAATTGTTTAATGTCAGATTTAAAATTAAAAAAAAAAAAAAGAATCACAATAAAACTAAAACCAAATAATACTCTGTAGCAAATTCTGTGTAACGTTTTACCAACAAGACCGGTTTCGAATTCCACAAACCATAATTCACGATAAGTAATACATACATTCTTAGTGTCGAATGCTCTTATAAAATACCAAAAAATTTCAAAATGTTGGTTATTAAAGTAATAATTAATATATCAACTTATTAATCCACGTGACTATTTAGTAAAACTGGCTTTAATTCTAAAAAACAATACGTAAAGCTATGTAAATTTAAGGTAAATGGTTCCGCTATGTCTGGCCACTTAACTTCTACTAAGTTACCCTAATGAACATTGGAAAACTTGGTTATCTCTGTGAAAGGCCATGAAGTCCGAAATGTAGCGGAACTATTACAGAACTTTACCTTAAATACTCTGGGGCGAAGTTCTACACTCTTGATTCTTGAATAGAATATCCAATTCATACGAAATTCAATTGTTAATATAGAGAACAAAAAAGAATATTCTCCCCAAAGTATTCAAGTATTACTTAGCGCTAAGCATGGTTGGTGGAATTCGAGCCTAGATTACTAGAATGCGGTTCTACCTTATGTAAGAATTAATAAGAATTGTTGGTGGAATTTGAGTCATTGCTGTATTCAAAGACCAGCAGGTGGACGATATCAGCTCGAAGATCATGCGGACGTGGATCGATGTGGATAAGATAGCTTTGTTATAGATTCATTAAGATAGAATGAATTAACTATTTATTTACGGATTTGTATTATGTTTCCAACAGTGTCTGTGGTACGTTGATTCCTAGGAATGGCATCATCTACGGATATCATGGTAATCATTCACATGTATGTACATGTACTACATTTTTCAGGAATTTCAATCCACAAAATACATGGATTGAAAACATAGATCAGCAAAAAATGGGTCAACAAAACAGGGAACCAATGACGTATGAGCCAACAAAACAGGGAACCAATGACGTATGAGCCAACAAAACTGGGAACAAATGAAACATCGAACAAATAAAACTAATTAAAAACAAGAGTTGTCAGAACGACACATATGCCCCCCCCGCCAACGAGTCACTGTACCTGACCTTGACCAATGATCAACTTGTCACTACTATTACGACCAATCCTTATCTAGTAGATCCAACGTCTGCGTTATTGCGACGATTTCACATTCGAGGTCACTGTGACCTTGACCTTTGACCAAATGATCCCAAAATCTATAGGGATCATCTACTAGTTACGACCAATCATCTTACGAAGTCTGAGGAATGTGGGTCCAAGCGTTCTCCAATTATTGATTGGAAACAAAGTGGTCTACCGACGGACCGACCATCCGACCGACATTTCCAAAACAATATGCCCTTCTCCTTTGAAGGAGTGGGGGGGGGGGGCATAAAAACTAAAACAAAAATATATTTTTATACTCTTTTTGAAATTTAGAAGCAGACACCATAACTGGCAGGTGCGATCGCCAACAGATCGCTGTCTGATATGGCTTATGTGCAAAGTTGGTGGTCTAATATGAATGCTTTTTAAGCCGCTTTCTGCTGAGGGGGACTTTAACTTGGCGCAATGGGACTATCAATGCTCTGTGGTTGTATTGACAAACCATGCATTTGTAAGTATTTGAACTTTGATCAGATTTGCAACTTTTAAGTTATATCTAAGTTTAAACTGTATATAATCATTAATTTTATATCTAGTTTGAGGCGGATGCGGATAACTGACAAAGTTTCAAGGCGATTGGGTCAAATTATGTAATTTAAAGTGCCAAGAATTGGATCGTTGAACTTGTGGCCAGTTATATGTCAATCAGAGTTGCTTATTTTTTATTGACATCCTCACGTGAGACTTATAAACACATGGGGTTAAGGAAAGACATTAACAAAAGGCTTCTGGGAAACCCCTGTCACGTGATAGCGAAAGCATACGTCTACTAGAGGAAACGTCTTTCATAATGAGCAACAAGTGTTCAGACATATGTCAGATTTCACAACAAGATGTTCGCCCTTGCAATTCAGAAGTCGGCATTTTAGCCGTGCTGGAAAAATCACTCTGCGTTCAAAGCCGCGGTACGCGTTGCAACCTGTAGACAAAATATACCGAGAAACAAAACAGCCGAGCAATACTGTAAGAAGAAAGCGTAGCATATTATCTAAACAGGTTGTAACTGGAACTGTATATACCCTTCAAACCAGTAACATTCTAATGACGCGTTTTTATGTAGCGGCCGGGGATCGTTCATACGTTATCCCCGGAAGTGAGATGAACACTCCAACCAACAGGTCGTCGGGAGCGCCTTCTATAATGAACGTAGCTTCTTCTTGATTCAATGATGACTGAATGTAGCGTGTCAACATTTTATATAAGGATGGCCGGCATATTTACCCTGTGTTTCTGGGTGTAACAGAACTGAAGTTTGCAAGTGACTGAACATTGAAGCCACCGGTCTTAAACTATGGACCCCGAGCTTAAAGAACTGGACACAGTGCACGAATTCCACCAAAAATACAGTGCTAAATAATACTTAAATTCTTGAATACACGCAGAAAAAAAAACATTTCATATTTTACGCGTTTGTTCCGTGTCTTGAAAACAAAAAATAAGGCTAAAATGAACAGTTTCGACCTAAGGCAATGATCATATATATCAATGTTATACATTTCATTTCAGCATTTTTGTTACTTTTTGTTATGTGCTATTTTTTGCATGTTACAACTTATATGAACGGTACGTACCGTGCGATCAAAATTGCACAGGTGTACAAATCTATACACCCACTGTCGTGCAATATAAACACACTTGCACAGGTGTACAAATCTATACACCCACTGTCGTGCCATACAAACACACTTGTACAGGTGTAAATCAATACAACCGCTGTCGTGCCATACAAACCTTGTACAGGTGTAAATCTATACATCCACTCTCGTTCCATACAAACACACTTGTACAGGTGTAAATCTATACACCCGCTGTCGTGCCATACAAACACACTTGTACAGGTGTAAATCTATACACCCGCTGTCGTGTCATACAAACACACTTGTACAGTTGTAAATCTATACACCTGCTGTCGTGCCATACAAATACCCCTGTACAGGAGTAAATCTATACACACGCTTTCGCGCCTTATAAAAACACTTGTACAGGTGTAAATCTATACACCCACTGTCGTGCCATACAAACACAATTGTACAGGTGTAAATCCATACACCCACTGTCGTACCATACAAACGCAATTGTACAGGTGTAAATCTATACACCCACTGTCGTACCATACAAACGCAATTGTACAGGTGTAAATCTATAACAAACACAGTGTAATTACAATACAATACAATACAATAAAAATAGTTTATTGCATATAAACATTAACATGTTTCATAGCAATGTATAAACAACAAAATACACCTACTGTCTTACTTAATTGTGCAGGTGTAAAACAACACACTGATTACCGTGCCATACGAATATAATTGTGCAGGAGGTATGTTCCCAGGAGTAAATACCCGAGGTGAATCACCAAAAATTATGTTGGAGGGCGCAATAAATGTTCTATGAATTTTCAGAGGTAAAAAAGAATCTCTTCCCAGATTGCTTCTTAATGTCTTTAACAGCATTAGTTTAGTAAAGCTTCTGTCAGATATTTTCAGTATAATATCAATTACACCTACAAACATTTGCTAATATATACTTTAAAATAGACCTTTCATTCCTTTAAAAGTATTAATTAGTACTAAATTGGCCAGTGTATTGTTTACAGATAATAATTTTAAAAATTTTTTCCTAAATATTCACTGGGTTAACAATTGAAGGATTTGATAAATAGGTCATTATTTAATGTTTGTTTTTGGTTGCTTTTTTTTTATCTTTTTTTTTATTTTTTTTTTTTTTATTTACTGGGTTAAACGCCCCGATAACAGTGATTCAGTCTATTTGAAATGTGGACTAGTATGATGACCAAAATATATTCACAAATGACAAGTCATCATTTTTCTAACATTATTATTTTGAAATTGTAACTCTTTATTTTACTATTTTACGAGACAACTGAAAATGTTTGTTTTTTTTTTCTTTAGAAATTACAAAGATTATAGTTTTTGAAATTTCAAAATTGAGATTGTTAGATTTTGAAGTTTTTTGCATTACACCAAGTGTTTCGGTATGTAAAGGAATGAGCCGTATGGACACGTTTCACAAGAGATTTTGCCATTTCAACTTCGAGACACATAGAAAACACACTGAAAAGGAAAGTTTCTTTTTTAATCAGAATATCAGAATATGTAAATACTTTTTGTTAAGTTATTGTAATTGTATATAACTCAACTGAAACAAATAATAATGCATTCAATATCAAAGAATTTATTTTATCAAATATTTTGAAATAGCAAAAGTATTTTTCGCAGTAATAGTCCTTATGATATGAATACATGAAAGAAAATATATTTTCAGGTATGAAATCACCTTTAAGGTAATTATCCATCAATGAATTGTGATCATCGTCTATCAAGTGATCGTGGGAATATTATAATAAATCAAGCCTTTGCAAGTTTATAGACTTTGACCAAGTGCCTATAACTCCGAGTCAACGGATGCTTGCATCTACACTCAAGTCCTTTTAAGCATTTAAAGGACCATGATTATAATTTAATCCAGATAAGAAAGTTCCTGGAAGAGTCTCCTATGTTTGCTCATCCAATATTGTTGTTGTTGTATTGGGGTTTACCGTCGCTGCGATAGTATTTCAATCATATAGCGACGTCCAGCTAATTACAGGTGGAGGAAGACCCCAAGTACACAGAGGTACCCGGGTAGAACCACCGACCTACCGCAAGCCAGCTGGAAAGGCTTCCTCACATGACAAATCCGAAGTCCCTACCGGGATTCGAACCCACAGTGGTGAGGGGCTGAGAGATTTGTAGTCCACGACTGTAACTGCTCGGCCACGGCGGCCCCTCATCCAATATTGTAGCTCAGATTCTTTACATATTTATAGATAGTACCTTAATCATTTATAAAGATCATTTTAAACAACTCCTCTCATTTTTGGAAATAGACATTGATATTCACAGAAAATTGTACGGACATATTTTTAGGTTTTTTTTTTTTTTTTTTTTTTTTTTTAAATGAAAAAATGTGGTAGCCATAATAAATTAACCTTCAGTAATGAGAACCCATGAATGATTAAGACCAGACCTCGCGAAGCGCTAACACGCTCAAATATTTGTATTTACAATCCATTAGTTGGGTACTCTAAATGTCTTAGAAGGTCAAAGGTAATATGAGCTTAGAGACGGCCCTTAAGAAACGTCTAAGTGTATACCACATGACTAGTAAACAAATTAATTGAGTCAGGCAGACAAAAAGTCGATTTATTCGTTTACTTCACAAGTGAATACAGACAACAACCCTCGATACATCGGCATTCGATACAATGGCATACTCGAGTTCCGGCACTAAAAGTCATGTGACGGATTTATTCATCTCTATTTGGCTTCCAGTATCGGCAGCAATTCTCGATACATCGCAAAAATCGAGATGTACAAACACTGCCGGTGTATCAAAGGTTGACTAGACAAGTAAGTAAGTACATCTTTTATTAAAGGGAATTGTGTTATACAATATACATATGAATGAAAATAAGCAAATAAACACCCGGCCCAATGGGCCTATAAGTCAATTTTGAGACATACAAATATATAATAAATTAAACAGTAAATATCACATGGTGATATGAAGGAAAAATATTAATAATATTTTTTGTTGGAATGTCAAAGAAACCTAGTTCTGAAAACATTCCCTTTCTTTAAATTAAATAGTTTTGTACTATACTGGGCAATTGTACTGTTTAAGGTAATGCATCTATTAAACATTTATATTCCAAAAAAAGATTCAATTTGAAAGATAAGGCCATTTATTTGAATTGTTTCATTTCATAAGACCAAGTGGGTCAAAATGAAAATTGAGAAATGACAAGTCATTATTCATACAATAATGAAACTTCAATAAATGAATGCAAATGCTTTCAAAATTGTATGATAATGTTAATTGGCACTTTTAAGATAACACATAAAATCGGGGGTTGGATATGTAAACCGAAAACACTTTGAAAGGGAAGTTTCTTCGTTCTTAGTTTGTTTTTGTTTTTATTTTTATTTTTGTTTTTTTTTGTTGTTGTTTTGTTGTGTGTGTGTGTGTGTGTGTGTGTTTTATTTTTTTGTTTTTTTGTTGTTGGTTGGGGCGGGGGGGGGGGTCAGATATATATATCCACCATTCTTTTATTTGTTAATTTCAGTTAAACAGTACTTCAGTCAGTTGGGACCTTTGTCTACAAGAAACATACATACATGCTAAATTCTCATCGTAGAAACATAGGCCTTTGGTGATTTAAAAAAAAAAAGAATGTTTGTTTTTTATTTTTTCGAAAAGTATAGATGAACACTTCTATTTCTATCATCATTTTATGATTATTTTTCTAAGTCAGTTAATGTTGAGACTATGGTATATGCTATGGTGTGTAGCTTAACAAGAAATGTGTCACCGGCCTCAATATCCCTGTGTTTAAAGCCATGAGATAGTGGGTTGGATACCAGGATTGTACAAATGGTACAAACACAGCCGGTTGTCTGGCAATCAACGTATTTATTAGGGTAATCGAAGAACTAGCTAGTGAGATTGGTAGCGGTCGACGCTGTGATATCTCAGAGAAGCATCTTGTAGACAATGTCTCCCTTCAAATTGAATGAATATCTGTCGATATTATGCAAAATCTGTCTGAAAGTGTTATTTTAGACTTTAACCACACACAACCTGTCTATATTGAATTGATTTATCACGGCGTAAGCTTCAATTAATTTAAGACCAGCTTCGACAATAGCACCGACGATAAAGGTCATGTAGGTCATGACCTGATTTCCTATGACCTTCATCATATATATCTAGTAATGATGTTGACAAAGTTACAAGGTTATTGGCTATTGAAATGTCGGTGACCTTGACTTCGACCTTTAAAATTTGACCTTTGGTGAAGGCCATGAATCATGACGCAACCTCTGGTTACAAACAATGCTCTTATACAGAAGGGTTTCCTAAAAGTATACTAATACCATGAGTTGGACATGAATTCAATCTTATAGGCCAAGTGTCCTTGATGGCAGAGCTACACACTTCCGAGTTATAGTCCTATCATTACATTGAACATGGACAGACAGACGAACATGGATGCTTATATCCCTAAAACAGTACAAGTTACGGCTAAGGTAGACCCAATTCTTGAATTTAAGGTGGGTACATCCCTAGTACATTTGTCTAAATCAATAGAAAATATATCAAATAAGGCTTAAAAATGAAAACAATTAAAGCTGAATAAAATGTTCCAAGTTAATGTCAGACCACGTTTATTACCGTTTAACACAATATTAACACAAAAATTGGTTACTGACATCGCAAACTGTGTTATATTGCAATTATCCTTAACCAATTAACGTGTTATTGCTAATTTTGAGCATAAATGGGAGAAAATGGACTGGAATGCGAGTTAAAGGAGCAGGATACTACTGTATAATTTATCATCATGCCCATCCCTTCTTTGTGTTTTGCTTGAACAAAATTGCAATCCATTTTTAATTAATATGTTTCTGTTTGCCTCGTAGTATATATATTTTCTAGATAAATGTGTATATCATTCCGGATATCTGGTGCATGCACGTATAACACCGTGCAATAAATGCGAAATGATGTGTTTGCAAGAACTTTGGTGCTTTATTGACTCACATGTGATATATTTTATTATTTAAAACTGTTGTTAAAATGGTTGGTGATTTCGAAATTATAGTTAGTTGTATGACATAAGCCTTGTCGCGAATGAAAGCCAGAACAGGAAACACTAGTTATGATGGCAACCTCAGTCCCCGTTATTATTTCAAGCGAACTATATGAAAAGTACATCAACTTAAGAAAAACTTTCAGACACGGATTCTTTATGTGGTCAGTGTCTGAAATGAAGATGTCCAATCATTCATGCAAACGTTCAATGTCAATTTTCCCCGTCACAGTCAGAAAGGTGACATCGTTGTGTTTATGCTAAATACCGATTTATGAATTAGACTTCGTGTACAGTTGGTGTTGCCATACGTTTATAACGCCATTAAGGTAAAATCCCTGTAATGGTTCCGCTACGCCTTGGGCCACTTAACCTCAACCAAGAAAACCAAGGTACCATAATGAAACATTAAGAAACCTTGGTTGTCTCCGTCAAAGGCCACTAGGTCCGACATGTAGCAGAACCATTACAGGGACTATACCTTAAAACATGACACCATGTATGGCACGATGTCGTGTGAATCGGCGTGAAATCATCGACGTTATCAAACCAACTAAACGCAACTCTTGTTGTAATTTTGTAATATGTTTATTTATTTATTCATTTTCTGACTGTAGACAACAAATCATTCAACCCGAGTTTTCTTCGTCTTTTTAACCATGTCCAATGTCCATGTGTTACCAGTATACTGCTAAATTGCTCGGTGCTCTGCGTGTAAAACGTTCAAGGACCGGCAAAACCGTGATGTCACAGCGAGAAATTGTTCATCTGTGTCATACTGGTGATTGAAAACACTAAAACACATATACAAACGTTAAGACCAGAATCTGGCAAAACTGTTTTAGAGTCTGTTTTGCTACATGTACCATATATGTAATGGTGATGTGATCAAACGGTATCTTACATTGATTGGGGGTACTGTAGGTTTAAATTTCAGTAATAGCAATAAGCTTTCGCGTACTTTACGTACCAGTTAAGAACCCTCGAAACGGAATAATTTGTCTCCACGTCAACTCAAAAGAAATACAATCGCATGATAGTCTGCGATTAGAGAAAGTTTCAGCATGGAATGTATTTCTCATAGAGTTTCTTAAATCATGATTCAATATTTTATTGCCGATCTCTCTGTGATCCATTTTATAGTTTAGTTTAATCAAATTTCAAAGAAAGATAATTAGAGCAGTAGATGCAATTTTGTTGGAGGCGAAAATTCATATCCACAAAGAAGATTTTGTTTTACCGGATTCACCTTCAGCTAAGCCTTGCTGCATGACTCAACTCGGTGTGTGACTCATGACTCATAAGGTGGTCCAGTGGTAACGTACCGGACTGCGGATCTGAAGGCTGTAGCTTCAAACCCCAGGGTGAGGATTCATGGCCTTCTTGACGCAAAGTACTGATCCATCTAAGGATTAACATGAGTTGTCATGGGAACTTGTTTTCCAATCGACGCAATGTAAAAAGCTTAAAATTAATTCATCTTTAGGGTATAAATGGGTTAAAAAGATGGCGTGGTCCAGTTCTGGTGCACACCTGTTTCCCAGATGACTTTAGGAAATGGCGATGGAAAGGCTCAGTATAACGTTTGACAAATTCGACTTTTATTTTTCAAGATGCTAGTTGCATTGACAAAGAATAATCATTATTATATTTTACTGGTTTAGGTTGTCATATTTTTATTTTATGGTTTAAACATATTTTATTGCTAAATTTATATATATTATTTTTACACCATTTAAAAGGTCAAATTGGTATACAAAATTAGTAACGGTAATTCCTTAGAAATTGTACAATTTGAATTTCTTAACATAATACAGAAAAAAACAAAACCCAGATAAAAACTAATTTGTCAAATAAAAGGTATATACATGTATTTTTAAACAGTTGCACTCAACGTACTTTCAGTAATAATTAAGGGTGAAAATTTCAAACTGAAAAACTACAAAAGATGAAACTACGTTTGGTAATAATATTTCTGAAATGAGGAACTTTTTGAAAAAAAAATAATATTAACAAATAAAAAAAAATAAAACATCGACATCAAAATCCGATCCAGATATTTAATAACGCCGAGAAAACTCTTGTAGCTAAACCTAGGTGAACTTTTTCTTGATTTCAAAGATTTACTGACCCCAAAAGTATAAACTGTTTATTCAAAGGACTGAATATTCCCAATTCACGATATAAATGCAGTCTCTTTGTTTGATATTAATGACAACTGGAAGAGAAATCTACAGCATCTTCAGTCTGGTAAACTTGGAAATACATCAAACTGAACTTTCCTGAGATTATTTCGTATCTTTGCATGTAAAATTGATTTTTTTACTCAAAATATATTTTGCAAATTTTTATAGAAAAACTTTGTAATATTTTGTATTTGAACATTGGTATTGATGTCAATGAACTGATCTTATCGGAAAGATTATTCCTCATTAACACTGCAGCGCTCTCGATCTCCAATATTAGTGCCGATTTTGGCACCATTCCCCCAGTCAAAATGTATGTTTTTTCCCCCATTTTCAAGCAAACTACCCCCTACAATCGAAAATGTAAGAGCTTATAATATGAATAACAAAAACGATTAGGTGGTAGGTTGTTGCACAGTACACCATTTGATTTCAATTTCAGTTTTACCCAGTAACGCTACAAAACAGGAACTATTTTGTACATTTTTTATCAAGTATTATATGAATGTGCAGCAAGAATTGCCAAAAATCCTCCTACAGGGGAAAACGACACGAGCATTTTCCCTCCTGAAGGTAAAGGTACTGTTCCACCAAAACAGAGAGAGAGCCGGCTTGTACGGGTAACACTGATTGTTCGTTTAATCCATTTAAAAAAAAAAATTACATCAATTTCCACTCTGTCACATTTTGAACAAAAGAATTTAATGCCAGATATGATTGAACGATTTAGGGATATCACAAGACAACATACATATATTTTGTTGCGAGTCAAGAGCTAAAACAATATTATGATTGATAAACCGTTGAGGAACCCTTTAAAACTCCCGATTGTTTTTATACACATTAAACTGTTCAAATGTAAATAAGTTGATATATATAATGATATATAATCATAGTTTTTCATAAGTTACCGATATTCTAGAGGTAGTCAAATCTCCTTTTTTTAAATTGAGCTATCATAAGTTAATATTCTAAATTTTAGGAAACATCGCCCTTTCTAATAATTTATTAAGGTTTATCCCAGTAATTCACTTCCGGTAAAGTAAAAAAACACCGCTACGTCATGGACCACTTTACCTCTACAGAGATAACCAAGGTATCTTAATGAAACATTAGGAAATCTTGGTTATCTCCGTAAAAGCCACGGGGTCCGAAATGTAGTACAAATAGTAATTTTCCTTCAGTTTTCCCAGTAGATTAGAAGTTAGTTTAGGCATCATGAATATTCGTTATGGATGAAAAATTCTGGTTTCAAACGTTTCCGTTCTCCTCATTAATATTATATAAACAAAAAAAGACTCAGTATCATTTACTATTGTTGAACCTCTGTTATAAGTTTCTTGGAAAGCCACTGAAGATACCACCAAACATGTTTGGACCATCAATATGATTGTCCTCAAGATTGTTAAAAAAACGTTGCTTGGCAACCATATTAAGGTTATTAATTTGCTATGGAGGCGTTTTTATTCTAACCAGTCTGACTGATTTCAATACGATAACTTAGATAAAGTATGAGATATAAGAACAAACTGAGGAATATTCCATTTGGTTGTATCTTCATGAACTTAGTCGCTTTGGCTATGATACGGTAGTTTGCCGACATGAATCTGGGATATAAATGAATTTTCAATATTTCTTCCTCGAACGGTTATATTTTATACTTAGAAACACCCTAGACGACGCATCAAGCAATCCATATGTCTGGTAAACAGAAAATCCCCAATTGGAACATTTCTTGTTTTCGTGTATAATCGGTCTATGGCTTGCCAGAAAAAAACAACACCAAGGAGATTTATAGATTATAGCACTACGGGGGTACACCGCGAACATACGATGTCGCATCAATATACCATAAAACTATGAAAGAAAGAAATTTGGTCGTCGGGGATGACTTGTTTAGTGTCTAACTTCGACGAAGATATATACAAAACCGGAAGACTTAACGGTGTGGTAGAACGATTTGTTCGGACCGATACTGTGGAGGTTGTCACGCCATCACCTCATTAGGGATTGCATGATTGGGACGCGACTGTGCATTAGCGTCTGCTAGACTGACATCTATTGGCAAAACAACAAAACATCATAATTCTGCTCTTCATATCGACTGAATTACTTCAATTACGGATTTTAGAAGTGCAAATGGTTTGAATAAAGTTCTGATAATGAAGCTATTGTCATTTTCCCTTGCTTGCCATAAAATATCAAATCATAGAAAACGCTATCATGTATTGTACGGATTACATTATTTTGGACAATGATGCATATTTTCCACTAGAATGGATTCAATGATATTATCTACCTCAGTTTCGGAATTTTTGTAATTTCATGGTTTTAATATACATTTGTGTATATTAAAATTTTCATAAATCATACTTAAAAACATAAAGCATGCATTTATAAAACATACATGTTTAAAAATATCCGAGATTAATCATTTTAAAATAACTGCACATTTTGTAATATAACCAAGTATTGTATAATACCCCATCATTGACAATTTGTGTTTTACCTGGTGTTTTAATGTCGATAGTAGTGTTCGTCTAATTGTTTTTCTCAAATTTCTATACATTTCTCTATAAGACATGTATCTAAACTACATTTCGCAAGACTTCCCTGTCGCAAAGAACTGTTCCAACAGAGGACCGTCAAAGGGGTTATCATAGACTGTATTATAAAGATGTTCCCAACGACGTTATCTATAGACAACAAAATTCTCCAGGACTAATCTCTTAGTTACATGGTGTCAGTACAATCAGTGATTAGTGTCATTTGTAAAAGGCATTTATAAAAAACAAGATTAAATCTCATATTGCACTTCACAGTCTACTTACAGATGCGAGCCTGTCTCCCCTATTGATTCATGCGCACTTGGGGTTGACGAGTGTGACGTCACATGTATCGTATGCTGAAGATTATCGCCGGTTTCCGAGCCACGCCTTAACGTGCTCCGGCGTCTGCCTAAATTTCCTGAACTGAGACCCGATATAGCTCCTGTACCGCCAACGTCACCGAAAAACCTTACCATAGACGGCATACTGCACGTCACATAGCTTCCGTTATGACGTCACGTCTCCCAAACGAGTAATATGACGTCACTTCCGAAATATATGTATAAACTGTAAAATAAACCCTTCTCAAAGGCACGTGTAATGACAGATGAAATATTCCTTCGTACAAAACCAACGAGTTTTATCCAATTTTATTCATGTCCGATGAAACGCTTTATCCAGAACATTTGATAATCCAGAGAATTTTATTGAATTAGAACTTGATTCTCCCGACCGATTCACTCGGTTACACGTGATAAAAACACACGCATGAAAATAACATGCCGTTAACGAGATAAGCTAGGGATAAATTACCAGTCAGTTCCTGCAACTAATGATCAACTTGTTACATTAACACGTCGGTAATCCTGAACTAGGTCTTGCCGGTCTTCGTCCGTCCTATGGACTGTTAACAGTTCAACAAACTGGTGAAGTAAAAATATACGTCTGATATACAGCACTTGTTAAGTCAAGATACACAAATACCACAGAGATGCCTAAGCTAGTTTTATTCTGCAGACTTTTACATAATGTCCACTTTTTCTGTTCATACAATTTCTGCATTCCTCGAGAGCATCTTCGTATACTGATAAACATTAATGATTAAACTGAATACATTCGATTAGCAATGGGTTGTTAAGAGAGAATCACCTAATTAAGATATCCTAGCTTCCAGATTATGTATATATCCACCAATAGTACAGGCTATTAAATGTCCATAAATTAAATACAAACGTAAATAAATATACTTTGATGTTAATTGATAAACGAAATAAAACCACGTTTAAGAGAGAACAGAAATATCCCTTGTAATTTAGTCATATAAAATATTATAGGCGAAGGAAACCCTATATAATTTCTATTAAAATCCTGCTTTTTTTCACAATGTTTTAAGCTTTGAACACGAGAGGTATAGAATGTTGCCTCGAGTCTCCCGACATTTCCACTCGCCGTGTAGACATGGACTCCAACAATGGTTCCCAGGTTCTCTGGAACATGCACACACGTGCTGAAATAAGGCTGTTTATTTTTCCGCAAAACTTTTGACGCTGAAAGCCGTTTGAGACGGAAATTTGGAAAGAAAATATTTTGGCGCAATCAGGTTTACGTTTTTGCGTTCAGTATGTTTAGTGCGATTGTCTGGCGTGTGTTAAATGCATTTTTCGAGGAAAAGTGAGAGAGGTGTGCATAAGAAACGTGGCAAGTTGTCAGTTTTCTGGAACCATATAATGACTAAGTGATCAAGAGATTCAAACTGTGTGATTGGCTCATATTCAGAATAAAATATATACTAGCAAGAGCAGACGGTATACTCGTTCAATCAACGTCCATTTGTCATATTTATGTAACGCCATACCGTAAATACAATCAGATGTCTTACAACGGATGTTGTGGAATCAATCAATCTATCATTTACCTCAAAACGACTTTATGACACACGCAGTTTCGATCGTAAATAAAAATACACTTCAGTAAACGTATACTGAAAAACCTCATTTAAAAAAAAACATATCATTACTATGGCAACCATAACTATGAAATACATCTTTTCAAGTACCATTCCCACGATCGGTTTTTAAGGATAGAATTGTAAATACAGCAGAATATTTTATTATCGTAGAGTATTAATTTTCGTTGACATCTCACAACGACATGTATCTGCCATACACCTCCAAATATTATACACTTAAAACTGCTGTATATTTGTCACACACCAGACACTGTCATACAAATCAAACCGTCATGTATTTGTTACAACCTCACGACATCATTTATCTCACATGCCATGTATCTGGCATACACCTCTCAATGTCATAAACTTAAAAGTACCATGTATTTTTCATACACAAGTCTGTCACACAACCGAAACAGCCATGTATCTGTCATACACTCCCAAGGTCATAAACTTAAAACTGTCATGTTTTTGTCATACACAAATCTGTCACACAACAAAAACCGCCACGTATCTAATATACCTCACAATGTCGCGCATCTCATACTGTCGTGTACCTATTATACGTCATACGTTGTCATAAATTTGACACTGTCATGTGCCAAACACCTTACAATAACATTTAAATAAACGAGTGCATAAAAGGGATTCTAGACACACCAGTGTTTTCAATTGCTAGATGTTCTGGTGATGAATGATAAAAACAAAGCATAGCTTAACATGTAATTATTACGTTTCGGGCCTTTTTTAGTTCCGTGATTTGTGTGTTTCCATAGAACATACGTCCGTTTATACAGACGCAATGTAGATTTCCCAGTTTTAATTGATAATGTGAAGTATTGTTGTTTTTCCTTCAGGATTTTATTTGTATATTTCTTAAACACATTTTGACATTTAAAATTGTGCAGAACTCTTTTATCATACAGTATCCTGGAGAAAAGCATACCTTAGACCTAAAAAATAGTATTGTTATTGGTCGATAGGTTTTTTTTTAAGATTTAATTTGGAAATGTAACCAGCTACTTGTCAAATTTAATAATAAAAGCGTCCTGTGTGGTAAGAGTTTTTATTTTTTTTTTTTTTCCTTTTAGGGCTCGCATTCCTTTAAAATTTGTTGCCAGCTGCAATGCAAGTGGGCTGCAGGAGGTGACAGCTTTATCCACATTGTTGAGCACAATCAGGACCATTTTGTCATTAAATGCTTGCAAATAATTATATATACACTATTTTATTACTGATTTTAATTAATATGCCTATGTTTGACAACAAAACTGATGTCCAGACGTTAAAAATCGAAACTAATCCTTAATTTCAAAACCGCCTACATCGTGTTTATCAACTATGGCAACAATTTTTTTATCATCCACTAGATAACACGATTGAAAAACAATCTCATTGAGGTAGCTAGAGCATATTCACTGACATTTACATTGAAATACCTTTTTAAAACTTACCTGAGTTGTAATTTCTCAGCCTCATAAAAAATGGGGGGGTAAAATAATGGGGCGGTCGTGTAACAAAATACAATACTTTTTAAGCAACATACGCAGGAGAGCGTCAAGTAACACTGTCAGAAATTCATTTCCTACCATATGTCTACCATTATTGTCGTAATTATGAAGCAAAAAAGGCGTACATAAACACCATTTAGCCCAATTTGCTTCACACAATTTCGAGGGCAAATAAAAGAAAAAAAACTGTAAGAGAGACTGCCGTGTATTATAACGATTCATAATGGCTTCTGTCCAGTTTCTGACAAAAATGACAAGCATAATTGCTGATCCATTCCACAACCGATGAGGGGATCCAACAACAATAGTTGATGTATCCAGATCAGATAACGTGCTGTCATCATGGTATGGCAATATAGAGTACGAGCAGGACTGCCATGCTGTCTGACGGGTTATAATCTTCACAGACCAGGCTTATCAAATGTACTAACAATAGGTCACAAAATGAAATGGAATAAACTCCAATATGAGGAATTTTATGAGAAAAAACTTATTTCCATTGTATTCATTAAAAGCTGTTGTTTGATTTTTGTTAACATGTTTTATTTAAATAAGGGCATTAAAGCCGGGTCTCTCATGTTGCATTAAGGCTCGGGATCCTCACAGGTCAGGTGTCTGAACTAACAATAGGTCAAAAAATGGGATGGAATAATCATCACAGCAAGGTTTTATTTTGACTCTAATTTTTCAGATAAAATGTTTTATTTCAATTAAAGCCGGTTCTGCCAAATTGTATAACAGCACAAGATCTTCACAGATAAAACGTGTGTACTTACAAGTCATAAACGTTTTTATTTCAACAAGGGGCTCTTTGATTCAAGGCCGCAATTCCTTATGACAATCAATGTCAATAGTTCTGATTTAAATTGATTTAACCTCAATTTTACTTCTAGATTTACTCAAGTAAAACATAAAACTGTCCTAAATAATTCAAGGCACGAATACCTCCCCATACGAGCGGGAGTACAAAACACCGGGGCAACCGGGCCATGGAATTTTGGATTTCCTATTTCCTTCGTATCAATGACATGATTTATTATCATTAAATCATATCTGAAGACCTGTTTGTTCTCTCGCCGGGGAGTAGGTTTGGTGTGTATGTATTTCATAACAGAGCCAAAAGATACAACTCTACTTGGACACAAAATGTCGCTCGTTCATATGTTGTCACGTCATACCGAGGTAATAAAACTCGACAGTGGTTAAATTAACGATCAATATACAATGGTACTTTCAAGTCTGGACTACTCCATCATTGATAAATCATATTAACTTAACAGAAATTAAGATTTTAAAAAAGCAACAACAATTAAAATGAAAATGAATTAAAAAGATAAATACATCTTACATGTTATTGTGCGCAATGCACAGCGCAAAACAGTCGTTTATTTTGCTCTTTTTTTTCTAAACAAACAAGTTATTTTTTATCTATTTTTCATAGTTATGAAATAATCTTCAGAAATCATCAAAGTTCAGATTTCCAGGATCAATTTCGAGGATTAAAAAAAAAGATGGTTAATTGCCGACAAAACATTCTGCTTCCGGGATTCAGGACATAATTGCCTTTACCCGGGTTGATTACCGTTATTACAACATTGCACTCAGGTTTACTAGGTATTTAAAACATTTTTATATAACTTCAAATTTATTCCTGATGCATAATGTTGTTTCTGCATCTATTTTCACCTGCGCTGATATAGATATACCCTCAAACTAGTTAATTTCTTCAAAAGCACGTGCCTGGGTTTCTTAAGCTCTACCTGTGCCTTAATTTTAAATTGTCTAAGACGGTTTCTGCAATTCTTCCTTTGAACTTCCATAACACCGGTCATTTGTTACGCGGAACTTTTCTAATTGGCATCCCCTATCTACATTCTAGCATCATTTGGAAGATCCCACGAAGAAACCAGATTAGGTTTATTGCTTGGATTCCGCGCAGTTTGGTTCAGACAAAAGAAAAATGGGTCGAAATGAAATCTTTTAATTGACAGCAAGCATGAGGTGTGTCGGTTTTACTTTCAAACATGTTAAAAACTAGGGTATAAAATCAAGGGAGCTTTTGTAAGGAAGATATTTATTTGGTGTTTGGACAGATAATAACAATGCAGGGTATAGTATGTTTCCCCGCTAATTGGATATTTTAAGAACAAAGGGAAACCTGTGGTAAATGTACGAACAAAGAAATGCAGAAGCAGAATGAAACTACTAACCCGTTATCTAATACCATTTTGAGGACCTGGGCAAATCGCATAGGCCGAACATTATTAATTGGTACGTAAAAGAAAAAAGCCATTGTTGGGTCATGTGACCGACTGTACGTAAAAGAAAAAAGCCATTGTTGGGTCATGTGACCGACTGCACGTAAAAGAAAAAAGCCATTGTTGGGTCATGTGACCGACTGCACGTAAAAGAAAAAAGCCATTGTTGGGTCATGTGACCGACTGTACGTAAAAGAAAAAGCCATTGTTGGGTCATGTGACCGACTGTACGTAATATTGCTATATAAAGATCTGTTAAGCATCGCGTAATTTCAAATAAAAACATTAGTGCTTTAGATATAGCTACATTTTAACATTTCCTGGGCTGTTTTTTCTTTCTTTATCAGGGGCCGTTCATAGGTGCCCTCCCCTCTGAAAAAGTTCATGCAGTGTTCCTAAATTTTGCATCTTTCCCCATTGAAAAAAACGGCAATATTTTCCCCAAAATGAAGACTCCTTCCCCAACATCTGAAAAAAGGCCTGAAATCAACCTAGCGCAACTTGTGACCAAAACTCTGCATCATACATGAAAGTGAGACTAGACACTGGCACCCCCCCCCCCCCCCCACACACACACACAAATACAGGTGTTAAACCTACAACTTTCAATTCGAAAGTCATGTACGCTACGTATATGTTAGTTCATAGTTGCCTTTAACTACACGATATAGTCACGAGGGCGGAGCCCGAGTGACTATGTCGTGTAGTTAAAGGCAACTATGAACTAAGCTATTTAGCACATGGTATTTTCCTCCAAGAGTGACAAAACGTCACAAAAGTGTGAGTTATGTGGTTGCATAGACCACACTTATTGATTTTTTACAAAAGTGTGGACTACGCGTTATAGTCCACGGTGACTATGAACAAATACTGGCATCTGATTGGACGAGAGGAAAATGCCATGTGCTAAATGGGCCTTAACTCAGTATCATTCTCTAATCCCTTTTGCGACTAAATAGAATAGATTTGAGTATAAAAAAAATCTTTAATTTCAAAACAGCTGATTTAAGTAATGTGTTCGATTTTCTGAATTTAGTCACCCCCGATTGCTATGAAGTGCAAACAATAATCCACCAAACAAGGCTTCGATCGCCTTCCTAACATCCGGACAGGTTTTGAGTTTAATCACTGATCGCAATACTAATCTTACTCTCCTTTACTTGACATGGACCGTATAGGAAAGTTCCAGGACTGGTTTGCAAAGTATCGGGATGATGCGACAAGGTGTGGTATTTAAGTGAGGCAAGGCTTTATCTGTCTGAAATACTGTCCGCGGGACCTTAAAAGCAGACACATTATGAAGTTCCGCATCATTACGAGATCGAGCGAACATTGGACAATACATTAAAGATTATCATTTAGGTTTTATCATCTCCGACCTAAAACCTGTTGACTACCTTTATATTTCTCTACCACTGGCATCAACCTTGCGAGGTCATTAACGTGCAATGCCCTCCCCGGGAGAGCTTCCGGTATTACCGACAAACACCGCATGTGGAGGACAGTTTTATAGATTTTGTATAAAAAAACAACAACAGGAAAATACATTTCGAGGAGCTCAAGGCCTACAACAGATGGAGAGGGACAGTGCTATATACTGTCTGAAATGTATGGACTCTCACATTAAATATAAAGAATACATTTTTAAAGTAATCTATCCAATATTTAAATGTAATCATGGTCCTTCAAATGCTTAAATACTTCAGTGCAAATGCTAGCACCCATTGACTTAAGATTTGTAGGATCTTTTGCTCAAGGTCTATAAAGACTTGCATTTACTATAAAACTCCCATAATCACTTGATGGACCATGATCACAATTTAATGATGGATGGATCACTTGAAAGAGAGATAAGCATTTTTTTTAAAGAGGACAATCTTATGTTTAGGTTAAGACAAAGGGAACTAGAACTATCACTAAATGTGATTAATACCCCCGCAATACTGCTTTAGAAATGATGAAGTTATTAGGATTAAGAAGAAGAGTATGAAAAAGACATTTTTACATTAGTTTTTTTTCCAGATTTTTGGCCGGGTTACACAGGTTGTGGTTGACAATTGTATAAAATTGTTTTGAATTCCAACCAGTTCTTTTCAAGTTATGCTATGGACAAGGAAAAGTAACAAAGGGAAATAACTCTGTAATTACTCTAGATAGAGTTATGGTTCTTGTGCACTGCACTTCCTCATATTGTGGTTGACCATTGTATGAAATTGTTTTGAAATCCAACCAGTAGTTTAAAAGTTATACTCTGGACAAGGAAAAGTAACAAAGGGCAATAACTCTGTAATTCCTATAGATAGAGTTATGGTTCTTGTGCACTGCACTTCCTCTCATTGTGCTTGACCATTGTATGAAATTGTTTTGAAATCCAATCAGTACTTTACAACTTATACTCCGGACAAGGTTACAAGTTATACTCCGGACAAGGAAAAAATACAAAGGGCAATAACTCTGTAATAAGTCAAGATGGAGTTATGGTTCTTGTGCACTGCACTTCCTCTCCATGTGCTCGATCATTGCATGAAGTTGTATTGAATTCCATTTATGCAACGGACCGCTGGACCGACCGACCGACCGACCGACCGACCACCGGGTGACTCCTATATACCCCCCCCCCCCCCCCAAACTTCGTTTCGGGGGTATAATAATTGCCAAAACGTGTATTTAATTTTAAAGTCTACATTAAAAGGTGTTTTTCACCGGTTGAAGTGTTTCTTGGCTAACTTCCCTCCGTATGACACTTAAGCTATCATTTTAGGGCTCACTATGGTATCACTCCGAAGAATCATTGAGGCACTGTGATAGTATACCCGCTCACATCATCTTGACGTAAGACAGTCACAATCAGTCCTGAAGGGGGTGTTCCCACTTTGCAAACGTTCCATATTTCAGTACCAATAAGAGATTGGGCAACGCGGGAATTTGACCAGGTTGTGAAAAGGTACTGATTCCACTTTTACCTGTGCGGTGTCGTATTAAAAATAATCTCCATGGAAATAGTATCGAGAAAGTACAAGTTGTGTTTATTTGTATGTGTCCGTGTGTGTATTAAAGTACATTTGTGATATTGGCAAAGTGGGAACAAACCAAAATTAACAACGTCTGAACTGCAACACCCAACAATACTATACTAGCATGTTTTATGATATTATGCCATAGAACGGATGCATAACCTCCCCCCATTTTACTGATAAATCTATGAATACAATATTCGAGGACATGTATCGTCCAATTAAAACTAGAAGGGCTTTTCAGCCTTTTTAGATATTCTGATGAGCCTTTCTGGCTTGCAATGGTCAATATATTCTTGTAATTATTTTTTGTTTCAAACTGTTCGAAATATTAAGGAGTCAATGTATTAGAAGACAAAGAGAGATAGTATTGGGTTCAGTGACGTGTGATACCATTTCATGGTACCCTGGTATCATTTTTCTCCGCATGAACCATTACTTGGAATGTGTTATCTGTAAGTAATTGGCAACTTTCTCACTTTTATCAGAAGGTAATTATTCCGGAAGGTCTCAAAACTGATAACTGCTGATTACATAAAGTGCAGTCATAATAAACGGGTGTGAGGGATAGAGAGAGAGAGAGAGAGAGAGAGAGGGTGTCATTTTATTCTATTTCTATTTATACAAGCAACAATTATTAAAATGTATGACTAGTTCAAATAGTTGGTATTATCTCTAACATATATTTTAGTTTTAAATTTAAAAGCAATATATGATATCAAATTTGATGTTTGAAATGCTTCATTGGCTAAAAAATACAAACGCATAATGCATACAACACTTCTATACAGTGAAATATCAAACTGATCATCGTCACTCTTATCAAATACTGGTTGGCAATCCCTGGAGAAAAAAATGTCATGGTAGATAAGCACTTTTTAGTGCCAAAAACAGATGAAATAAGAACTCTTCAAGAAGAGATAAGTAATATCACGAATCTAATTCTAGAAGTTTCGCGGAGTAGAGAATGTTGAAGCTAAGGTATATTGAATTTTATATCTTACTGGTTAAATATTGATCCTTGTAAATACAATTTCCACACATGTTTATCTATAACTGTATATCAAGACTGAAACAACCACTGCTAAGATATTTACGTAAACATTTTCTCAAAAGTGTTAATATCATAAATACGTTTAAGGTTTTTGTTTCAGGGGGTTAAAAGCTAGCGAAAACCATATTAGATTTGTGCTTACCATACGGAAAAAAATCTCTCGTTGATTTTTAAAATTTCATTTTGTGCGTACTAAAAAACTGTATTATATTTTTAAGAATGCATCTATAAAACTTATTTTCCAAGGTAAGAGTCAAGATACTGATAATTAGGTCAGTCATATGAATTGTTTATTCAATTCATAAGACCAGGAATGGGTCAAAATAAACAAAATTAGGGATACAACTCTATTTTACAGGACAATACATGTACAGAAATTACTTTCAGTGGATGCAAATGTTTTGAAAACATATGAATAGTTTTGAGATTTTTCATCAAATCAAATGGTTGTGTATTAAAGTATGTTGTGAAAATATAGAAAGAATTAGACGTTATGGCAATTTGGCGACAAATAGAAAACCCATTGTAAACGAACTTTTTTTTTTTTTTTTTTTTTTTTGGCTCAGAATATATTGGGTTGTCAGGAAAAGGTTATACCGGTCATAAGTAAAAACCTGCATCATATTTAAAGTTCAAAAGTTCGGCGTCGAGAATCATTCGCATGTCGGTCTGATAACATCTACAACGAATCAAATAACTCAAAAGTGAATTTTTCGCCAAGATGGCATCAAATTACTTTACATCTGGTCGTGCTATTAGAGATGAAATAGAATATGTTTAGCAGGCATCTTCGTACAACGTTGGATGAGTGCGTTTTTCCCAATTGTGCAAAAAGCTATCGGGGAAAAATTACGGGCGTGTAGACGAAATGCACCAAGGGTATGCAATGAATGTGGAAACACTTCATAATAAAACAGGTTGGTGAGATATCTGAGAGGCTCCACAGAGAACTATTGCAAAACTCTTTGGGAAAGTGAATGGGAAGACAAAACATGCAAATCCTTTCTTTTCTTATCGCTAAGAAGACAGCTTATCTATTTGATTCTACATGTTTGTTTTGATGAAACAATTGTCCCAGACTCAGTGTTTTATTTGACCTTCACCTTGAACATAGAGAACGCACTGCAAGGTTAGAACGACGCCGTTGCCACGGGGATATGACTGTTTGGGTCATTTTCAAAGCTATTGAGACAAGGTGTTGCATTACGTTATTTGTCGACACACGGCCTGAACTTACACTGAGACAGACCTGTACCTGTCTCGTATTGTCAAACAATCCTAATGACTGCAATACGGTCTATTGGTCGTCAGTCATATCAAATAATGTCGATGGGATGTTACAAAACATCGTGATTACTATGTCGTTAAACCTAAATCTGAGGCGGGCCGCCGTGGAGTGGTCACACCACCTGAGAACGCTCGTCCTTACGTCGAACTAATTCAGGAACGTTTTGATACGGACACAACACTGCTTTTTAAACTTATTTGGTCATTTACCTTGGTGTTCAATCAGTCTTAAACTATGTCTTGGATGAAGCAGTAATGGAGACGAGTCTTCAGCAAGCAACTAACAACATTTCCGCGTAAGTCTGATCTTGAAGTCTCGAACCCAGGACCTTCAGATTGATATGTCGCATCAACTGTCACCGAGCCGATACAAATAGATGGACGGTATACATATGATACATTAAAAATGGGGCATTAGTAAAATTAAACTTAGACCAATACCACAACTACAGCTTGTGAACCATCGGTTTCACCTCGTTACGTTTGTATACCGCGATCAATATATCAAGTATAAATTTCTACGCTTTTATAAACAATGTAGCAAAATGGTGCAACTTCCAAGTAACATATGCACGCGATGCATAATGAATGCAAAGACCACAAATAACGAATAGAAATCATAAGTGAGTCTGACTCAAGGCGTCTTTGCTGCACCTCAGCGTTCTGATGGAAGACCCCTGGCAAAGTAAAGGCAGGTATGTACCGCGTCGATGAATTCAGTTTGGCACATAACTGTATACAGAAAGGGTATAAACCATTCAGGAACAGAAAAAAATAAAGTCGAACAGATACCGTCGCTGTAAATTATCGTCAAATTTCAAGACTGGTACCATTCATTTTAACCAGGAGCTAAGACAATCGCTTCACCAAAATCTGTCTTATAAAAACGCTGTTGCACGAACTCTCTCAAATGGTCGCCATGGGAACACCTCACATATGTTAAACCTGCATTTTGTTTACATTTTCGAAATGTTATACATCTACCTGTCTGTTTATTGCACAAGAAAGACAACTCTTGCAACAAGGACAGGTGAATGCTGCATTAATGGACTCAACGTCGTCTTACGATATTAAGCTCGAAATCAAAGAAAGAAGTTTTTGTGCAGTAGTATTCTAATTATTACGTTTGAACGATGCAATCATGGGATTCATCAAACTCGATAACGCATAGACTAGAGACACTCTGGTGGAAAAAAATATAGTAAAATATATGTAGGATCTGAAAATGTTATCAAGCTCGCCAGAGGTTCGCTTCATAACATTTTTTCTTGAACTCGTTTAGTAAAATTTCATATGAAATGACAATTCATGTCAGATCCTTTTTATCATATGACCTATAATTTGACAGTAAATCGCGATTATAACTACAAACAAACAAAAACATGAATGAACGGACTGTGGACGAATTACTTTTGTAACCTATTACCAAGAAAAAAAGTTTTAAAAAATAACTGAAAATAAAGGTTTAAGGTGCGTATTTTTCATACATTTTCAACATCATATGAATCAAACACATTTAATCCAGCTGTTCGAGTTCAATACACTATGCATACATATAGAATACACGCGCGTGACGTGGAGTGATGTAATTCGGCCTAAATTTATATGTAACGTCTTAAATACTGGCAACAGCTGTTAGAGCAAAATGTCATATGATAAAAAAAGCTAACATACAGAACACTGAGAGATATTTATTCATTATCAATTATTAATCAAGAATCTCTCTCGTTTTTCACCAGCTAACCCCCCCCCCCCCCCCCCCTGTCTCTCTGTCTCTCTCACTCTCCCTCTCTCTCTCTCTCAGTTTTAAATATTGAGCTATTCAGGGGAGGAAACTCGTACTTCAAGTAGGAAAGTAGGGAATACAATTACTTCCCTTTCTACAACATTGAATACAACACTGATACGACGAGATGAGTTATTTCCCTTCAATTGATATATCACTAACGAATTTCAAAAATGTCGTTAATTTAATATGTCATAAATTGAAAAGACGTCAAATCTGGACGTCGTGTTCTGAATATTGTGGAGCGCCATGTGTAGAGACCTTGACACTTGCAATGTCCTGGTCCATACATAGGACATAGGATACGTGAAGTTGTTCCCAATCGCCCTTATACCCTGGTCACATATTCACGGAAGACCGCCACGGAAGAGCTACGGATTCGTTCCGGCATCGTCCGTAATGCTACCTTCACATACACGGATTTTTCTTACGAATCCTTACGTATGGCACAAATCGTAAAAGTACACGAATCATTACGATTTGGCCACTTTTATGAGCGATTTAAGAGTGGTTACGAGTAATTACGAGCCATTTACGGTTTATTACGAGTTATTACGATGTATTTACGGCAAACATCTACGATTTGTTCCGAGTAACCACGGATAAATACGAGCAAGTTACGACATTTTACGGGCTTTTTATGGATTGTTACGAGTATATTACGGAATGCTACGTTTCATCTACGCTTTTACGTGTAAATTACGACCTGTTAACGTGTTGTTACGAATAGTTGCGAGTTAGTTACGAGTGTTTACGAGTCCTTATGTTTTTTGCAAAAAAAATGTGCAATTCTCTATGTATCATCATTCAACAACTGACATCCAGCAAGACAACATGGCATATGAGAGAAACAGATTGCAGTTATATCAACGATTTCTACAATTGCTCCTTCCACTAGCTCAGAGGGAAGAGGAAGATGCCCAGCAGCAAATAGATAAACAAATTGTTAACGAGACATTTACGGATTCTTGCGAGTAGTTTACGGAGGGTTACGTGTTGTTGCGACCGGTTTACGATACTTACGGATTGTTACAAGTTATTTACGAGTTCTTTACGGAAAATGTAATCCGTGAACAATCGCAAGAAAATTTTTGACATGTCAAAAAATTTGCCTCTCTTCTCACGGATCCTCACGATTGTCTACGAGTTGTGACGAGTTATTAACGGATACCAACGAGCTATTTACGGATGCTTGCGATTGACTACGAGTTGGCAATCCGTAAGGACCCGTAAGAAAATCCGTGTATGTGAAGGGGGTATTACTGTCAATAGCCAATTTCCGTAGCTCTTCCGTAACGATTCTCCGTGAACAAGCTATTGCTTGTGATGGAGAAACCTACAAATGTTTAAACCCTTGGAATATTGCATTGGGTGACCATTTGTCTACAGATGGGAGTTGTGAGCTCGATAATACATACACACATCATTTTAAATCAAACTCTCAGTCAATTACCAGGCTGGCTGTGAACGAACTGCTTTATATACTGAAGACAGAAAATAACACTAAATCTAAGACTGCGTGATTTTTTATGTTATCTACGTAAAGAACGTTGCAGTCCGGTTCCAATGCCACCGTCCCCGGTCGCCGAGTAGTTAAAGCGTCCGCCTCGGGAACGAGAGGTCGTGGGTTTGATCCCTGCCGCCACAAACCAAAGTCGTAAACAAATGATACTGGTAGTCTGGTTTATTTCCCTTGATTGGTGCACAGCACATACGGGTACTTCCGGGAACGGTTGGACCAGTGTCAAGATAATGTGACCAGGTGTAGTATCATGCCACATATCTGCTGATACTGGCAACACTATATCTGTCTTGATTGGTGCACAGCACATACGGGTACTTCCAGGAACGGTTGGACCAGTGTCAAGATAATGTGACCAGGTGTAGTATCATGCCACATATCTACTGATACTGGCAACACTATATCTGTCTCAAGTGACTTAAATACTAAAGGCGGGACGTTAACAAACATGGTTCCAATGCCCTTGTAGCAGTGTATTTTAGTGTTTCCGTTTTATTGTAGCTATCTATATTAATGTTATTATGGGTGTGTACTTTAGTGTTTCTGTGTTATTGTAGCTATGTATTTTAGTGTTATTATGACTGAGTATTTCAATTTATTGTAGATGTGGATTACAGCGGTGTTTTAATTCATATAATAAAAATCCGATTATGTACTTCAAGAATTCAGACTTAATCAGAAATTTGTCAAGAATCGAGTACCATGAATAAAAGATCACTAAAAGCCTGGCATTCTTGTAATCTGTGCCGAGTAGAAATTAAGTGAAAGACTCGTTTTTTTATGACAACATAGGAGTAGATAATGTGTCATAAAAACTGCAGAAGAATGCTTGCCTCTAAGCGAACACTTCAAGAGTTTTTTCACAGTTATCACTGCTGACAACAGGTGTGTCTGAGCGATCCGCAATGAATGTAAAACTCCCTTAAACATCAAATGAACATACATTGCACAGCATATATGCCCGCTGTGGAAGACTTCAAATTAATCTCGGATATTTTCTTTTCGGGCGTCTTTTTGCGACAGATTGCACGTGGCGAGTGTGTGACATGTGTTCGTATTCATTCCGGGAGACCGCAGCTTATCATTACATACAGTAGCATTTATCCTGTCTCCGTTGGCTAATCTGTTTAGAGGCGGGGAAATGCATAAAGACAAAGTCGATACATAGTACAGATATTAGAATAACTCTTCTTTAAGTAAATAATCCTCGCACAACTTGCGTCAGAACCACTGCCACAAAATGGACTAAGACCACAGTTAATTTTACTAAATGTTCTATATAAGCATACATACAAATGGTTTCTGTATTAAAAATTGACATCCTAACATAAACTCATTAGATATATCTATTCATGATTCAATTCTGTACATTTTTAAACATGGGATAACCAGCCTATTTTTGACCTATTTAAGGCCAAATAACATACGTATGAATTTAGTGCATCGGTCGGCCATTTCACACCATTTTTTTTTAAATTTCCCCTCTCAGCAATTCTCAACGTTTAAGGTTGTTGCGCAACAAGGCCTCAAAACTGGGCATTTTATGACTATTTCAACTGGTTCTATAGGCGTTAATCCTTTATTGCATGTTTTTCAGTAAAAAAAATACATGTATCCATAATTCCGCATTAAATAGGGGCACTATTTTCTGTGTAGGCACATCCGGATGCAAGGTAAGCAAATAAACCGGTGAGGCAGTAAAGAAACATTTTCATTATTTTCATGAAATAATCTTATTTGTTTTTATGTTTATTAATTACCTATTTCATCACAATGAATGTTATTTAAACGATGTAAAACTGAACTAGATACACCGTCCTAGATCAGCCGAATTTACCCGTATCGGCGCAGTGGTTTCTGTTTTTATCAAGGGAAGTAACTGCTGCGGGAGTTTGCCTATGATAGTAAAATACTTGATAAGAGTACCACTCCAACTTACAAACAAAAACGCGTCTTTTGATATCAGATATTTCTCACAAAAAATGACATTTGGTATAATTATGCTCATTAATTCTAGCCAATTTTATATCCCAAAAAGAGAACAAATTAATAAACAGCAACATACAAACTGAACGCATCAAAGAGACAATTCGCTCGTGTATCAGGCAGATAGTTTAGATAAATGAATCTTTAAAAATGCGTAAACAATTTTGTATGACTCAAATAGGATGAAAAATAAAATGATGAAATCTAAATTTATGAACTCTTAAACAAGCACTCTTGTCATACCTTCACAGCACTCTTGATTGAAACTTGGCATTATGGTTAAAAATTTGCAACATGTGTGAACTGTACGTATACTTTGATAGTGCTATCATAATATGCTGACTTAAATAGATGCATGTCCGCCATATCCACGTAAATGGCTTTTTAAATGTTTGTCTATTCACTTATTATTCAGATATTACCGAACCATTCTCGTGGATCATAAAAAGCTATGTCTAAAAGTAGGAAGTTGTTTTTAATAAAAAAAAGGGGGGGGATTTTCTTAAATCATTTTTTCCTTAACACATTTATTGATAAAATGTGTTTTAGGGGTTTTGAAGCATATGTCTTAAACTTAAGCTACGCCACTATCCGTTTTTCATTAACTTAATCTTCTTCCTTTTTTTCAAACGTTTGAATAGTTTCCATATGCGTTGCTAAAATTCAACTGTTTTGTCATGATTTACGGTCTGATTCAGTTTTACGTGAATTTCCTGAAATAGCAGTTGTATCTTTTAATTAAATAAATATTGAGCTGCTATTTATTACTTTGCATTGATATTTGGTAAAGTTATTTTCTAAATACACCATTTCATTCCAAAACATTAATAAACGAGCACTTCCCGAACACATAATCTACAAGCTAGAGTATAATTTTAATAATTTCCCCAGTCACTGACTGGTCAACGTGAAATGGTCTATTGTTTATCATACAGTGGAATGCGGGGGGGGGGGGGTATTAATCACCTTTGATGATAGGTTGTAACACGCTGTTTATATAACAATAAGATTTATAGGTATGCAATGAGTGTATGAAATGGTATTTGTATGAAATGGTTAGGGAAAAAAGATCGGGATACGTAACTCTGTGACAATAGAACCTGTCTATTGCGAGTCGACTGTTATTTCCCAAAACAAAGAAGACATTTTAGAACGTGATTGTTTTCAGTTTGTTTGGGTGTTTTTTTTTTAGTAAATTTACCACCTTTTCCAAGTGGTTTTCCCTGGCCAAAAACTGACATTTTTCCCCAAAATAAGTACCTATTTCCCAAAGAAACAGCTTTTAATTTTCTCATAGAAATAATTAATAGAATTTTAATGAAATTTGTATTATTCTTATAATTTTAATGTTGATTTGTAACTTTCTATGATATATACCACCTATCATTAGGTAACTGCTTTGTTAATTTAAAACATTTATTTTCTAATGGTTTTTAATGCTATTTTCCCTAATGAGAAACCCACAGGTTATAAAAAAACAAGAAAAAAAACACACTTGTTTTATGCATGTTGACAGCATTTCAGATTAATTCAAGATATGTCTGCATAGTTTTCAATACGCACTATAAGTTCACTTGTATTTTAAGTCCAGGTCTGAGTAAATTTGATATGGTTTCTATAGCCAGGTTTAACGATATGTATATTCTCTACCTTGTTACATGTAATAACTGATATTGATTACTTTCATTATGTGTACATTATAAATGTTTCTTCATGCTTTGCTTCGATATAAAGGTGAAAATAACGCCTGGCAGATTGTGTTGGTTTTGGCAATTGCTGCCATGAACTGGTTGCAGTTGTAAATGACTCAGTCGGGGAAAACAGAGTTTCTGTATTTTTACGCAAAACATGTGTTATTCAAACTATCTCTGCAACAGTATTCTGAACATGTTATACCCCTGAATGCATTTTGTTACTCTTAGTATTCTTATAATGTAAAACCTTGACACTCCATTACAACATAAGGAACATAAAAACTCGATCTCCTTTGACAAGAAATGTACCAGGAAAATAGAATGCATTCTTTTGCCAACAAGCAAAACATGAAACCACTGGCAGATAATTTGTCAACACAAAACCCATACAGCTTCTCTCATAAATGTGGTTTTCTGATAACAAAGTGTTTTAAATAGAAGAAAATGAATTGCAGCTTACCTTTGGAAAAGTTTTTATTCCACATTGAAAATGTATCCACGTTCCCTGATCACACAATTAGTAAAACCTGTAAAAAGGACAAGAACAATACTTCAGTAAGATTACATGTTTATTTTGCAATTTATAAGTGAGCAGTTTGCGGTAACATCTGGTTTGCTAAACGAAAGCAAGTGGCTGTTAGCGAGAGGCTCAAGTAACGAATAAACTGCACGTTGTTACCATGAGAGCACGTGAATTTACAGTAAAGATACAGACACGAGTGTTCAAATACTGAAAAAATAAAAGTGTCAGTCTTATTGTCAGATGAAAGTTTATTTAGATCCGAAAAGAAAATTCTCGATATCTGATCTATGAATAAATTGATGATTTGTTTATAAAAACGGATATTAAATCCAACAGTTGGGTAAGTATTTCCATATGTAAGCTGAACTTTACACTTTATCATCTATAGCTCGTCATTAAATCAAGAGTAATTCCAGCAACACGCACGTGTCTCCTTCTGTAACAACACATCTTGTAAATAAATCGAAACTATCCCTTAAACATAGACAAAGGAAACAAACACACATGTAACGTCACAACCATGTGTTACACGTATTCATGCAATAAACACAAACTGTTGATAATAGACATCTTTCATAAATCTGACACAGAAACAAAAGATACAAATTATTTTTACATACATTCTGTATCAAAACAACAGAAACAATGCAAGACACCTACCCAGTACTACATAAAACCGTTTCTTTTGTATTGATGAAAACCATGATGTATCAGCCGTCTACTGCAACATATGTTTATCAAGAGATATCGTTCGAACTCATTTGCATACTAATGAATACATACGCATTTCAGTTTGTAATTGCAAGATGAAGTGATGTAAAATAATTTCTTATATATCTGGCTCTATTCAAACAACAATACCTAGCGTGAGTAGACTTGACTATTTTAGTTTACCGTCGCTTCGACAGTATTTCAGTCATATAGCGACGTCCAGCTAATGTACGGAGGCATCCGGGTAGAACCAACGACCTACCGCAAGCCAGCTAGAAGGCGTCCTCACATGAAAATTCAAATGACCCTGCCGGGATTCGAACCCACGCGATGAGGGGCTGAGTGAGTGTTACAGTCAACGACTTTACCCTCTCGACCACGGAGGCCCTCGTTTGTAATTGCAAGATGAAGTGAAGCAAAGTAATGTCTAATATATCCAGCTGTGTATATCTGGCTCTAATTCAACCAACAGTACCTAGCGTGAGTAGTCTCATACTTAAATTGTTATCTTATATTGAAACCTATTCCACCAATTCTGTTCAAGTATATAACGAAGTATTGAATAGAATCCATGATGACTAGAAGGCCGAAGCGAAACTTGGAAGTCACCTTAAATTTGTGGCACAGACTTGATTTTGTCTAATAAATAGAATAAAAAAAATAAAGAAGATAGAAAGGTGTTCTATTGAAATTAATCGCAGAATTGAATTTTCAGGGCTTCTGATTGGCTACAAATTTATGCTGACCTCTAACTATACTTAGCGCAGAATATCAATTAAATTCTTCATTAAGATAGAAATACATTCCACCAACCATGTTTTACGAAAATATTCAAGTATATGACTTGGTTGAGATAAATTATTACATGAATAAATATCAATATGTTGAACAATTATGTGATTAGGTACTAGTTTATTAGAGAAAGAAAAAATGAGGAACTTAGCGCGATGGCGTGTGGTATTTAGGGTAAAGTCCCTGTAATGGTTCCGCTACATTTCGGACCTCATGGCCTTTCATTAGCGTACCTTGGTTATGTTGGTAAAGGTTAGGTGGCCCAAAACTTAACGGAACCATTACAGGGACTTTAATTAAGCCTGATCTTAATCTATGCATCGATTTAACGTCGATTAGGGTACACGTTTCTTCAACTTGCACTCATCACTTTCGACGGTTCCTGGAATGGTGACCAAAACCGATCAAATTGTAACTTTTATTAGACGCAAGATTTCTTAAATTATCTTGAGAAATGAAGATATTAACGGGTTCGATCTGACTTAGAAGTCATCTTGATTTGTGAAACCCTTAATTTTGTCAAATAAATCGATATATTTTGTAAATTGTAAAATAGAAAGGTGGTGTATTGATATAATCGTCGATAAATTCAAATTTTCAGAGCTCCTGATTGGCAACAAATTTTTAAAATTCATGTTGATTTATTTATTATTATTTATTTAATTATTAATATTATTTATCATTATTTATTTAGTCATTAATAATTTTTTGTAAACGGTGCCACCACGTGACCATATTTTTTTTCTAAACAATTTTAATAACGTGATCATACACACCGCTTCGTCCATTTCAAAGGCAAACTCTTCAACATACTTTTAATCATTGTAGTATTGTGTTTTCCGCATTAAACAACAGATGTTTCACAATTATTTGAAATGAAACGGTCTGTTGAAACAGACCCATTGTTTCAGGCAACACAAAACCACATGCTCATTCAACAGACAGGCCCCTCAGTCTGGTTGAATTCCGTTGCACGTGCAAATGACTCCAGAATTATCAATATAACGTCAACTATGGCATATTGGGCCACACGGCATTTGTTCAACAAGTTGAATTTACATCGATCGAGTTGCAGCAATGTTTGGATTTATTACGTGTACAGTTATATATATACCCATATCAGTCCATGTACCTGTTCTGCTCCCAACAAAATCTTTATAATTGTCTTTACATATTCTTTCTATGAATCAAGTAAGCCCATTTCTTTAAATATAATGTATTCCCCTTTCTTAATACACAAATAAAATTAAGAAAGAGCACTGGCGTAGCTTACTTTAGGCCCGAGCCTGCACATCGTTTCGAATAAAGATATTTTCAAACAAAATTCAAAACAGAAGTGTTATATTATTTTTGCCCAGAGATATGCCGAAAAACACACACAAACTAAAAAAAAAGTTAAAAAAAAAAAGATCCGGCGAAGATAGCGAAATTTCCTGGTAAAGGGGCGGATACTCTCGCCAAAGCCTCAAAAACTGATCTCATTAAGACAATCCATTCGTCATTAAATTATAATCATGGTCCTTCAATTGCTTAAAAAGACTTCAGTGCAGATGCAAGCATCCACTGATTTGGAGTTATAGGCTTTCTTGCTCAAGTACATGTATTTAAAGATTTGCATTTACTATGAAATTCCCACGCTCATTTAATGAACCATGATCAAGATTCAATGATGGATGTATTACCTTAAGTGGGCCAAAAAGAGATCATTCTCAGGACAGGTAGGTGCTTAGTACAATGTACAATAAGTAAGAAGATTGGGTCGATTCCTAGATGCAGGCGACAGCTGACAGGCTTTAACTAAAGTATCACCAACAACAGTTGAAGCTACAAATGCCTCAGCCGCGGTTACAGGGATGTCGAACCACTTTCCCTGTACAATACGGATCGAAGCCACAACCCATGATTACAGGGTCGAATGAAACCATAATCCCGGGTTACAGGGCGGATTGAGGGCATAACCCCTGGTAAAAGGGAGGATCAAAGCCTGAGCAAACGGTTAAGCGGATTGAGCAAACCCGTAAAAGGAGGATAAGCCCAAACCCATTATAGGACGGACTGAAGCCACAAACCCCGGTTATAGAACGGATGGAAGCCACAAACCCCGATTATAGGACGGATGGAAGCCACAAACCCCGATTATAGGACGGATGGAAGCCACAAACCCCGATTATAGGACGGATGGAAGCCACAAACCCCGGTTATAGGACGGATGGAAGCCACGAACCCCGGTTATAGGACGGATGGAAGCCACGAACCCCGGTTATAGGACGGATGGAAGCCACAAACCCCGGTTATAGGACGGATGGAAGCCACAAACCCCGGTTATAGAAAGGATTGAAGCCACAAACCCCGGTTATAGGACGGACTGAAGCCACAAACCTCGATTAAAGTACGGATTGAAGCCACAAACCTCGATTAAAGAACGGATTGAAGCCACAAACCCCGGTTATAGACGGACTGAAGCCACAAACCCAGGTTATAGAACGGATTGAAGCCACAAACCCCGGTTAAAGAACGGATTGAAGCCACAAACTCCGGTTATAGAAAGGATTGAAGCCACAAACCCCGGTTATAGGACGGACTGAAGCCACACATTGCGGTTATAGGAAGGATAGAAGCCACAAACCCCGGTTATAGAACGGATTGAAGCCACAAACCCCGGTTATAGGACGGATGAAGCCACAAACCCCGGTTATAGAACGGATTGAAGCCACAAACCCCGGTTATAGGACGGATTGAAGCCACAAACCCCGGTTATAGCACGGATTGAAGCCTCAAACCCTGGTAAATAGGACGGATTGAAGCCTCAAACCCCTGTTAAAGCCGAATCAAAGCCACAGCCCCGGTTATAGGACGGATTGAAGCCTCAAACCCTGGTAAATAGGGCGGATTGAAGCCTCAAACCCCTGTTAAAGGCCGAATCAAAGCCACAGCCCCGGTTATAGGACGGGTTGAAGCCTCAAACCAGGTTAAAGGCCGAATCAAAGCCACAACCCCGGTTAAAGGACGGATTGAAGCCAAAGCTTCTAAGCTATCGGTACCGGTGACACTCTTTATTATACATGTAACATTCCATATCTATTGGCAGCCATTATTGGAAAATGTTGAACAGTGAATGTATGTCATACGTGCTGGTA
Organism: Solen grandis; assembly: GCA_021229015.1. Classification (NCBI taxonomy): domain Eukaryota; kingdom Metazoa; phylum Mollusca; class Bivalvia; order Adapedonta; family Solenidae; genus Solen; species Solen grandis. The sequence continues at coordinate 31,038,260 of CM037789.1, read as the reverse complement.
TAGTCTCAAGTATTGGCAGATGGACCGAAGGCTATTTCGTTTGTGTGTTGATTGAGCATGAAAATAGACTTCTAAGGGCCATTAGTGACGATTCTTTTCCTAGAAATTGGATCCTATATTCCTACGGAGGTTAGGAAAATCAAGGTAATTTTATTTTATGCTGCATTTATTTTATTCGATCGAGGCGGGCGTGTCTTAATGCACAAATGTATATTTTTATTCATTATATAACCTAGAAACATCATAAAATAGACCAAGTATGTGTATTTAGTATTTGATTTAATTATATCATTTCGGTGTTATTAGTTTTATAGCACTTAAGTCCCGAAGTGCTCAAAGGTAAGACGTTGAAATAGGTACTCCGGCGCAAAGGATTGGTTGCGCGTCAATCACTGCTGCACTTGGTTACCACGATACCATGACTTGACTTCGACAGTATTTCAGTCATATAGCGACGTCCAGCTAATTACAGGTGGAGGAAGATCCCGAATGCACGGAGGCATCCGGGTAGAACCACCGACCTACCGCAAGCCAGCTGGAAGGCTTCCTCACATGAAAATCCGAATGACCCGGCCGGGTTTCGAACCCACGCGGTGAGGGGCTGAGTGAATTCTCCACGGAGGCCCCACACGATACCATGATGTGCAACAAATGTTACGGTACGTCCTACATGCTATCTTTTCAAAGTAATCATATATTATATTATATTATATTATATTATATTATATAAGGTTACACTAAAACATTTCTTTTAAATGTATACAAATAAATAACGAGAAATGGGAAATAGCGAAATCATGATACAGAAATTAAGCTTTTCAACTCACCGTGGCAGAGATCTGTGTTAGAAACATGCGTTTGAGATTGAACCTGGTATAAATTGTACATGTATTACATTTACCGCCTGGGGGAAAATATTCGATTCAATTGTAAATATGCCTGTATACATGTACATCATCCTACTTATTTACACGTTTTATTGAGCCGGTATATTGCAGCACAACCTTAATGTAAAACATTCCCTAAAGGAAATAATGAATCGAAAATGGGTTGAAATATGGACGTACATATGGAACCTCCTGCACAGTAAAGTGACAGAGCTTACAAGCCGTCACATTGTGTATTGCACATCTGTTATGAAATTGCTTGCATTTAAATTTCATTAGTAGATTCGTAACGTTAGATTCGTATTTTAAAAAACTAACATATTTTTACATAGTATTATATAATAATGTTAAAGTAATAATAGTAATAATAATTCTTATTATTATTATTATTATTATTATTATTATCTTGTTAATAATATTAAAGGTTTTTTTATACCTTTATCAAAATGTAACTACAACGTTATCCTAGCCAGTGTAAAGAGATGCAAAATCATAAAGAGATTCCTGTTTTGACATAGTTCGCGTTTCTTTTACATAGGATTAATTTAGCTTACGTTTTCACATGTGTTCAATCACCCTTTAATTTATATGTTAATGTTATCTCGTCTTTATCGATCTAAATAATTAAGAGTATGAAAGAAAGGAAAAATAAGACATGTAAAGCGAAATTGATTTTAGTCCATTTCTTTCATTTTGAATCAGTTCGGTGCTTAAATGACATCCCTAATCAGTTGGAAGTCGATGGGACGTTCAGACGACACTCCTGTGAAGTCAATGGGACGTTCAAACGACACCCTAAGTAACCGATGTGGCATTTAAATGACATTCCTACACAGCCGCTGTGACTTTCAAACACTCAATGGGTGCGTTAAAACATCACCCCTATGTAGCCGATGAGGCGACACCCTACGTAGCGTTCAATGACATTTCTATGCAGCCGTTGCGGCGTTCAAACGACATCCATGTATGTCAATGGGACGTTCAAAAGACACCCCTTTGCAATCGATGGGGTGTTCAAACGACATCTCCATTCATTTATGGGACGTTCAAACGACATCCCAATAAGTCAATAGGACGCCTAAGCGATGTTAGGACGTTCAAATTCCGTCTATGGGACGTTCAAACGACACATGTGCAAAACTTGTACAACCATGTATAAAACACCAAATAACACATTTAGCCCGAGAAGTTCGTTATAAACGGGGTTTACTCTCGATTTTTTTTCAAAACTCCATATACACTTAATGCACAGAAAATAATCATTCATGCTGTAGACACGTAACCGAACTTCACATATCCTTCATTTATTTATTTATTTATTTTTTTTTATTTTTTTTTTTTTTCATGTTTGTTATTTTTCTTTGTTTCTATCTTTTATCATCCCTGCTGAATATTGAAAAGTGTGTATTTGCATTTGATTTCTTTTTTTTTCTTTCTTTTTACAGATGCATCCGACCCCAGGTGAGTGTGTTCTTGTTTGTATCTGTAAATATATTCTTTTAATTCCGACCAAAATGACCCACGAACAGGCGGGTTGGCCTCGTGTTATTGATGTGGCGACCTTTCCAACACTCTCACCAACAACAGCCGCCTGGCAGCTGGCGAGTCAAACAACACATGTATTACGCACACAATGGACTGTCGGTGATCACTCGTGTTATAAAAGAAAAATATTTTTGTAATGTGAACATCTTCATAAAATCAAACGTGTAAGAACTCTTTTCGTACCAGGTCAATTTCAACTAAATAGCCGAAAGATAATTTCGAAACAGAAAAGAGCCGTTTACATGCCGTGAGTTAAAGGCCACTAAACAAATGGAGATAGAGCCGGTGTTAAAGGTTACTTGATCACCTGGTGTTTTAGGTCACATGAACAGTTGGAGTTATAGGCCACCTGAAAAGCCTGGATTTATGCTTACCTAAACAGCTCTTCGACAACTGAAGTCATATGTCACCTGAACAGGTGATACTTTTAACATGTTACCATAATTGCAGGTGGTAATTATTGCAAGTGACCGTTATGACAGGGTAATTACTATAACATTTAAGGTTTGTTATTACAGGTGACCATTATTGTAGATGCTTGTTATTACAGGTTATTGTTATAACAGATGGTCGTTATTACAGGTTAGTGTTATAACATATGGTCGTTATTACAGGTTAGTGTTATAACAGATGGCCGTTATTACAGGTTAGTGTTATAACACAGGTTCGTTATTACACATGAGTGTTATAACAGATGGCCGTTATTACAGGTTAGTGTTATAACAGATGGTCGTTATTACAGGTTAGTGTTATAACAGATGGTCGTTATTACAGGTTAGTGTTATAACAGATGGCCGTTATTACAGGTTAGTGTTATAACAGATGGCCGTTATTACAGGTTAGTGTTATAACATATGGTCGTTATTACAGGTTAGTGTTATAACAGATGGCCGTTATTACAGGTTAGTGTTATAACAGATGGTCGTTATTACAGGTTAGTGTTATAACAGATGGTCGTTATTACAGGTTAGTGTTATAACATATGGTCGTTATTACAGGTTAGTGTTATAACAGATGGCCGTTATTACAGGTTAGTGTTATAACAGATGGCCGTTATTACAGGTTAGTGTTATAACATATGGTCGTTATTACAGGTTAGTGTTATAACAGATGGCCGTTATTACAGGTTATTGTTATAACAGATGGCCGTTATTACAGGTTAGTGTTATAACAGATGGCCGTTATTACAGGTTAGTGTTATAACAGATGGTCGTTATTACAGGTTAGTGTTATAACAGATGGTCGTTATTACAGGTTAGTGTTATTACAGATGGTCGTTATTACAGGTTAGTGTTATAAAAAATGGTCGTTATTACAGGTTATTGTTATAACAGATGGTCGTTATTACAGGTTAGTGTTATTACAGATGGTCGTTATTACAGGTTAGTGTTATAACAAATGGTCGTTATTACAGGTTAGTGTTATAACAGATGGTCGTTATTACAGGTAAGTGTTATTACAGATGGTCGTTATTACAGGTTAGTGTTATAACAGATGGTCGTTATTACAGGTTAGAGTTATAACAGATGGTCGTTATTACAGGTTAGTGTTATAACAGATGGTCGTTATTACAGGTTAGTGTTATAACATATGGTCGTTATTACAGGTTATTGTTATTACAGATGGTCGTTATTACAGGTTAGTGTTATAACAGATGGTCGTTATTACAGGTTAGTGTTATAACAGATGGTCGTTATTACAGGTTAGTGTTATAACAGATGGCCGTTATTACAGGTTAGTGTTATAACAGATGGCCGTTATTACAGGTTAGTGTTATAACAGATGGCCGTTATTACAGGTTAGTGTTATAACAGATGGCCGTTATTACAGGTTAGTGTTATAACAGATGGTCGTTATTACAGGTTAGTGTTATAACAGATGGTCGTTACTTTAGGAAACCGAAATTACAGGTGTGGATTTTTAACACATGTCTCTGTTGTCACAGGTGACCGTTAAAACAGTTTGTTGTTATTAGGAGTGGATGTTTCTACTGGTGATTGTTATTAAATGTGACCGTTATTTAAAATATAACTAATTTGGCATTTATCTAGGTGCACAGTGACATTTCAAGGCAGGAGGCTTCTGTTTATGACCCTCCCCTGATTTCTATCTTCCAATTTCTGCACCGAACGTACTCCGCTAGAAATAAAACAACAGGCAACATGAGCAAGTAACCTTGCAAACACTTTCGTATTTCCAGATCTTTTTCCAACGATGACGTCATATTTTGATAGGGATCTGATCATAAAGTTTTAATTGAGATATGATCTATTTCTAAATTTTGCAGACGGTAAACTATGAAGAGAAAAAAGAAGAACGCATTGACCGGTACCTGTTAATAATAATCCTGCTTCCAGCTCAGAAAGAGACCTAGGTATTGCACTATGAATTGGTAAATTTTGTTCGATTGGATGACGATATTTTGAAGGACGTACTGTTTTTCACCCAAGAATAGAGCTAGGTATTGCACCATGTATTTTTAACGTTAGTTCGATTCGATGATTCTAAAGGACCCAAGAAATAGAGCTATGCATTGCACCATGAAATGATAATATTCTGAATGGCGTTCTAAATTGGACATTGTTAATGCCTTATAGTCATAACTTGATTTCTTATTTTGTCAATAATCACTTAAAACATGTTATATGTTATGTTCCCGAATAAGCCTACCAAATTAAAAAGAAACGCTTATTTAGATAACATGCCATCGTGTTGCACTGATGCCTGTACTTATTTATATTTTGGAAAATACATTTTGATATGTTTCTGTAATAATAGAGTATGACTAAGTATATGGACGGATAGATGAGGAGATACAGAACGGCACAGAGCAGAGCGTGGCTGTTCCATTAGTATGAATCATAGCAAAATCCTGTGATTTGATTACGCTTAGCCTGTTGATCAGTTTAGAGGAGAAAAAACTGTACAGAAAGTATTTGCATATGGCCAGTATCTGAAAATCAACCGTTCGAAACACTTTCTCTATGGTATTCGTCCCTCCAGATTGAAGAGTTTTACAAGAGAAATATGACTAAAGTTGAACTAAACGGAGCGTTGACATTTTCCATAGTTATCCAAGAAATTGATTGAAATCTCCCTCCCAAGAAATAAATGAAGCCTAGAATGAAAACTACATCTGATAAGTAATATAAAGAATATGCCTTATTTCACATTCCATTATGATGCCCTACAGCATTGTAAACTGACATCGCACACTTTAATTTTCTCCGGCGACATTTTCATTATTTCCTAGTCGTAAAGAATTAATGTGTTCATTAATATGAAATAACTGAATCATAAAAAATAAACCACTATTTCGAAAAAAAAATCAATAAATCTGTTGTACTAAGTTGCAAGCTAATAATCGAAAAACTGTCGTTATTACAGATTGACATTTCGTAAAAACGAAATACTGTTTCAAATCTACGAAAAAAACAAATTGGGTGTACAAGGAAATGAAATAATGTAAATCACGTGATATCAAACTGTGACTCCAGGACACACACAAGTTACAGGACATGAAATAATGTAAAGTCACGTGGTCTCATACTGTGACTCCAGTACACTCACAAGTTACAGGACATGAAATAATGTAAAGTCACGTGGTCTCATACTGTGACTCCAGTACACTCACAAGTTACAGGACATGAAATAATGTAAAGTCACGTGGTCTCATACTGTGACTCCAGTACACTCACAAGTTACAGGACATGAAATAATGTAAAGTCACGTGGTCTCAGACTGTGACTCCAGTACACTTACAAGTTACAGGACATGAAATAATGTAAAGTCACGTGGTCTCATACTGTGACTCCAGTACACTCACAAGTTACAGGACATGAAATAATGTAAAGTCACGTGGTCTCAGACTGTGACTCCAGTACACACACAAGTTACAAACTGTTACAAGCGCAACATACGAGTATGAACAGTAGACGGTCAATATGCGGTCAAATGTATTTTATTCAATTTAATTTAGTATGTACACATTTTCATTTACCATTAATATTATTATTATTATCATCATAATTATCACTGTTATCATTATAATTGTCACTAGTAGTAGTAATAGAAACATTAGTAGTACTATTAATATTGTTACTACCATCATTATTATAATTATTATTATTATTAGTAGTAGTAGTAGTAGTAGTAAGTAGAAGTAGTAGTGGTAGTATATATCATTATCATTTCTCTCATCATTATTATAATTATCATTATTATTATTATAATTATCAATTTATCATTAGTAGTGATATTAGAACTATGGTACGATTATATCATCATCATTATTATAAATATCATTATTATTATAATTATCAATTTATCATTAGTAGTGATATTAGAACTATGGTACGATTATCATCATCATCATTATTATAAATATCATTATTATTATTATAATTATCAATTTATCATTAGTAGTGATATTAGAACTATGGTACTATTATCATCATTATCACCATTATCAGAATTAAAATAATAATTAGTAGTAGTAGTAGAACTATTAACATTATTAATTTAACTCCTGACAAATAAGAATTGTTTGTGTGTAACATTAAAGAAGATACCGATAATAATCAATAAATTATTAATAATTTGATTGTACGTCCCATCAACAGGGAGACATTGTCATCATCTTATACAGACAGCTGACTTACTGCGATATCATCGGCAGTAGGCAAATGGAATGATATCACACCAATTCACTTTCTGACGCTATACAAACCAGTCCTGGAATTACCCTTATATGCTGAGCACACAGCAAAAAAAAGATATATAAGTAAGTAATACCAGATTAAGATATAAGGTAAGTGTATAGTATATAGATGAAAAATCTAAGTATTGATTATTTTACACCAAAAAAATTATATAGCTTTTGTTTCAATATAAACATTAAAAATTAAAAATGGAAATAATACCTTCTGAGTTTAAATCCAACATTCTGTATGTAACATCCATTGAAGCCTCATCCATGATAAATGAATATGTTTCAGTACCTTGATTCGCTTCAGACTGAACTGATATCTGTACAGTTCACAATCTGAGTACGCTAACGTCAATTATAGCCTAAGTCTATTAAACGTCAATATTTTTCTTGTACCTCCATTTTGACCGTTTAGTTCTCCGACGTCTCTTGACGTCAGTGGGTTATTTATTATGACAAATTGCGTTTCTTTTAGAATCCTTAATTAAGAACCTATTAACCGATAAAGACACGTGAATTATGGCAGAAGTGAATGTCTTCCCTTATATTTCACGCGGACAAATCGTCCTTGACCTTTTGACGTCAGGTGGCCTAAACGGAATCCTCTTTTTTAACCGATTTACACCCCATGAGCAAGATAGCTGGATTGGTCCTGTCCAAAACCATATTAATAATATCTCCCCAAGATAGGAAACCATGAAATATTGCCTGCATTAACGCCGAATCAACATTATTTTTCACATATGGTTGACCTATACGCATCCTTTATCTTATTTATGAGGATTGTAATACAAGTAAAATGCAACATGGCTACCAAGGGCAGTAATTAATTGGCAAAAAAAGGTATGAGATTTTGCGAATGGCAGGGGAGCCTTTGATATCACAATGACGTTGCATCCGAATATTAGACAGAATGAAGGTAAGTATCATTACCTGAAGCCCCATTATCGTACATCAAAGACGGACGACTGCCCCGCCATCTGGCGTGATAATCAGAAGTCAGAGAACACGTGAACAACTGTTTTGGCGGAAGTGGAAAGTGATGCAGGTATTGTCCAGTCAAAAGGCAGATTCTTCAGATTCATTGTAGTCAGACACGAGTGATATCCCCCCACATGGGATGGGGAGGAACCCCTCGAGTGTTGATATCGTTGTATACCAGACTCATAACTATAAAAGTCTTACATGTTAGTACAATAAATTCTGCATTTCTATCTTAAGGTTTAGAGAGGATTATTTAATATGTAATGAAACTTGACTGTTGTCTGTAAAATACTGTTCAGTTGAATATTCTGTTCAGATGTGAAAGGGAAAAAAAAGTGTTAATTGCAATTTATGATATTTTGTCGACGCAATTGATGTATTGTACTTTTAAGACGTTTGAAATCACCTGTACGTTTAATTATGACATTGGTTTTAAGTCTCGTTAAGTGTTTTTAATGTTTATTTCCCTGTAAAATACCGCCCCGTTCTGTCAATTTTTATGTCAAAATAATCAGTTCCATTTAGACAAAAAGCTTTATTCACATATCATAAATAATTCTGCACTTTCTGACGGATTTGAAGGTATATAAACACAAAAGAACAAATCGTATAACAAACCCCAGCCTAATATTGTACTAGCGGGATACAAAAATACAGACGTCTTCAAATAGAAGAATTTTATCTGATTCAGTTGAATTATTATTGCATGAAAGATGAAATGAAAATAACTGCAAGTGTTTAATTGTGTATTTTAATTGTTATGTCAGTTTGACATAGACATATACATACCGACCGATCTGGCTAAAGAATGTCGAGCTCTGTCTACAAACATTGATAAAATCTTTACAAATTGCCTGTCTGGAATCAGTTCCTTGCAACGCCAGAAATAGTCTAGCCACTGGGCTAAGGACCAATATTTTATAATCATCATCAATAGTGTCCTTATGTTCATCTTTTTTTTATGACGTAGCTATCTAACCTCACTGTTGACCTGTTTACGGATGATGGCGCATGAATATTTGAACGATTTTCATTGGTTGAACATGAGATGACAACCAATTGAAATATATGTTTCGTATTCATGAAATATTAATAAAGTATTCGGACAGAAATACAGTTCCTTTGATAATTATATAGATAATGTATCAGGCAGACATTGAAACCTATTTCGAGCTTTTTCGGTGTACTATAGACTGTCTCCCTGTATTCGTACGCGTTTCATTACAATAATTGCGTCGGAGGATGCTTTATATTACACATGTATAACCTTTCTACATTCCCCTATTTCTTTAATCCTCATTAACACCGATTATTATTCTTTTTAATGACATCTCTTGTCTCCTCTACGTCGACTGAGTAGCAACGTACTGGACCCCTTTTGACTCTGCCTGGATTTGACCAGTTAATAAACTTAGGGGATAAAGCGACATTGCCTATGAAAAAATTCTCGCTGGAACTGCTGGTGACGTTCACGTAGTCGTCGGTGTGGGAGGAAACCGGAGTACCCATGAGAAAACCCATGTATCCCAACGGGCAGCCAGATACCCTTACACATACAACTAACTGACCTGGGATTGAACCCGGGTTGCATTTATAAAAAGCAAGAGCGTTAACCACTAAACTATCCGGACACCCTGATTCTCAGTCTCATCTTTCGAAATGTTTGTTAAATCATTTTCAATTCTAACTCTAGCTAAGTCATCCTGGACATATCATTTTACAGAAATTTTATTCGATTTAAAAGGCTTGTGGCTGGTCTAACACAGATGTAATGTCTTAATGACATTGTTAAATTTCCGTAAAAAAACAATAGTTTAAACAACCAGTGTGTTTCTTTTCGATAAGATATACTGAAAACTAGTCATGTATGTGAAATCAATCATTAGCAGGCAATCAACTTTTAAACTAGTTTGTTTGATAGATTCAATATGCTGTGATGGCTCGGGGAAAAAGGGGAATAAATGTTTAAATTAAACATGTGCAATAGGCCATGTAATAATCATTTATAGAACGAGTGTATACGCATATATTTTTGTTACAAAATATGTATTCGAATTTGTTCAACTTTTTTCCTTTTTTAAAGACAAATACAGTATAAAATGACTGTATGAAACAGGATAGTTGGCAATTTGTGTTTGAGCAAATCGAGGGGTGAGAGCGAAACAAGGCTAAGTACAAATATTTATATAAGCACTTAGCCTAGCTTCGCTCTCACCCCTCTAAATACATTTGACTCAAAATGATATATTTGCTTAAAAGAACAAAAGCCCATGTTGTTCACCGATTATGAAATAAAAATCGTACATTATTGCGCGTATACATTTTTCAAACTAAAAACACTTCAATATACACAATATACGCCGCCACAAAATATAAAGATTAAGATTATAGAGGTTTCCGATATAAAAGTAGGTCAAATGGCAGTCTCAATATGAATCCTTTTTTTCCTCCTGAGCATTACTCTTGCAAAAATCACCGAACCAGATAATCCCTGCTTCATGCACTTCTATCCCGTTATAGTAATGACATTGATTAGGACATTCCGAAACTAGGTGTTGCGTTCTCAAGTTAATATGGTATAATGACCAAGTTTCGAAAGGCATAATTATTGCAAAAATCGTTGAACCGGTAAATCCCTGCTTCATGCACATCTACCCATTAAGATATGACTTTGACCAAGTTTCATAAAGATCCAAAACTTAGGAGGAGTTGCGTTCACAAAGCTGCAATTTCAATAAGTTTGGGAACTCTTAAAAATCAATGCCCAAACACATCATGCGCATCTACCCATTATAGTAATGACATTGACCAAGTTTTGAAAAGATAAGGTCAGAAACGTAGGAGGAATGCGTTCACGTTCAGAGACTAAGTTTCAAGGGAGATAACTCTTATAAAAATCAATAAACCGGAAAATCGTAAAAAAATAAAAATAAATGACCGAAGAAATAACGAGTACATGAAATGAATATTAAAAGAAACTGAAATGTGTCTAAAGGACTTCAAATACAAAATATCTGTCCAAATATTTCATTGTCTGAAAAAAAAACAATAACACATCAATCTGTTTACATAACTATATGTACATAATTGACTGGCGAACCACAAAATACATACATAAGTCTAAATGATTAATAATCTTAAGGAGTCTAGGAACTACCATTACTTTTTTCAGTGTGTCTAAACAATTAATCTAAGGTAATATTAATACAGAAACGTGTCTAAAGAACTACCAATACAAAAAGTTGTCAAAAAACTTATTGTCTGAAGGAAATTCGTCTAAAAACTACAAATACATACATTTGTCTAATAATTAATTGCCTAAAGATCTTAATATATGTACCAATACACTAGTCGAGAACTCGATGACAGGTAATATCAATAAAGCGTTATCCGTCTTCGGTTAGAAAAAAGCAACGATTTGAGATACGTGGGGTCCTTATGGGAACGTATAATGGGGTGTTGAAGAAGCAATGTGATCAATTAGAAATCAAAATGTTTACACAACACTATTGAATTGCATGTTTATATTTACTCAGATGTATCGTACCTACATTTGATAGCGCCCCCTGGTGTTACCGGGCAGTAATATGAAAAACAGACCAGCCGATTCAGATAATGTTTGCTTGCTTGTGTAATTCGACTAGGTGCAGGAGCAGCTTCCATTTCAGTATCAAGTCCCGATGTAAACCCTCCAAGTTTGCTTCTAACTATTCCAGCGGTCCATTATAAAAGCTCTAATTACACAGTGATTTTCATGTAAACCATACATACCATAAATACCGTGTGAAGTTCTTATTATAGAACAATTCATATGTAATGTCTACATAAAACATAACACATTTTAAGATCTACTTTTAGAGCAATTTTAGTGTAAACTAAATATAAAATAATATATTTTAGCTCTAATCTTAGAGCAATTTTCTCGTAAACTCTACGTAAAAAAACACCATTTTAAATCTAATTATAGAGCAACATTTATGTAAACTACATATAAAATATCTTTAAATCTTTTATTAAATAGTGTTTTATGTTTACACAGTTTAAAGCCTCAAATGGTAAATTCCCTTTGCGAATTTCTCTCAATGTAAAAACATTAATAAAATGACAAGCCAATTCAAGGATCTCAACAAATTATGTCAATGCAAAATGTTCACTACAAATTCATTAATTCAAAATTATAATAAACACTCTGAACGGAAAAATGTCTAGGAACCAAAGAGCAAATGCAAATCTATTGATGCAAAACTCGACACAGAAGACTCCTTCAACACTTATATCGCAATGAAAAATCAAATCTATCAATGCAAGTACCTTAATGTAAGCTTTCTTCGCCATAACATTTTTTTCACAATTTGCAAGCTTGCCATATCGCCTCGAACTTGAACGTCTAATTGAAATAATGTGTTTTATTTTAAACTTGCGTCAGCTTTTACAAATTATCACTCATTTGTGCTTCGCCACCTCTCCATTTATTCCTCCACTCAATGACGCCGCAATATACTCAAGAACTTTTAAACTCCCCACCTTCGAAATTGTCGAATATTACATAAAGTTTTTTTAACGATTTTAGAATATTTAGAGATGTAATACAACATATATCACCACTAGATTTGTGCATATTTTATGACCTACTTTCATTTTATTATTAACGAAAATACCAGTTTAAAAGAGTCAACATGCCAAAAAATACGTGCACTACCGAAGTTTTATATTTGTGACGTTTTTAAAGTCCCTAAGTATACAACTGTTGATCACAACTGTAACACACTCAGATAAATCTTCATTTTTTACTGTTTTTTCTTGGCGTATTTTCATCTAGTTTATAACATCTATCTAGTCAATTATCTA
>CM037789.1:30996650-31025188 GCA_021229015.1 Solen grandis | reverse complement strand
TATTGCATATTTAAAAATAATTAAAAAATTTTTTTAAATTGATATTCTTGGGGGCAATAGTCATCATTCATAATGCTTTTAAATTTTGGGGGGAAAAGCAAATACTTTTATTTTTAGAGCCTTCTTTTTTTTTTTTTTCAAAATTTTTCGTTCTTTTAAAAAAGAGGAATACAAACATTTTGGAGAAGGTTAATGTGTCCTGAAAACATAAAAAAGCCATCTGGGTAAAGTTCACTCAGAAATCTTTTTTGTAAAACCTTTTAAAAACTGAAATTATGGGGTCTCGGGCCCGCACCTTCTTTATTAAACACCAGACAGTCTGACAGCGAACAGTAACCATGACAACAGTAACTGGGGCAAGACTGGGGACATTGCGTGCCCAAAAACATTCCACTTAACTTCTCCACAAAAAAAAGAAAATATCTGTGACTGGAAACCCCCCAAGGGGCACACTTTTTATTTGCGGCCTTTTGTGACAGCCAACAGCTGGTTTCCCCCTCTTCCTTATAATTTTTTTGGCTATTTCCCCTTAGAACATAGGCAGTAAATTTTTCCTGTCTGGATGTTTAATCCAAAAAACATAAACCAACCTGGGGGCAAGAATCATACGTCCCCCTTTAAGATTACTGCAAGGGTGCCAAAATACTTTTCTTCCCCCCCTCCTTTTTATTAATTTAAAACTTATTTCTTTTACTTTCGACGGGAAGCAATTTTTTGAAAACCCTGATACTATCCCCACTTGATTGTCCCGGGGTTGGGCCCCGTACTCAGGTCTGGGAAACCATGAAAAGGCTTATTAATGACTTTCAAAATAATCTCAGTTTAAATTTTTTTTTCGGAATTTTTTTTTTCTTTTCAGGATAATGGTTTTTTTAAATTTTGATAATCAATGGCAATTCAAGGGTTGATGTAAAAAAAAAACCCTTTACAATAAAAAAACAAATGTTACTGCCATGCGACTAGTAAAGACCAAGCTCACCCTTTCTCACCCCATGCGTCTAAACATGGTCTGCACTGATTTTTTTAACAACACCCCCAAAAGCAACTAATGGTACATTCCAAGGTGAAGAACCGGATAAGCCCAAATTTTAAAAAATGTAGGGTTCATACCCCAACCCATTTCCAGAGGCATAAAAGTATAAACCCTTTTTTGCATCAACATCGGCACTTTTTTCTTTGTGTTTTTAGTTGGTTTTTCACACTGACACCAAACATCCCAAGATAAACATCTTGAAAAACACACTGGGCGTCATACATACATGTATATTGTTTGAAAAAAAAAATTTCACATCAAACGAAGACAAACCCATGACAATACAGCTCTATCCATTAGGCAAATTCTCTAGGCTGCCCCAGACCAAATCGGCTCTTTTGTCACTTTTTTCAGCTTTTCGTCATTAAAAACCCAAATCAGTTATCAAATAATCGGGGTGTTATTCCTTAGAATTTTGGAAGATTTATTAAACATACCAATATTTGAAATAAACATTTACCCTATTCAATACACAAATAAAAAACCCAAACACTGATACTGTATAACCTTCTTTTATCTTAATTTCTTTAACCCTTTCCCTCATATATACCATTTTGACGCCCTCAAAAGGTACCACATAAAGCCTGACTGCAGAAAACCACAGTTAAACCTTCCCAAAAATTTAATTACAAAATCCTCTTTTCCCAAACCCCAACTTTGAGGAGCAGCGAACAGCATAAAAAACCGAAACACCTGCGAGTTTTCTCTCAGGCTATCTGGTTTTAAAAGCTGTTTTCCCTAGGGCTTTTCATATTTTCCTCTAAGGGAAAGGGTTAAAAAGGGCTATGTTAGCAGTCTTTGCGGAGTTTCAAATTTTTACAAGGGAAAAGGGTCTCAGAATGAAGCCCGAACGGAAACTATGGAAAATTAAAAATGAAAAAAAAGAATATGGGAAAAAATTTCAGAAAAAAACAAGAAGGGAGAAAAACCCTTTGATTTGGACCAAAACACACATTTTGCATCACTAAAGGCATCAAAACTTTATTTTGGGCAAGTTTAGTCCCCTGGGAAAATTTTGTTTTGGAAGACAATAATGTTAAATGATATAATGTAGGAAGAACCTGGATGTATAAATGCTATTAAAATGATAAAAAAATTCAGACAAAAATTTAGCTAAATTATATAGTTCCATTTTTTCAGATTTTGTTTTTTTAAAGATAATTGTGTACTTCAAAATTTCCCAAATTTGGAAAAGGGCTTTCGACAAACAAACAACAAGGTGCACATTCCCCAAAAGGAAAGGGGCTTGCAACAAATAAAAAACAAGGTGTTAAATTTCAATTCCGAAAGGAGCTTGCAACAAATAAACAACATGTCAAAATTTAAACCCATTACTCAGACTATTGGGCCCTATGAACATCAACACAATGCAAGCTGAATATGGGTACAAAAGATGTGAATAATGAACATCACATGACTGACTTCGGAAGCAATAGAAATTTTGTTTCATGTTGTTCAACCCAAAAATCCTTAAAAAAAACTTTTAAAACATTTTGGCTATGAAAAAAAAATGGTGGCTCCCTTGATGTACGAAGAATTTGGGGGTGCATTGTAGAAGGGAAATAAATTTTTTAAACCCAAAGGGTTTTTAACCTCAAACTTTTTAAAGCGCACTATACATTAGTTTTGCAAATACATAAAATGTTTAAAGGTACTGTTGATTTTACAGTAGAGAAACCCGGGAAAGACGGATTTTTTTCAGTTTTTTTTTATCGGAAAATTTTTTTTCATGTGGGATAAATGTGGCTTTTGCGTCTTATAAAACCACAAGACACTCTGTGTTGTAACAAATTAAAGCGGAACAAGGCATGCTAGACAGTCGGGGTTTAAAAGAAATAAATCAGTTTTGATAAAACAGCACTGTTGGGTTCTTTTTTTAGAAAGTTCCACCACCCTTATTTCTGACATTTTGAAACTTTGGGCTACATTAAAAAAAACCCAAACCCAAATGGGGGTGCATTGATTTTTTTACAGCTTCTATTTGAACCCCCCATTTACAGTTTTCAGTTGTTTTTAGACTAAACTAACGAACAGATAAAGCGCTGTCCCCTTAATCTTTTAGTCAACAAAATTAGAAGAAAAATGAAAATTCCCTTTTTAAATTTGTAAATATTGTTTTTTTCATTACCCATCCTGCCATCTTTTTAAAAAATAAGTTACATATCACAGAATGAAAGGTCCCATAAAAAGGGTTTAAAAAAACAAAAAGCTAAAAAAAGTTTTGGGTGTAATGTACAAACGCTGACAAGGCAAGACGCTTCCAATACAGCAAAATACCGAAAAAAAATGGGTAAATTTTGGGGCATTTTTATGACTTTAATTTCAATTTCCGAGAAGGGGGGCGCACAATACATGAGAATTCAGTTTTTTCCCTTTGTTTTCCAAACTTTAAACCCCCCCCACTAAGGGAAACCATATCGGGGATGGGGGGGAAATCTATAAAGATTTGCATTCCCTAATTTTTAAATTTGGGATTAAAGCCTTTTCGTATATACTACCAGAAAATTGTTGTCTGATTGTGATTTCTTCAATATAAATTTTTAAAAAAATGCTTTCCAAAAAAAGTTAACGTTTTTTTATAAACTGTGAATCACCCAAACTTGTTTATTTCTGTACTTTAAAATAATAATTCATTGACATGAAGCCAAATGCGATATTCGCATCGTCATTACTGAGAAAAACCATGAAATTTTCATAATGATATTATTATATAATCAGCTGATTGTTTTTAGTACATTCAGATGAAATTTTAGGGTTTGTTAGATTCATTTTTGGGCAAAAAGTTAGTTTTGTAAAAATAAATAAACACATAACAAAATTATTACGCTATTAACCCGTAACCTCATCAATATTCAGATGAAACATTTATTTTGAGAACAAAACCCCTTTCCCTCATAGAGGAAACCATAAAAGACCTATGCGAACAACATAAAACCAGTCCGCTGCTCCTAGGGGTCTGAAATAGGATTTTGAAATTAAATTTGGTAATTTTAAAAGGTGGTTTTTTCTGCGATCGGCTTATGTGGTATTTTTGATGCGTCAAAAGATTAAAAGGGGGAAAGGGTTTAACTGCCCAAAATTGAAATCATATATTTTTTTATAACACAATCGATTTTTCTTTGCCATGCAAACTGTGTAAATCTGAGTTTCAGTTCTGTATGAGAAAACGACACTAACAGACAGCTCTTTTACCCAAATCAGACAGCTGTCTGCCCGGGGTCTACCCTGTTTGCCAAACTGGGTCAAAATTAGTTTATGAAATAATGGTGAAACTAAACTTTTTTATGCTATTTTCCTTTTTTCTTCCCCTGTATCAGAAAAAATTTAAATGACTAGGCGTTTACTGCTGGAGGACTTTTGACCACCCTTTCCTGTTACCTGTCACCCAATTACTTCCTGATTAGGGGCCATTGCTGCCCCAAAATTTTAGTGTTCCACTTTGGGTTTAAATTAACAGGCTCCAATATTTCATCAAGAGGGCAGGATTCTGATGACAGTCCTTTAAATTTGGACAAGGGTTTCCAAGCAATCCAGCTGTGACTGTTCTTCCACAGGAAAACCCTGGTAATGCATCTACTGGGTGACATTGGGGTTTCCTCATAATTGCATCAGAAAGGGGGGAAACATGCATCAATAGTCAAGTAATCTTGTAATGAATGCGCATAGATGAATTGGGGTACGAATAATACAACCACAAAATTAAAATTGGTTCTATTTAAATTTGGCCAGAAAATTTTTTTTTCAATTTACAAATTTAGGTTTAAAGGGAAGTGTTAAACAATCAAAATGTTAATAGTTTGTATGTGAAATCCAGCAATAACGTTGAGTTTCAAATCAACAGAAGCTAAAAGCAAAAAGGTTTTTGGGCATTAATTTTTTTTGTTAAATCATCAACACTTAGGACATTTATTCCGTTAAGAAATATTACCCTTAAAAAAAAAGGACATAAAATACGGCCCCGCCCGTGTGGTATAGGACAAGTTTAACTGCACTTTTACGAGATGTTGCATAGTTGGATGGATGTCTGTGGGTCTTGCTCAAATGGTTAGCGGTAAATAGGGCAGACCTTCTGCCTCCGATTTTCCGATGGGAAAAGGGTTTACCGGGGACTTTGGTAACAGATGGGCAGAGGGTTTGTAGGAAGCAGGCTGTAGAGTTAATTTTTAGTTTGGCCTAACCCCAAAAGGGAAAAAAAAGGGGGAAAGTTTTAAGGAAGGACAATTGAACTGACTTGCATTTACTAGCTTTTGTGCGATTTGGGTTCCTTTTTTTTTTCTGACTTGCAAAGTAGGGTTATATTTGGATAGGAAACTGTCTTGCTATAGGCAAAGGATGGGCTGGGACGGGACAGAAGAGATGGTGAAATACAAAAATTTTCCAAAGAAAAAGGGGCCTTAACTCTTGAAAAAAAAAAAAAAAAAAAAAAAGAGGGCCCTTTCTCTAGGGGAAAATTCCCCTGCAAATGAATGTGTGTGTGTGTGGGGTTTGTTAGTTTGTTTTCAGGGTTCTTCTCGCACTTCAAGAAATTAAATTTTCTAAAAAAAACAGAATTGAATGGACAACTTGCATACTCCTATATAGCTCCCTTTTCTCTATTTGACAGGGGGGAATGAAAATGAATTTTAAATTTAAATGAGTCTACATGATTCAACTGTTTTAAACAATAGTAAATGTTTTAATATAAAAAAGCTCTATCTTTTAAAGGTAAAACCAGTAATGTTTCCGCTACATTGGGACCTCAAGGCCTTTTTAGGGAGATAACCAAGTTTCCTATTGTTTCTTGGGAAACTTTGGTTACTTGGAAGGTTAAGGGCCCAAGACATAGCAAAACATTACAGGGACTTTACCTTAATTCATGAAAGTAAAATGTATAATTACAGCTACACCCTTTTTGGGGTTTCCTTAGTTTTTATATGTGTTTAAACAAAAATAAGAATTTTGGAAGGAAAAAAAAAAAAAAAAAAAAAAAAAATACACTGATGAAGTCTTTCAGCAAAATTGCTGACAAAACTGTAAAATATTAAAACGTTAAAAAAAAAAATACTTAAATTTCTATAGCCAAAGTCTGAAATGTAAGAAATTCCAACTGCAAGACATGTTAAACAGCAGCAAAATATCCTTTTCCACCCAAATTTAAACCCTTGTTTCAGGAATGTTTTTTGCGCGATATCTAAAACAACAATACTCAAGTTACCGAATTGACCACTTAACAATACTGCAAGGGCTTGCTCTTAAATCCTTTTTAAAAACTTTACGAGTGATCGAACATTGCCATTTTACGAACTTTATCTTATTTGACTCCTCAAAAACTTTGTCCAAAAATTATGAACGGGGAAACAAAAATTTCATCAAAGCAATGCACATTTTTCCCAGTTATAAACAGGGCATACAACATTCCCTCGTAATGGTAAAATTTTCAATTTTTACATTAAGAGAGAATTTTTTTCTTCCGCAAAAAATTTTTTTATTATTATTAAATCACATTTAATGGGGTAGAAAAAACATATCGTACAACACGTCATGGATTGCGCAATAAACGTTAACTATGGATTAAGGCCCATGTTTTTTTGGATACTAGAGGATGTTTCAGAATTATGGAAAAACCCAGTATGCAGATTGTCTGTTAAATTGCACATAAAGAATATTGAGGGTTAATCATTTGAAAACCCACTTCAGAAAAAAAAGAGTATGTGAAGTTAAATGAATACCAGGTAGCACCATTATGACACTGTTTGAGAGTGCAAGACAGGACATTTAAAATTGTATTGAACCTGTGATGACTCTGTGATAGTGCAGATACCCTATAAGGAAGGTCATCTTTGTAAATTGGCAAATTTAACCCTTTATTCATATAAACTCATTTGACGCATTGGCAAACAGAGCTGCCCCAGATCAGATCGAGGAGCCCCTATTAACTTTTGGTAATTAATCCATCATGAAATTGTGATCATGGTCCATTTAGGGGGAATCTTATAAATTTAATCTAGCCTTTACAGCCTTTGAGCAAAGAGCGATTAACTCCAAGGAAATGGATGCTTGCATCTGCACTGGTCTTTGTAACATTTGAAGGACCATGAATATAAATTTAAATGATGGGTGGATTATCTTAAAGATTTTCTTTCATTAATATATGTAAAGCAGATTTGGAAAATCTTATTCCCCTGCTGTATCAATTCAGTCCATTATATTTTTCCTTTTCTTTTTTTTCTCATCAGTGGACAATAAAATTTCACTATAAATCCAAAATCCAGACAACTTCCAATTTTGTTAAAATGACAATATCAATAAAACCCTCATCAGAGAAGACATGTAACAAAATTACAAGTCCTATTAACAGAATAATGACATTTACCGACGAATCAAGGATTTAACATAAGCAGGAGCTAATCAAGTCCAAGATGTTGGGTTGTCTAGACAACACCAATCTCATCGCCATATCAACCAGCGCTCCGTGGTACTGCCTATCTGATTGTTTCACTTTTTGCTTTCCATTTAAACAATTGCTTTGATATCATCACCAGAAGTTCAAATTGGAAGGACGATCTGACTGGGCCCATCTATGGCATGTCAGACATTGCAATATTCATTAACTATATATGTGTGTTAACTGTAACTATGTATTCTATAAATACATTTATATATGGTATAATCAGATATATATTGTATATAGCTGCATTTGTTTTTGGTATAAATTTCCAAATATATATTGTATAATTGCTTATTTTGTGTTGTATAATTCCATATACAGTCAAACTTGTAATAGCGGTCACATGTATTAAGCGGTCACCATGACGTAAGCGGTCATGTCAGGTCCTCCAAGTAAATTCTTCTTTAATTGTCGTGTAATAAGCGGTCACTTGTCATATTCGGTCAGCGGTCACCTTAAAAGGGGATAACCATACTTCAAAGGAGTCCTAATTTGCGGTCAATCAGCTGGGGTGATCCCGCACCGAACGCGTGCCCATTAATCCCCTGCTCCCCACCTACAGGCATAATTAGCACACTTCCGCTGGCAAACTTACGGTGTTTGCCAACGTCACACTGCTTGCGAAGGGCTTTCTTAACCAATCAACCATCAATGAGTGTTTTAATTATTCCTGATTGCCTTTTTATCTATGCATAGTATGAAGTTTGATGAAATTCTCATCATGTATATGAACAGTTTATGCACTCGATATTTCTACGTTCCATTTGCTCGGCTGACTAGATGATCGCTGATCGGTGTTAATGTTGGAATTATGAATGCGTAATTATATGTGGACATCTTTTATCTTTTGAGAGTTATAAAGGTGTTTTTATTAATTGTCTGATCAAAGAACATCGACTGTTTGCTGCTAAAAACAAGAAATCGCTAGTGATATAAAATGGAATATTTAGAACATAAGGGTAATGTTCCGCGTATGCCATCATATCTAAACGAAATGTCTGACGCTAGAAAACAGAATGAAACTTCCCGAAGCTGGAAAACTCAGTAATAATCGCAGCTGAATTTAACGATGGCTTGACTCAGATCCAGAATTTTCAAAAAGGGAACGGAAATTACTTGAAGAGTTTGAGAGAGCGAAAATTCAGAGCTAAATAGATCATGGCGAACAACACCCAACGTTAATTTAACGATATCTGTTACCGCTGGTTTCTCAACGCAACATCAAAACAAGTTCCTGTGTCTGGCCCACTTATGAGTTATTTAACTTTTTTAAGATACAAGTTTATTTTTGATATATTCATACATGTGCTAATCAGTTGAATATTTACTTTGTTATGGGTATAAGACTCAGAAAGAGAGAGAGATAAAAATTGAAAGGGGGGAGGAAAATAAGGAAGAATTTGTGTATAGTATAAAATATAAAATTGTAAAAATAAATACATACATACATACAAGCAAGCATATATACAATGACATGTACTATCAAAAAGGGCCGATACTATATTTTGTCTTAAGCAGCCAACTTGTCTTAAGCAGCCAATTGTGGCCCGTCCTTTGGGGTGGTTGCTTAATATGCTTAATACAAGTTTGACTGTATAAGTTCCATAACTTCTGTATATGTGTTGTATAATTTGATATATTGTTAAAAATTATATATATGTTGTATAATTTCAAATATATTTATGGTATAAACGGTGTATATATGTTCTATAATTAAATCATGGGAATCTTCCAAAGAACACCATAATGACAAACAGCATGTGAATAAAACATCATTACTCTGTTCAATATCACAAAATCTAAGCCAATATTTTGGGGGTATTTACACTTACGCATGTTATTTGAGCTGTATATACTTCTGAACCAAATTTTCATGGATCAACACTGATTCATCTCAGTTATATCCACCATACAATTTCTTTTGTCTTCTTGCTTTTGCAACTCTTGTCTTTTTTTGTTATAGCATCTCACACTGAACAACAAAATTCCAGAAGAAATGGGTCAACCAAATACTGCGTATTTTATCTAACAGTTTTCAAAATTACACATCATAAAGACTTTGGTTTTTGGGTTCTCCTAAGTCAGAAATTAGGTGGCACCCCTGGGATAAAACTGTCAAGGATGACTAAGTTGCTTCAAATGCAGATCTGTCATGGAAAAATACAAACAAACAGTTTTTTAGCAAAGGTTTAGAGGCCCCCTAAATGTCAATATCACATGTATTGATTGCATACTGATAAAGTGAAAAGCCATTTTGCATTTTTGTTTGGCTCCTGTTGAATAATTAGATCCTATTGTAAGATATCAAAAATCAATTATAAATCCCTAGTTATTCAATGAAGAATATTCAAAACTTTTTTCGAAAGTTACTATAAAATGATTATTTTTCCTTAACACAAAGGTTGTCACACCTTTAATGGACACTGTGGAGAATTGAACAAGAGCTGTCCCAAGACATCACGCTCGATATCCACTTTTCTCATTGCTGGATAGTATAATGTCCGTCACTGTTATTATTTTTATTGTTAACATATAAAAACATAAGGTATGAAACCCCAACACTTACTGAATAAGAACATCAAATAAAGTAATATAACCTAAACGCCCAAGTTTCAAAAGTATCTGACATTATCTTTAGCAGTTGAAAATGTACAAAAAATTAGTTTTAGAGTTACTTGCCCTTTTGAAATATCATTTCCAAGTTGAAAATGAAATTTTTGAAGTAAAATTAATTTTAATTAGTAAATACTTACCTGTTATTACTTCAGGTATGTGTCTATTTGTGCACAGCTTCCAAAACAGAGTCCGCAAAATAAACCATTCCCTAAACCCCCTAGTTACCGGAAGTGTAACCCCCGTTCTCCAATTGTATATGAAGCCATCGAGGGATACAACCGCCAGCAAGCGGGAGGGAGGTGGGACTCTGTAATAACAGGTAAGTATTTACTAATTAAAATTAATTTTACTTCAAAAAATTCATTTTAATAGCATAAATACGTTACCTGTTATTACTTCAGGTATGACTTCGTCGCTAAGGCGGGAGTTGCTAACAAAGAACCTTGATTGCAGCGATACCCGAAGTAGAAAACGACCAAAGCCGCCGAGGGGTCAGACATGATGATTAAACTATTGTCTGAGCCACTACAAGTGGACCCAAATCCACAAGGTTTTGTGATTGGTTAGCCAGTGAGCGGAGATAAAAGGAAGAAAACGTAGTAGAAGACTTCCAAGAGGCCGCTTTGAGAATATCGTCCATGGGAGATTTATTCAAGAAAGCCCAAGAAGCAGACAAAGCACGGAGCTCATGTGGTCTAATTCTTAAAAGGATAGATCCCTGTCCGAAAGATCCGAATAGGCAAACAATCAGGGAGGAAAAGTCGAAGACGACGACCCCGTAAAGATTTAACCTTCTGGAGGTAAAACTTCAAGGCTCTAACTGGGCAAAGAAGCCGATCAGGATCTCCCCTGGAGCAAGACCTAGCAAGGCTCGGAATAACTACCGGAGGGGGACAGACCGAAGGGAGCTGGGTTTTCGCAAGGAAACCAGGTTGAAAGCTCAAAGATACAGAGCCATCAGATTTGTTAAAGCGTAAATAGCCTTCCTCAGTAGAAAAGGCATGAATTTCGCAACGACGTTTAAAGACGCCATTGCTATAAGAAAGACCGTCTTCCATGTTACGTGCAGTAGAGACGCCTCAGAAAGAGGTTCAAAAGGTGCCTTAGTAAGAGCCAGTAAAACACAAGAAAGATCCCACTTCGGAGTTAACGAACGAGAAACTGGCCTAGACAGTTCAAACGAACGAATAATTTCCGAAAGATAAGGATCCGAACCAAGGGAAGAGGATCTGTGAAACTTAAGCGTGTTCGATAACATAGACCTATAACCCTTGATAGAACTGACCGCAAGTTTTTTCTCGTTAAAAAGAAAAACTAGAAAGTTAGCGATTTCTCTGACAGGAGCTTTGACCGGATTAATCTGCCGTGCGATACACCAATCACGGAAGACCTTCCACTTTGCCTGGTAGACAGATCGAGTAGATTGTCTCCTGGCTTTAGAGATAATAGAGGCAACTGTTGCCGAAAATTTCTTCTGTCTAACTCGCTGTTGGATAACATCCAAGCGTGAAGACGAAGAGCGCAAGGATTGTCGTGAAGGACCCTGTTCCGACCTTGATCCACGAACCAAGATCGCGTTGGCCAAAGTGGAGCTACAAGGAGGATCCG
Organism: Solen grandis; assembly: GCA_021229015.1. Classification (NCBI taxonomy): domain Eukaryota; kingdom Metazoa; phylum Mollusca; class Bivalvia; order Adapedonta; family Solenidae; genus Solen; species Solen grandis. Next base: position 31,013,504 of record CM037789.1, on the reverse strand, counting down.
GCACTGAGATCGCAGGATTTTCCTTAGAACTAAGGGAATCGGAGAAAACGGTGGAAACGCATAAGCAAATAGATGATCCCAGTTTACAGACAGAGCATCTATCGCCCAAGCCCGGTGATCCGATACCGGTGACACAAACAGCGGAAGCTGGTTGTTCAGCCTGGTAGCAAATAGATCGACAGACGGAGACCCGAAAATCGCAAACAGAGTTGTCGCGATCCGAGGAAGTAACTTCCATTCCGAGGGGAGAAGAGAATGTCTGCGGGACAGTTGGTCCGCTAGAACATTTAGACGACCCGGAAGATGTCTGACTTGAATGAGTACCGAAGACACCTGACACCAATGAAGAAGGTGCCATGCTTCCATGCACAGAGAAGGCGAGTGCGTCCCCCCCTGTCTGCGGATGTAAGAGACAACAGTCGTGTTGTCCGTAGATACTAGAACAGATTTGCCTCGAATGAGAGGAGAAAACTGTCGTAAGGCTAGTAGAACCGCTTTGAGTTCGAGGTTGTTGATATGAAGAGAACTGTCCTGAGGGACCAAAGACCCGAGGCCGTGAGACCCAGAGGTTCCAGATGAGCACCCCAGCCTGACAGACTGGCATCCGAGAAGAGGAACAGTTCCGGTTGAGGAGGAGAAAGAGGAACACCCTCTCGGAGAAACGAGGGGGAATTCCACCAACTGAGATGATGAACCAATTCCGGAGAAACCGGAAGAATGGTCTGTAAATGGTCTCGACTGGGACGCCAGATCGAGAGTAGTATAAACTGAAGAGGTCGCATGTGAAGGCGGCCCAGCGGAACAAGATCCGCTGCTGCATTGAGTACTCCGAGAAGCGATAGGAATTCGCGGGCTGAGATCGATAGCCGACGCGAAAACCCCCGAACCAGAGTTAGAAGAGACATGAGTCTGGTTCCGGAATTCTGATCCTGTTTAGGTCGGTCAGAAATTGCATCCCGACAAACGTGAAGTTCTGGGATGGGATCAACTCCGATTTCTCGGAATTGAGGATGAAGCCTAGCCGGAGAGCTAGGTCTGTCACCCATCGAAGTTCGTCGAGAAGAGCGACTGGGTCCATGTGAAGAAGAAGCCAGTCGTCGAAATACGCCAGGAGGCGTGAGCCGCGAAAATGAACCCTGGCGACCAGAACCGAAACTATTTTGGTGAAGATTCTGGGGGCCGAAGACAGGCCGAACGGAAGGGCCTTGAACTGGTAGACAGTTCGGCCATCCGTGAAACGAAGGTATTTCCTGGAATGAGGATGGATAGATACATGGAAGTAAGCATCCGATAAATCCAGGGAAACAGCCCAGTGACCGGGAGGACGGCTGCCCTGATCGACGAAGTTGTTTCCATTTTGAAGTGTTCCTTCGGAATGAAGGAGTTTAGATGAGACAGGTCTATGACCGGTCGAAACCCGCCGTCCTTCTTGGGAACCAGAAAGAGACGGCTGTAAAACCCCGGAGAGGTTGGAATCGAGACCCTTTCTACCGCTCCTTTTTCCAGAAGATCTGAAATGGCGAGTCCCAGACGGAGGTGATTGGAGGAGAGATGAATGGGAGAGCGTGATAGTGGAGGGGGACGACTGAACGGAACCCGATACCCGTGTCTCACGATAGACAGGACCCATTGGTCGTCGGTGATTGTCTCCCAATGATGAATGAAATGAGTGAGTCTGCCGCCTACTGGAAGGGGCAGAAACACTCTTCCTCCTAATCGAACGTCTGGAAGAGGAAGCGGAAGAAAGGACGTACCCCTAGGGCTTACTCCTACCCTCTGATTGGTAGAGGTAGAAGAAGGGGTGGGGGGCGATGAAGGAGGAAATCGTGGTCGCTGCGGACCAGATTGGCGAGCGCCCCTGGAAGAGGGATTGCCTCTGAAAGGAGATTGAGGCTTGCCCTTTTCCGAGTCCTTCGGGGATTTACCGGAAGAAGCCGAAGGTTTCTTCGTATCCGGAATTTAGGGGGAGCCGAAGTAGGAGTGCGGGGCTGGAAGGCCACCGCGCCGTGCATTTGCTCCTTCCTGGAGGCATCCGCTACTTCCTTGATTCAGCGGGTTGGGGCCGTCCAGGATGGCATCCCGCCTGCAGCGAGTCATCTCGGATTTTAAGAAGAGAGAAGTAGCTTGTTGGGGCCGTCCAGGATGGCATCCCGCCTGCAGCGAGTCATCTCGGAAGAGAGAGAAAGAGATAGCAAAATCGAATGTTTTGCCGTCGCTGCTAAGGCCTCTAAAAGAAGCCTGACGGAAGCAGATAAAGCATCCTTTTGTTGTAGCTTGACCGAAAGAGCGGCCACGAAGGAGTCAGTATGCGACGAGATGCCGGAAAGGAAGCGGGAGCGTTGCTCCCAGCGATCCAGGACCTTCTGCTGAAGCGGTAAAGAGGAGGGGACCTTGAGCCGGAGCCGACTCGCATCTAGGTCCAGTTTCGGGGGGTGGATAGAAAAATCACCCTCCGGAAACTTGTAGGTCTTGGGGTTAAAACCCAAAGGCCGAAGGTCCGAAGTTGGAATAAACCAGCCCGGTCCTGGCTTAGAGGAGGATGAAGATTCAAAATCCTCCAGAGCCGAACGGACGACCGGAGAGAAAGGGAGTAACTCCGATTCGACTGATTTGGACTCCTTAGGCTTACCGACAAGGTCAAGGTAACCTTCGCACCTCTTCCGGGAGGGAGAAGGGGCCGGTTTGCATACTGATGCAGGAAGGGTAGCAAAGACCTCCTGAACAGCCCTGTCCATGGAAAACCGATTCTCGTCTGACTCCTCGTCCTCGTCAGAGAGAGGATTGTCAGTACGAGGTTCGGAATGAGCGCTGGATCGGCGCGAGGTGGACGAAAGAGGCACGTCCTCAGCAAATAAGGAGTCCTCCTCCGGAGCATGAAGGGAGATTTCATCCTCCAATTGTCCACTCGTAGCAGTCCCACTAGTAGGGGGATTGCGAGTCGAGGGAGGAGACCCAGCCTCAGGGCGCGAAGGGGGAGCATCCTGAGGGGAAAGCCCATGAAAGGAAATGGAGGGAAAAAGGGCCACATAGGGGGCTGTGTGGAAGAAGAGCCCTGTGGACCCGAGAAGGGAGGAGACTGAAGGAACAGTCTATGATCAAGGGTCTCTGGTGGCAGAGAAACCCGATCCCTCCTAGAAGAAGAAGGTTCACCCGGCATGACGGGGAGGAGGCAGAGCTGAAATGCCTGGCGTATTCCCCCATCATGTGGGACCACCATGTGGAAGGGTCAAAGGTCTGGGGTTGCGCTGAAACATCCGCACCTTGAACCCTCGAAGACGTGGTGGAGTGTAAAGGGGACCGGTCCCGAGTAGCAGAGCTAGGGGACCGGTGACCGGAAAGACCCGGGGAACGGTTGTGGGACCGTTTCTTGGGCACCCTTGAACGTGGAAGAGGAGGTGGCCGAAGCGGAGAAACCGCAGGGCTGCCTGATGAAAAACTCGAATCCGAATTCTCGGACAAAATCGGCGAAGACCGGCGACCCACACGTCTAGCGTGATGAGCCGACCTGGCCGTCGATCTGTGCAGATCTCTTGCCGATGACCGGTGATGACCGGTCTTTGGTCTCTGAGACCGATGTTGACCGGTGACCGGTGAATGATGACCGGTGCCCGGTGAATGATGACCGGTGACCGGTGCCTGTTGACCGGTGACCGGTGACCGGTGCCCGGTGACCGGTGCCCGGGACCGGCAGCCGGTCTGAATCCGGAGGGCCGATGAAGGCGGCCTCTCCGGAGAGGGGCGGGAAGCCTTCTTCCTAGGAGGGGGAGAGGGACTCCGACCCCCAGCAGCGCTGAACCCGGAGAAGGAGGAGGAAGATGAGGCCTTCCTTTTCCGGGAAGAGTAAGACCGACGGGAGGAGGCTTTCTTCCATATCTCGTCTGTCCACGAAGCGCAAACGGTGCAGGTGTCGACCCTAGAGCAACCTAACAAGAAAGTCGACACGGGAGCCGAAGCACGGAAACCCGTGACACAAGGCAAAAGGTCCCGATACGGGACGGAAAAGGGAATTCTACACGAATATAGAATAAAACTAAGAGAACAATATAAACAACACAGCCGAGGCTATGAAAAGATAAGAAAGGAGAGCTGTAGCGCACAGAAGCTATCAAGAAAGGGACACACAAGGTAACCCACTGAAACTCGATGGCTTCCAAAACACAATTGGAGAACGGGGGTTACACTTCCGGTAACTAGGGGGTTTAGGGAATGGTTTATTTTGCGGACTCTGTTTTGGAAGCTGTGCACAAATAGACACATACCTGAAGTAATAACAGGTAACGTATTTATGCTATTAAATGAGTAAGTATTCCAGGTCTGCAGTGATTATGATTGACAGTTTATGAAATGAATGGCCATAAACCTTTCCCTCATATAGACTCATTTTGATGCACTCAATAGGTACCACATAAAGCCTGATCTGCAGAAAACCACAGTTAAACCTTACCAAATTTAATTGTAAAATCCTCATTACCAGACCACTGAGGAGCAGCGAACAGCATAAAACCAGATCAGCCTGCGAGTTACTCGCAGGCTGATCTGGTTTTATGCTGTTCGCATAGGTCTTTCATGGTTTCCTCTATGAGGGAAAGGGTTAAACAAGAGTGTTCTTTGGAACAAGTGTGTTACCTGCTGAAGCGTGAGGTAAAAAGTGCAAAGGACAAACAGACAGACAAACAGATGATGGAAAAGTGATCCTCATGTGTAACCTTTGCTTACAGCAGGTGACACACACAAAAAAAATCATCCAACGCATCAAATTCAAAGTCAAACAAAGGGGCATTACTGTGTCAAAATGGATTTTAGGGTTATTTGCCTTTTTGAAATATATTCCCCTTTTGAAAAAGATCAAGTGTTTCAAATTTGAAAAGAATATTTTTGACAGTTTTAGAGAAATGAACTTCAAAAAGAGTCATGACAATAGCTTCACTATTTTTCTTCAAAAGTGGAGCTAAAAATAAAAATTATTGTTTTTTTGTATGCCTAAATAGACACCCTTATGCAAAATTCAAACAAAGTTTACGATATGGTTTGACGCTTAAGGACATGTTCTTATCTTAAGTTTGGACATTAAAAGATTTCATTTTCAGAAATGAGAAATGTCATATTCTCTTATAAATGAAACTCGTTTTGCTATTGATTATTGTTTAGAAACAAATCCTAGCATTCAGCAAACAAACCATATATGTTAAATGATTGTTCCAACTCAAAACATTTAAAATTTGTATGCAATGTAACCCTACCTAACCCATTTAAAACACTGATTATACCATTTTCTGTTTTGGGAACCTTATTAAAAATATTGCTAAAATCTGCACAATTGACATTCTTTCAAATTTTTCTTAGAAGTGATTTGATTGATCTAATGTCCAAATTAAAATATTTTTACTGAGTGGCTTGGATTTTTTAGTCTTTCAATATACTGGGTACCACTTAACTAGATTTATCCTTTTTTTTCTTTCTAAATCTGACCTGAGAGATGCAGATATATTAGTCAAAAATAAAGAACAAGCTTCATTTGAATGAACACCATGCTCTGAGGTGTGGGCCATAGACCTTAATTGGTCATATGAAGCTCAAGGTCACCTGGTGGGTAGAGCTCATCAAGGTGCATGCACCTGTGAAGTTTGGAGACTGTAGATGGAAGTACTTCCATGTTATGGTCAAGGTTAAAAGACAAACAAACAGACAGACCAATAAAAATATGCTCCAATCTATGGATCCAGGGGCATAAAAAGTTTAACCCTACTGGGATTCCAACCCACAACTTCCAGTTTCAAAGCAGCTGATAGTAGTTCTAGACTATTTATGGATGCTCTTCAATTGGAAGTAACGCATTTTGGTGGGACTACCTAAAATTTCATTGAATCCTTAATATGGTCATTTTTGTGAATTACACTTAAATGTTAAAGAAAAAATGAAGTAAACTAAAAGAGATGAAAACTTTTGTTGGATTGATATTTGTGAATAAAACAAGAGTGTTCTCTGGAACATGTGTGTCACCTGCTGAAGTGTGACGGAAAAAGTATTACGAACAGACAGACAACAGAAAAGAGATCCCTATGTTTAACCTCTGCTTACAGCAGGTGACACAACAATCCACTAAATAATCATTCTCCCTCGAAAGCTAATGATTTACTCTATGTTTGTATGCAAAATTTCCAGTCTGAAAATTATTATGATGCTCTCTTGAAATTCAAAATGATGTATGGATATGCCTGAAAACTGCAATTACCTGTTTTAGAAAATATTCTGAACTAGGGAATATTCTGAACCTTCCATCTTCATCTGCAATTTCCTTGGCAAACCAGAGGTTTTGTGGGATGGGATATTCTGCCGATGACAAAATTGCAACCTTGGGTTTGTTTGGTTATACCATTCAAATGACTGAAATTTGAGATGCAAATACTAGTGGCATGATTTAATTTGCATGATTTAATTTAATCCACACATAGCATACCATGTCATACAATTCGCAGACCCGTGAAACCACATGTTAAATGCTAAAGAACTAAACAAGGAAGCTATTAATAACCTATATCTCTCTCTCTTTTTTTTTTTTTTTTTTTATTATTTTTTTTTTACATAATTTTTGTGTTATAATGACTTACAACTACCTGTTTCAAAAGTAAATATTCTAATCACTTGACTGTGCTGTCAAATGGCATGTAAGTATATATACATGACAATATTTGTCTTATTTTTCATTCAATCAGTGTTAACAGGAACCAATAAGGTACATTAATTTTAGCTGTGTTTGTCCTTCAAAATGAAAAAATTTAAAAAAAACACACACACACAAAACATATATATATTTTAATTATTATTTTATTTATTGATTGATTTTTTTTATCAACAGGTCTACTAAATAGAGGCCCCATAGGTTTGAACCACACTGAGAGTAAGAATCAAAGTGCAAAGCACTGGACCAACCCAAGACTCGTCAAGAATGATTGATCTAATAAATTGTAAGAAATTTCCCAATTAACCTAAAAAAGAAATACGTACATTTAAACAAATACAATAAGCACAAACAAAGCTAATTTACTCACACCCTGTCACTTTCCTGAATAAGACAACAAAGTGCCGTTCTGATGAGAAAAAAAATCAATGTTAGATACAAATCATGACATCTAAGACAATCTAAAGAACAACAAGAAGCAATACTGAGAAACTTAAGTGGAGGTATAGATTTCTGAAGCGATACATCATGTTTATCAATGAGGGATCACTTCAGGCATATAAATGGACTACAAAAACCATTACAAACCTGAAATGAGCCCATCGATTCATCGCCTTTGTGATCAATATTATATCTATCATCTCTCAATATCATTAAGGGGAGATTTCTATAACTAACAAGTTATAAGACAATCAATGGCTTGGTCTATTATTAGATGTTAAGCCTGATTTTATTTGACAAAGTGATTTCAACTCCATTTTCTAGATGACCACAGTTTCTCTGGACAATAGTACAGTCAATCTTGAGAGATTATCCAGATGAGTCACATCACACAATGCTTAGATATTCGTGTTTTGCCAATTGGCCATTATTTTTTCAGCTTCAGTTTTGTGGATAAACGTGTAACAAAAATTCAATGACTGGCTCACTCTGATGCATTGGCAAACAAAGCAGACCCAGATCAGACAATATAGATGCTGTCTGATCAGTATCTCCTCTGTCTGCTCATATGATATTGTATCACACTTTCTACACAGCCCGTGTAACATAGAAAAAAATCATGATATCATATACTATTTCAAGTTACTAATTAATATTCATCAAGTCATAAATTTGTACATGAATATTCATGAGGTAAAGGGTAACCAAAGCATTGCAGCACTAATGTCATCAGTGTGTTCAGAAAGTTCGCTGGTGAAGTCATGTGTTCCATAGGGGTGTAACAATACCGCAGTGATTATATAGAAGCTTCGGGAAATTTACACCGATACCCCGATCTTGTTTGGCTGTTCAAATCAATTGTTTTAGGATGCACAAGTAAAAATCTATACAGATATACTAAGAAGACATATTTTTCTTTCTATTTCATTCAACATCATTGTCTTAGCTTAATGATTTCATGAAATACGGCGACGGAAAACCTCAAACCCCTCGCCTCATAGTTTTTAAACAGATATTTTGTAAATATTGATCACGTGACTAGTGGTGAAGCAGTTTAAACTACAGTTCGGTTCAGCTGCGACTGTTCAATAACAAAAGGTAAATGCTCTTTGCCAATAAATTGGCCCTGGCAAAATCAAAGAATTTTGCTGTATAAAACGATTTTTTCGAAATAAATTTTATGTGAAATTTGTTCTATTTACTTATAGAAAGAGAAAGACACACACCGCTCTATATCGAAAAATCCGCAAGGTGAACCTAACTGTAGTTATCCAATCACGGATTAGTCATGTGATTACACTCACATGTAAACGATATGGCGGTTTAAGCGGCAAGTTTGGATGTTTCGTGGAGTCCGCAGCTGTTAACTGGTGAAATCGACAAGCAAAGATAATGATGTTGAAAGAAATGGAAAGAAAAATATATCTACTAAATAAAAAAATAAAAAAAGAATAAAAAAAGAATGAAAATAAAAATAAGGATGAGTGCACCATTCTGGTAAATCATCACAGTGCAAACATAAAACATAATGGATAAACCTCCTCTAACTCAACATGTTAAAGGCTCATGCTTCATTTTTAATTGACATTTTGTTAAAAGTTTAGTAAGCTCAAAACTGAGCTTCCACATGTCTTACCATTAAATATCATTTGTTTTGGAATGGAAAGTTATTATTCAGTAGTTTATCATAATTATTGCAATATCACTGAGTGTTCTTGGAACAGTACATGTGTCACTCATGAAAGCACGACGAAATAACTGTGATGAAAAGACAGACAGACCAACCGAACGACCGGCAGACAACAGAAATGTGATCCTTATTTGTCACCTCAGCTTTCAGCATGTGACACGAAAAACATTCTAGACCTGTAATGCTTTCTTAAATGCCGAAAAATTTACATTTGTAATAGATTTTTAAGAATCCAAATTATATTTTTGATAAAATAAGCATCATATGAATTTATAAAACCCTATGTGTTACAGAGCCTTTAATGTAAGGCTAAATCTCTCACCACGGAAGAAGCATGAAACCATTCCACAATACAAATGTTAAATGACCATAAAACTGATTTCCATTTCATAACAAAGGCACTTCTAAGGATATATCTCTAGGGATTTTGAGTTTCTCACAATGCAGGACAAATAATCGTGTGTTGCTTTGATTCTTTACCTGCACTGCTGATCAATTTATTGCTACGCTTTTGAATTTCAAAGTGAAAAACAAGCTCAATTGGGATTCGGCTAATGTCAAAATGTTCCAGCAGGAAATATGCAAAGGAATTCAAAGAATATACTCCTGCATTTCATTTCAAGAACATTTCAAAATCATGGTGCGAACATTTTTCTAGCTATTTTGCCAAATATCCATGAAAATTTTACGTCTTTCTTAAGGAAGTATCTCAGTGCCAAATCTTCAAAGAAGTATTGTCTGCTTCCAGGAAATGCAAGCATCCACTGATTTGGAGGTAATATTAGGCTCTTTTTCTTCAAGTCAATAGAGGCTTGCATTTACTATATGATTTCCATGATCACTTGATGGACCATGATCACAATTAAATGATGGATGGGTTACCATAATGAAGTTTCAATGAAATTAAATGCCAATAAAAAGTAATGCTTTTAAAGAAGATTGGTTGTATTACAGTTTTCAATGCAAAATTAATTACAATTCTTTTCTTGACTGCAATTTATTTCAGTCCTAAATAAATGATGACTTTACATCAAGATATTTTTTCCAATTTCTAAAACAAGAAATGAATCACACACTCCAAATAAATACAAAATAATATGAACTTAAAATTTAAATTACAAACATGATACAATTTCAAAACATAACACTTTTTTTCTCTCAATAAATAATTCATATATTAACAATTCACAAGCCACCTTTGGGGTCAATTCATCCAAAAAGCAATCATCATGTTCATTTATTTGTTTAAAATTACAAAAGATTGTCCAGAGATTCCTTCAAGTCACTTCAGAATAATGACAATAAATACTCTTTGGGATCAATCCTCATAAATCTTCACACATTTAGAAATGTATTTTTATATCAGATTCTCTCTGGAAACAAAATAATGTTGCCAAATGAAATCAGAAATTACTGTTATAAAACAGAGGTGACATGTAGGGATCACATTTCCATCTTCTGTCTGTCCGTCCATCTGTCTGCACGTCTGTCTGTCTGTCTGTCTGTCTGTCCGTCATACTTTTTCTATCACGCTTCAGCAGGACTGACACATGTTTTCCAGAGAACACTCTTGTTATTTATACCCTCGCTTCACAGAAGTGGGAGCTATATGGGAATCACACATGTCATATCCTGTCCTGTCCTGCACTTACACTACATGAAAACTTTAGTTCTAGTATTCTTCCTTTTTTTTCTCCATCAAATAACATGGTTAACTTGTATTGGAACTTACAAGAAACAAGATGTAATTTGAAAAACACAATGACACCCATCTAAGTCTAACCCGTCTGGGCCTCCAACCAAGGGAGATATATGCAAAATAAGTGATATCAATTTGTAAAGGCATCCTTAGCGGAGTTTTTCTTAAACTCTTGTAACATAATTCTGAGGATACTATTTGCCTTCAATTAGATGTTCCTTTCTTGAAGGCTATCTATAATCTATCCACATGATCTAGTAATTATTGGCCTCATTCCCCGAGCCAAACTCAAGCCGAAGAGTCATCACAAGGAACTCTCCTTCCTGTCCACATGTGGCCTCCAGCCTACCAATTTCCACAAAATCACCAGGGAAAGAACTGGTACTTTAGGCATGTTAATCAGAGTCCCAAGAGAAATGGGTGTTTGCATTTTTTGAGGTGAAAAATGAGCAGTTCTCTGACAGTAAAGGTTTTACCATAACCGAACATCTCAACCTGAGTTTCCTCATATTCATCATGATCACTAAGAAAAGAACTGAGGGCTAATGTTAATGTTAACAAACTTAAACATTTTTTCTCTACATTAAATAAGTAAGGGAGGTATGAGTGTGCCGAGAAAAATCTCAAATTGCAATTTTTTTAAACATAGCTAGACCAGCCTCTCACCTGAGCTTATGTGATGATAATTCAGAGAGTAACTTTAAAATAATAAGCTATATCTTGTTTCACTTTAACCTTATAAAATTATATCTTATGTCGATTGGGGAGCCAAATTTTTACAATTTATACATTGATGGTTCCTGGATTAGACTTGTACTTTGCACCTGAGAATATCATGAAAAATCCTTGCCCTCAACGAGGTTCAAACCCACAACCTTCGGATCCATAGATGGGTATGTAACCAATGGCCCATGGCTCTGTTTTATACGGTTTTATTCTGTAGGAATACATCATTTCCCTTGAAAATTCTCAGGTGGTAAGAGAGTAAATCTGAAAATCATTTTCCAGTATACAACAGTTAAGACATGACAGTTAGCAATATAGCTTTGCCTCATTTCTTTTCTTTCCATTCTCATCCTTGACCTCATTCGGATAGCTGAGAACTGAAATAGCAAGTTTCCTGCTGTGTCATTGATTTGGCTGAAAATGTCACACACAGAAACACTTTATCTGCCATAATTCATAATAAAACAAGTCAAGGGAATACCACTCATCCTTGGAATTTATTGAACCAAAATGTTAGCAGTGCATTCAAGTCAGCTGTACGGTTCTTGTCATTTAGGTAAGCATCATGAAATCAGAACAGGAGAGAACCTCATAAATACGAGTTTAGTGGTAACATACATAATTGCAGATCTGAGGGACAATATACTTTTCTGAGGTAAATATTAAGAATATATATTGGGTACCATTCAAGTTTACTACTAACACAGACAAATTTCAGCTTTAGAAGATATAAAAGGCAATGTGACATTTTTGAAAACAGCTGTAAAACACTGTAAAGTGCTCTTGGATTAGAGAAACTAGTAGAACCAGAATCTGATGATCTGACCTTGTTATGCATCTATCATTATTGTGGGAGGAAATCCACATGTCTGGACAGGAGACCACTGTACCCTCTCGTGTATGTGACCAGGAATCGAACCCTGGAGGCATTAGTGAGAAGTTAGGTGCGTTACCACTATGCTATCCAGGCTCCCAAAATTTAAAGTTCAGCAGAAGGATGACCGAATTCAATTAAATTCAGAGAACCAATCTGAACAAACGTAAAACTATATATCCTAAAAAGTGAATATACTCCCATTAAAAGCATGACTGAAAAAAGAATGGTGTAGTTACAGCAATGGACAAAAAAAGACAGGGTACAATGAAACATATGTGATTCCAGGTAGGGTCCCCAAAAGATCAACCCAAAAAATTGACCATAAGGCCTAACAAAAATTGTCTTTCAGGCAACCTGACCCTACCTAGTAAAAGCCTGCCAACTCTTAACTTTTTAGTGGCCATTTTGAGACCACCATTTTTCTGTGATTCATTCACTACGTTATGACTCAGGACTTAAAAAAGGTAAAAAAAACCCCAGCTCAATCACTACTCTAACCCTAGTACAATTATACACAAAGGACTTGTTGGAGATGTTTTTAAACCCTTTCCCTCATATAGACTCATTTTGACGCACTCAGTAGGTAACCACATAAAGCCTGATCTGCAGAAAACCACACTTAAACCTTACCAAATTTATTACAAAATCCTCATTTCCAGACCAATGAGGAGCAGCGACTGGTTTTATGTTGTTCGCATAGGTCTTTTCATGGTTTCCTCTATGAGGGAAAGGGTTAACTGAAATAGATTTAGCTGAAATTAAAGTGCTAATGAAAAAGTTGTTGGATATAACTGAGATTCTTTATTGGATAAGCATTCATGCATATAATGGCACAAGGAGACATTTATTTCTATCACAAAGTAGAAAAAGAGTAAAAAAAACCAAAAAAACAACACGAAGATTAAGGTAATAAAAAAGATCATCTTCAAATGTATTCAAGATAAATCACTAGATAGGATTATATAAGATTTTTTCCAATTCAAGATCTATTTATTGTTTTTGATGCCATGATGATAGAAATTGTACCGGTATTTTTGATCACTCAATCAGTTTTTCAATTACCTTTTCCCCTAGACAAGAAAATTTAAAACTGCATCTTCTGAAGGAACTGTAATAGAATAACAATAATTCAATACTAAAAATATGTTCCTGGAAATTACCTTGTGCGTATTTCTTATCTGTTTACTTCCAATAAAATTTCCTTGCAATCCTTGAGTGAATCCAACGCCATTTTCTTCCTTCATATCTAATCAAAGTTTGCATTATGTACAAGATTACACTGCATCAAATGAACAAGAGAGCCATAGAGGCCTTGGATCACTCACCTGAGTTTAGGGTTTCCAAGGAACAGCTGTACTAAAACATTTTGAAATCTGGCCAGTAGTTTTGAAGGGGATGATTTTTAAAGTTCTCATTTTTTTTTCCTTTCCGTTGCCATGGCTTGGTTCTGCATGGATCAAATTTATTTTAGCAGCTTTTGTGAAGGATCACCCAAGGAATATCCCTGCAAAGTTTTAATCAAATTCTGTCCAGCGGTTTCAGAGAAGATGACATTTAAAGTTTCACTAAATACATAAAAGGCAAATTAGCCCCACCCTTGGCGGTCATGTTTTTTTACGGATCCAAGTAATTTTAGCAATCTTGGTAGAGGGTTACCCAAAGAACATCTGTGCTAAAACATTTGGAATCTTGCCAGTAGTTTTGAAGGAGATGATTTTTAAAGGCTTCATTTTTTTCTTTCCATTGCCATGGCAACCTGAGTTCTGCATGGATCAAGTTTATTTTAGCAACTTTTGGAAAGTTCACCCAAGGATCATCCCTGTCATATTTAATCAAAATTCTGTCCAGTGGTTTCAGAAAATGTGTTTAAAGTTTTCACTGTATACATATAAGGCAAACTAGCCCACCCCTGGCAGTCTGTTTTTACGGACGGATAATTTTAGCAAACTTGGTAGAGGGTTACCCAAGAAACATCTGTACTAAAATATTTTGAAATCTGGTGAGTAGTTTTAAAGAAAGATTTTTTAAAGTTTTCATAATTTATTTATTTTCCCTTGCATGGGTACCGATTCTCAAAAATCAAGTTTTTTTAGAAACTTTTGAGAAGGTTCACTCAAGGACTCCCGCCAAATTTAATCAAAAACTGTCCACATTTTTAGGGAAGTCATTTAAAAAAAAAGTGAATCATTACATGCCAACAATATGCATAACTAGGCGTGGTACTTATCAGTTTTGTAAAGTTTCATCAAAATAGGACCACCGGTAGCCGAGAAAGAGGGCGGACTGTACTTAAAAATAGAAGGCAGTTCAGTGATAAAGTGAGGACCAAGGCAAAGCTGATGTGACAAACAGTAAAATTTAAATGTTATTTTTATATTTTAGAAGTTCACTTCATATCGGTTGCTATAAATTCCTTAAAATTTAAGATATAAACGATGTCATACTTACAGGTTAGGGAAGACCCTGAATGCACAGAGTCACTGGCCATGGCTTTGATAGGGTGGCGTGAGTTACATTTTAAAAGCATTTAAACATAACATTACATGCGTTTTGTGAGTAAGGAATGTAAACCTGTTCCAGGGTTCAAGTTTGGAGCAATCAGTTTTTGTTCAAATAATACATTCATAAATTCAAAGTTACTGAAATACACATGTATTTGTATTATAACATAATTATTCAAGTAAACATGTCAGAATCAAGTTAATATGATGAAATAATCCTGAAAGGATGAAACAATATTAGACAACAACAAAAACAGATCAAGGTTTTCGCCATAGAATATTTTCAAGACCCCTCACTTACATATAAATTTAAACATATTGACTCTTAGAACAATTATACGACTGGAGAATGAACAACGTATATCAGTACCCTCATATATAATTATGTATTTAGTTCCATAATTATGGCCCTCCAAAAATAGGACAATGGACCAACCTCATTTAGATAAGTTACTAGAGTAACCAATAGGCCAAAAAGATTCATTTTTCAATAAAGTTGTACCCTAGATAGTATGTTAGTACAATAAGAGGATTTTTTATTTTTATTTTTATTGGACTATTTGACAGAATAACAGACAACAGTACAACTATTATACTGTCAATCTGCTGAAATGATCACTGTCGCAATCAATTATCCGTTCCCATGGGTAGATGCTCTCAACCCTCAGACACTCGGGACAGTCTTTTCATCATGATCAAACTGTATTGCAAGTAATGTTGTTGTTTTCTTAACATATTTCATACTTACTATAATATTATTATGTTTAAAATCATACTCAGTTGTAGCAATATAATGCTACAACCAGAAATTTTCTAATGTCTTTTTTTTTCATTCTTATGACTGACTTTAAATGCATCCATGCAATTCAGAATTCAAGATAATAATGTTTATAATTGCCTATTTATATATATTCTTTAAATGCATGTCTTCTTAAAATCCAGAGAAATAGTCAACTAAATTGTTTATTATTTCAATCTTGATGAGAAACAGTCAACTAAAATGGTATTATTTCAATCTTGATGAGTCAAAAATGATTTGTAACAATTCAACAATTTTCACTACCTTCAATGCATATCTCTCTCAGAATTAGGGGTTTCTCGCCTTTTCCGTTTTGGGTAGTCTCCTTATCTAGAATTTGTTAAATTTATTCAATAATTTACTTTTAAAGATTAAAGTACTGACAACGAAATAAAATTATATCCAAAAAATAAAAATATTGTTAAAAAAAATATTGGGTATTTGTATTAGAAAACAAATTAGTGAAATTTTTGTCCTAATTAATTAAGTTTTATGAGCACTACAAATGTAGGGGAAATACGCCCCTGACACAAAACTGTTTATTTCTTCTTTAAAGGACAAAAAGGGGCCAGTTATCAGCAGCCCAAAATTTGTTCCCCTTTTTTTAAGGGTTTTGCAAAAATCATTGGGGAACCAAATTGTATTATATCAGTGGTTTCGGAATCAAAATTTCTCTGTTTTGAAGTGAGGCCCCCCCAAAAGATTGCTTTTAAACACAAAGGAAAAAACAAAATGGGGAGGATTAAAAAAAGGGCCCCCCAAAAAATTTCTCTTTGCAAATGGCTTTAGGAAATTGAAATACCCAAAGGCCAAGCGGGAAACGATAAAAATGACCATCCACGTCTAAAAACCCATAAGTATTTTTTCATGCAAATAAGTCTGGTTTTTCTAATATATTTGGGCAAAAGATTTCCCAAATCATTTTAAGAATTGACTTTTACAGCAGCATCCTAAATTAAGTAATTAACTGACAAAAGTGTCCATTTGGGGGCAATAAATGAAGGAATAAAGTCTCTTGTTTCCCCTTGTCTTTTCAAGAAGCACCCTCACTCCAGACTGAAGACTTTTTGATAACCCAATCTCCTGCATTGAAGATTTTTTGAACCTTTCTGTCTTCCCCATTGAAGGTTTGTGAGGAAAAGGGGGAAAACAGAAAGGGTTTTTTTATACCGAACATGGAAATTGATGGCTAGATTATATGGAAAATCAGCTGGCCATGGGTCCAAAGAAAAGTGATTTTCCCAGTCGCAAAGCTTAGATTTTTTATACCCGCCTTTATTCATTTCAACTTTTTACAAAGAATGAGGGAGAAGAGAGGTTTCATGATGAATTCCGTATTTAAAAGATTTAACTTAAACTGTTTGTTGTTGGGGTTTTAAATTCCAGCTGACAGTATTTCATTTTTGGAGTCGATGTCTACTTTGGGCAGAATTTTTAAGTGC
>CM037789.1:30976069-30996550 GCA_021229015.1 Solen grandis | reverse complement strand
AAGATAAAAAGAATATAGTAATTTTAACATTATTGTTTTCAAAGTTGGTTTTTGTCCAGGCCATAAAATAAAAAAAATTTTTTACCAATATCGAAAAACAAATAACACGGCCCGGGTTTGCGATTTTTTTTGTCAAGACCTCTAATATATTTTTTAAAAATATTTCCGAGAAGTTTTGTCCGATAGCAAAATAAAAAAAAATTATTTTCCAAAGGGGGCCATAAATCCCCCCGTTTCCCACGCAATTTCCCTAGCCCCTTCATATTAACCATTTTATGACTTCAAGACATGTTAAAGGGGGGTATCCAAAAGCTCTACTTATGTTCTTTTTTGTAAAATTCAGGCCGAATTGTAAATTTTTTTTGGAAAGGGATAAAAAAAAAAATTTTACAATATGGGCCCATAAGAAAAAGGAGAAAAGGAGAAATAATGTGAAATTTTTTAAACCCCCAATTTTTTTATTGGAATATTCTATAGATAAAGGGGCAACAGCCCTGATTTAGAAAAATTGGTAAAAGTTTTAAAACAAAAACCCTAATTGAATTGTTACATAAAATGTGAAAAAGGGAGGGCCCCAATTACGTGATTTTAAAATGTTTTTGTAATTGCAATACTAATTCCCTAGTATGAAAATTGCAAAAAGAAACTTTAATTTGAATGCAGTTACGATTTTTGAACACAAACAATATAATCGTACTTAATGCATGTACATAGAAATTACCAGGTATGGGAAAGATCTAATTTGATTTTACCACAGAAATGACATTGGTTTACTATTTTAAATAACAAGAGCTGTCAGTGGACAGCACGCTCGACTATTCAAAATGTTTGTTGGAAAAATCAAATGAAACCCTTTTTCAATTCTTTTCCTTCACATACCCTGTACAAAATAATAGTCAAAAATTATATACCTTTTATAGTCTGACACCCCTGAATATTTTTTTTGAAGTCTAAAATCAAACCCATTTCCTAGTTACTGAGACATAAGCAAACCCTAACAATGTGCATGCAAATCTTTTTAAACCCAAAAAATTTAAAGGGTTTGAGAAGGGCCATAATTTGCATAAAATTCAGTCCAAAAGTTATTCTCCATGGTTTTTTGATGCCCCTGAAAAACACTCCTTTCCTTTCTAGTCAATTCCACAAGCAAATTTTTGAGATATCACTGGAAAAAAAGCTTGAAAGCAAAAAATTTTAAACCCAAAGTTTAAGTTAAAAAAGAGGCCATAATTTGTAATAAATTCCATCAAAAAATTTTCTAACTTGATAGTATAGATATCCTTTAAATGTATTAAGATGTTTCAAATCAATCACATGCTTGGATACTTAGATATTAGCATGAAAGTACCTTGCATGCAAAACTTTAACCAAAAAGTTTCAGTTAAAAAGGGGCAATAATTTGTAATATATTCCATCAAGAGTTATCTACCATGAAAGTATGATACCCTAAACATATTAAAGATGTTTCAAGTCAATACCATGAATGGTTAATGAGATACAAACTAGATAGTAGCTTGCACGCAAAACTTTAACCAAATTTTCTATTGCATGCAAAACTTTAACCAAAATTTTCTAAGTTAAAAAGGGGCCATAATTCATATTAAATTCAGTCAAGAGTTATCTACCTTGGTTATCTGATGCCCCTGAACATATTTATAAAGTTTCAAGTCAATACCATAAATGGTTATTGAGATATAAGGTTGATAGTAACTTGCACGCAAAACTTTAACCATAAGCTGCAACGCCAACGCCGACGCCATGGTGACGACAATAGCTCTCATATTCTTCGAATAGTCGAGCTAAAAATGATAAAAAAACTTATGTAATCTATTCCCAGAAATAATACTGCATTTTTTTATGAGGCAGGAATAAGGGGCATGTTAGTGATGTATAAATTTAATGCACCGGGCCCTGTAGACTAAATGATAGCGGCTTCCAACAGGGAGACCATGGTTTGCCTTAAAGCCATCAAAATGTACAATATATTAAGATGTACATTCTAGACAAAAGCTGCCGGACTGGTTGGTCTGTTAATATATGCCACTTATTCACGGAGTGATATCTTAAAACAAGATTGAATCTATTATAAAACAAACGAAACAAATACATGTAATTATGTGAAACAGTGTGTTTGTGTGTCTGGGTGGAACACATTACAAATTACTGGGATGTAAGGTTATACCCATTAAAGCTTGTTCTCAATGTGTGTAACAGTGCGTGTTTGTACGTCTCCGTACAAGTACTGGCAAGTAAGTTGATATAACTAGTTACAATGTAAGGGAGAAAACAATCTTTCAAATGCATTTAATCGATTTGATGTATGCACGTTTTACGCATAATCATTTTTGCTCTTTGCCCATAATTTACGTAAGACAATCAATTACTGTGTCATTGTTGACAGACGTTTGGAAAAAATAGCTATGACAAAACACGCCATAGTTATTTAATTTAAACATATTTATTCTCATCATAAAAATTCAAACAAACAATTGGGATAGGATGTGAACGAAAGCAAAGCTTACAATGTTTTTTCTCCTAGAAACACTTAATTACACAAGAAGGTAGCTTATTAAAAGGATATATGAGAAAACATCTTGAGCTAAATTTATCATATAATAAGTCAAGTCAAAGATTTATTGCGATAAGGCCTCCAGCTCATGCACAGAATATTTACATAAATATTTTAAACATGCAAACATATATTGTGTCAAGACAGGAGGTATACAAACATATACTTTTAATATACATTCAGGCACACGTGCATATAATTAGAACAATATCTGTTAATCTATACCAATAAGCATATACATATAATAAATTGTTTTTCACACACAATGACACAGATAATTATTTCTTGATTTAACTGCGTAATAAATATACATTGCTAATCTTTTAATGACATTTACATTTCTACATGACATAAGACTATGCAATTTTTCAACAGATGGATTTTCATAATAGATGTTTCGGATATATATAGAACGAATATTTTTATACAATGGACGGATGCATATAAAATGATATTCATCCTCCATATAACACTCACAATAAGGACAGTCTCTGTATTCTCTAGATATATTGTAATAGCACCCTGTTTCTATCGAAAGACAGTGTGCAGAACTTCTAAAATTTGCTTAACATGTCCTAAACTTGTCGGTTTTTATTGAATTCACATATACTTTCAACATTATAATCTCTTTTGTATTTTACATAGTATGATAATTTTACAGTTTTACAACATTGTGCATACCAATTTTGCAAGTACTGGTCCTTTAATCTAGTAATATAAATGGCAAGGAATGCTTTTTGATTTGGTACATATTGACTTTCTCACACATAACCAAAGCCATTTGTATATAAATGTTGCCGGATATTGCTCGACCAATAACTGTATCTTAAACTATCAAAATGTACTTTCATATCATAACATATCCTGACGTATCTTTATTAAGGCATATTAATTATTCCTAGCCAGTAACTTATACAACGTTTGGCTGAATTTATATATAAAGGAAATCGTCCCAGGCCCCCTAAAACTCCATCATTACACGCTGATTGTTTTACATTGAAGAAACGTTTACACGCAAATAAATGAACATTTTCTAAACAAACATAATTATTTAGTTCCCATATTTCTGCCCCATATAACATAACTGGCTGTATTTTTATATCAAATATTTAAAAAAAAAAGTTGAATAGGGTAAATATTCACAAAAATCAAGTGATTTAAGGATAGACATAAAAAAAACCTTTTCGCTTTTATACACATGCTCTCTGTCATTTTAAATAGTGACAGTCTATTAGTGAAATGGATACCTACATAGTTAAATCCATTAACAATACTGAGTTCTGAATCGGCATAAGTCCAGTGTTCTGCTCTTGATAACATACCTCCTCTTTTAAAGGCTATTTTTTCTACATTTATATTCTATACAAAAACTATGTAATAAATTAAGCTGTTTTTGCAGACCAGACACTGTATCAGAGATACATGCAATATCATCTGCAAACATAAGTAAAAATATTTCTGTCAGACCTGGAAAAAGCTGTATACCATGAACATTGTCATCACATAAAATACCATAAAACTCATCAATGAAAAAAGCAAATAAGATCGGACTGAGACAGCACCCCTGTCTCAAGCCAAGTGAACAATTAAATGTATCTGAAATACCTTGATGTGTTCTTACATAAGCTTTCACGAAGGCATATATGGATTTAATAGATGAATATAAAAATCCCTTTATATTCTTACCTTTTAAGATTTCAAACAAAATGGGTCTGTTTACAGAGTCAAAGGCCTTTTGGAAATCTATAAATGCTACATAAACTGGTTTATCCTTTTTTGAAAACATTTATTTACAATGGAAGACATTATAACGACCTTATCAACAGTACAGTTGATATCAGTTTCCTCTGACAACATTTCTTGCACTGTAATAAAACTGCATTCAGTTGCATCCCTAAGCCATAGGTTATACTTTTGTTATGTTTCGTCATTCATAATATAATATTCGTAATTATATATCATTAAATAGGCGACCTGTAAGTATAAAATAGTCAATAACACTAGCTCTTTTTTGATTAATAAATGTGAAATCTCTACTATGCTGTTGTGGCGAAACCATTAATGATTTAGCATCAGAAAGTTTGACATAGTCTTAAAAGTTCCTGTCCAAATTTATGTACCTTATATTCTTTTGTTTGTCGCGGAAGATTAATATCATAATCGAATATCTCTCTATATTCTTCCAACTCTGGTATTTGGTCAAAAACTGTATAATCAGGTAGATCTCCTGTCCTTGCATTAAAATCGCCACATAGAATAAAACCATAGTCTGACCATTGGTTACATTTTAATAATTCTTCTAGCCTCTGAATATAAGACAAAGAAATATCATTGTAAAAAGACGAATTTTCAGGAGGAGCATATAATGCAACATATAATATATTTTTGTCATGATTAAATACAGATTTATCTATAGAAATAACTATACCAAATTCAAAATCATGTCATACTCTATTCACAAAATGTTCTAAACTACTTTTAACCAAAACTGCAACTCCTACCATTGGCCTGCCACCATGTAAAGATTGTTCAGCATTTTGACAAAATATTTTAAAGTCATATACAAATATATTACAAAATTCACAGCTAGTTGTGCCCCATGTTTCTTTTATACTTATGAAATGTTGTTTTTTTGTTGTTGTTGTTGTTTTTGTTTGTTGTTGTTTTTTTCTTCAAAAAGAGCAATAATGTCAAGTCAAACGGTTCCAACTTATTCTTTAAACCTTCAATTTTCGATTTTTTTATATGATTCTGACGTACAGCACTCCTGAACTCCCTAACCTCTGGATTTCTCAAGGTTTTGTTTGGCGCTTTCTCATATGTAACCAGTTCCCCCCTTTGAGGTATCCATGAAGTCCCATTCTATTAATCTCTCTCAACTTTTGTCGCTGCAGGTATGACAAGTCATTTGCAATGCGAATCCCAGCATTTCTTAAGGCAGACCGGTATTTAAATAACTTGAACTTGTCATCACAGTTTTTGAATACTATTACAATCATTCCAGCAGTATTACCACATTTGCCAATACGTTTAGCTTGGGTTATAGAATTCTCATTCAAACCATCATTTTTTCTGCAACTGAAAACACTTTATCATTGATAAATTTTTCCATTTCCAAATTGTTTGCCTTATTCTCAGATTCTTCTAATCCAAACAATCTCATAGAAGGTTTTAGCCTTTCAGATTCGCTTATAATCAGCTGTTGTTCAATGTTGCTGACTAACTTTCTGGTAGTTTCATCATGATAGGATATACGCCCAAATCACTTCTGAGTGTTTCACAATTGAACTCTATTTCATCTATACGCTTGTTCATGTCTGATAAACTGCTTTCAAATCGGGACTGATTTGAGTTAAGTTGAACAACAGTTGATTTTAAGTTAGATATTTCAGATTTAATGTTTCTCATCTCTTCCTGGACACGTAAGACTACAGACTTTACTGTTCAAATTTCTTTTTTCATCTCATGCATTGCCTGTAAAACCATCTGGGTATCTTCTGGAAGCCCTGGATTCAATTTAACGTCTGCTGAGAGAATGAGCAGCCTTGAAGAGTATGAAGAGTAGTGTTGGTCAGATATCTCACATTCTAGTGACATGATACCAAAATAGCCATGATTTACTAAGTGGTGATCCTGTAGTTCACAATAGTTCACCATTGGTGTAGCATACTGACCGACAATCAGGTCCTGACACCTTGTTATTTAATGAATAGCAATCATTGAACCCAGCTTGAAAAGACAGGTAGCAAACCTGCGATAACGAATATCTGACACACCACAGTAGGGATAATATCTTTTAAATGTCCTTGGTTTGACATGTGTTCTGCACTGGAGCTTCAGATTAAACAGTCCAATTATCAACCTGTATTGTTCCACTGCAATACCCATTGTAATGATTTTGTGACAGTTACTTCTCTACTAGAATAATCTATAAGGCTGCACATGCATCCCACTGACTATTCACTCACTATGTCACTCAACTGCTACCACCACATACACATTGTCTAACAGGTAAGTTCATTCAACCGTACCCAGTTCATGGTTCTCTATTGAAAAGGCTATTGAAAAGTCAATATAATTAATACTTCAAGATGTATGTAAAAACTTGCCTTAACAAATAGTCCCAATTCACGTCCATCAAATACATATCCATACTATTTATTTTTTTTATTAATTTTCTCCTTCAATAACCACTTTAATTGAGCTTAATTCTCATAGTTCCAAAATCCATGTCTGTATACCTTGACAAAATACACAATATTATATAAAAAAGAGGAAAATATTATTTTGAATTGAAAGTAAAAATGCTAGTATAAAGTGGAGATCTAATAAATAGTTTTGGTGAAGAGAATAAAGAAACAGGGAGAGAGTTAAGAGGAGAAAGAGATGGAAAAGCAGATGTAAAAGGAAGTCCTCCACCAACATTTAACAATAATCAACGTGCGTATCAAACCGTTTCGTATTTTGAATGAAAGTCTAGACACTTTAAAATATAAGTTCATTTTGGATAGTAGGCAAAAGAGAGTCACCATAAAGTAGTTTATCAAGGTTAAAGCTATGATCCTGTAGTGTCAACAACATTATATTTCGACAGGATCTGACACAATACCTTTTACAAAGAGATGGTATTTTAATGAGTTACACTCTGTGCGGAGTAGAGAATGTAGTATTTGGAGACGTCTAGTACCGGAATAGTAGTATGAGGGCACCTCTGATCGGTTAGTTTTGATACGTGATTTAAAATAATTTAAATACTGCGAGTTGCAAATATAGAGAGATGTCATTCCATTCACGGATCGCCGTTCGAAGAAAAGAGTTAAAATATGTATTTGTTCTGGAGTGAATACCAGAAATATTGTCAGCGTTTCTAAGGCGATGGCGAGGGGCTTCAACAGTTCTCAATATTAATGATGACAGATAAACAGGCGTTTGTCCATTTTTCATTTTATAGATCATTATTAGACGGTGTTTTCTTCGTCTTTCTGAAAGTGTCTTCAAGCCAACTTCCATTAAGAGAGATTAAGATTAATCAATGCTGACAAGTTTAGTGGCTCCTGAAACTATTTTTGCACATTCATTCTGTATACTTACAATTTGTTCAACCTCATATTGTGTACAATTGCTCTATATTATATGGCCATATTCAAGGATAGGCCTCATGAAGGAAAAAATAGGTGATTTTTAATGCCCTACGATTTAAAGAAAACTTAAGTTTACGTAGAATATTCACACGTTGCCAAGCTTTGCTAGTGATATGTGTAATGTGGGTATGCCAGGAACAATCATTTGTCAAGTACAAACCAAGGTGTTTATGCTCTGAGACATCAGGAATTATTTGGTTGCACAATCGTGAGCTTTGTATGTGTCTGTTGCCTTTTGCGTGTTATTATCAATGACTCAGATTTGGCAGGATTAAAAGTTACAAGCCATTTTTTGGCCCACAATTCAATTTTGTTAATATCAGTTTGAAGTGTCTTGGCAGCAGCTTGAGGACAATTAGAAATTATATTTAAGCTAGTGTCATCGGCAAAGAGATTAACATTAGAGGTCAGTTCATCTACAATGTCGTTAAATACTAGAAAGAGCATAGGGCTCAATATTGATCACTGCCTTTATAATAACCCAGTCAGATTTTGAACCAGGAAGAACAACCCTCTGTCTTCTTGAAGATAGATAATCAATGAACCATGCCAATAGAGGACCATCTATACCGGCTGCATTTAATTTAGCAATGAGGCCTTTATGCCAACACTGTGAAAGGTTTTGCTTATATCAACAAATACAGCCCTGACTTCATTACCATCATCAAGTGCTTTACAGAAATTGTTATAGATAAGCGTGAGTTGGTTTACGGTAGAGTCACCCGGTAAAAAGCCAGACTGAAAAGGGGTAAAAAAACTGTTATCACGAAGATGGTTAAAAGTGTGCTTATAAATGAGACGTTCAAAGACCTTCTCCAATGTGTTAAGTAATGATATAGGTCTGTAGTTAGTTAGAAGAGAAGGATCACCTTTCTTGAAAATACTTGAGAGCATAACAAAGAAGCATTGAAAAGATCACACTGAGGAGAAGACAGTTCATGAGACGATTCGACAAGTATTTTGTTACTGATAACATCGGGCCCTACCGCTTTCCCAACAGGCAAAGTTTTCAGAACAACCTTGTCCTCTTGTGGATTTAAATATATGTTCCTCAAAACATTACTATTGCGCGGTAAATCTATGGGAATGTCCCTATTACTGTCATCAATATGTGTCTGACTTTCGAAAAAAATGTTGGAAAGGTTGGCTTTTTCAAAATTGTTAGTATTGGGGATATTAGTAGAATGATTTATAAGTGGGGGTAATTGATGTTTTACAGATATACCAATAAAATAGTTCAGAACCTTCCACCATTCCTTTAATGAGGATTTATAACTGATCAATTTGTCAGAAAGTTTTGAGAAGCACTTTGCTTTTGATTCACGAGTAAGTGTAATAGATTCATTTCTGGTTTGTCTAAATCTCCGCCAATAATATTGTGATTGTGTTGATTTATTTTTTTGTATAACCGTTTTCTTTTCGAATACAACGTTTTATTTCAGCTGACATCCAAGGCAGATCATTTGAACGTATGTTTATAATTTTGTTGGGGATGTTCTTCTCAGCGATGTTTAAAAGAGTGTGAGTAATTTTTTTGCAATACAAATCAATGTCAGTGTCTATGCAGCCGCTCCAATCGGTAGGACTAATAACATTACGCAAATGTACATAGTCACCCTGTTCATATTTCCACATGTATCTATAAAAACATATTTTCTGGTTTTGAAAATCTCAATATTGCATAAACCGGACAATGATATCATATGTCTTGGGTGGAAAGCGAACCATGACACCAGAATGTAAAAGGCTGTTAGTATTTGATAACATAACAAGATCGAGAAGAGATTCTGAATTTTCAGTAAAGTTTGTGGGTTCATCAATAACTTGATGAAAGTTGAATTTTTGTAACAGGTTAAGTACCTTACGACGTGATGGTTTTAAGGGAAATATAACATCTAGATTAAAATCACCCATAATTACAATATCATAGACATTCGACTCTACAGGTTGACGAATAGAATTTTCAATCATATCATAATAAGAAGGTACCAAAAAGAATATGTTTATTTCTGTTGATTATAACTTCAATCCAAATACATTCTAGATCTTTAATTCCGAGGTCGGGTCTCCTTTTATAATATATGTTTTCTTTAACATAAACAATAACACCTCCGTGTTGATCATCAATTCTATCAAGTCGTTCAGGGGTTTGAAACGACGGCATAAATAAGTCTTCAATGAGAACTGCAGAGCCAAGCCAAGTTTCAGAAAAAGATAGAATATCAACTTCGTACAATTCAGTGCATGACAAGTCGAATTTGTGTTTGATAAATGTACATTATAGTGAACAAATGAAAGATAAGATGGATTATAAAGTTACAAGTGGCGCTGTTGGGGGATGATGTTGATGAATCTCCAAGACTTAATGGACCCTGGTTTAATTTAACATCACCAGCAATAAAAAAGGATGCTTATCCAAAGAGATTAATACAATCCAATACAGATTAAAAAAGAAACGCAACGAATAGTGAAGTCAATGTTTCTCCTAAAGGTGGCACCTGGTGTATATTTTCTGGTAAATTGCTTATGACAGGGTTAAACTGTACAAGAAGTAAAAATGTAAATTTGAAGAGATGTTTATTGCAAAACGTGTGTCCATAGGGATGACATGTATTAGTACATGTGCTTTGCTTTTGTATATACAAACAAAGGTCACTAAAAAAAGCTGAGAATGTCCATCAATGACATAACATTACATGTCATAGCACATCTATGCATATGTTAACATATATACCGCATTTGAAAGATTTTTAGACTTATCTTTACTGTGAGGCCATTATTTCTGTTGAATTTGAGGCCGATTATGGGCCCAATTCCCCCCCCCTCTAAATCATATTCACCCCTGAGTCAGTGGAAAAATTCCCCCATGAAACAAATAAATAAATATTTAACATTACATTGTGTTTATTAGAAAGTTAGTGAAGGGTGCAAAAATATCAGTGTATATGTATTTTGAGAGAAAATTAGATGTCAAACTGAAAAATCCCCCAACAAAGATACAACGTGATAATTTCACCCTGTCAGTGCCCTGGCCCCAGTCCCTCGAAATGAGAGGGGCCCTGCAGGCTGTTTAACGCTTTTCTTATACAGAACAGAACAGAACATAACTTTATTACATTCCAGGTATACAAAGTATACAACATGGAGACATGTACAAATATGATGTATTAATAACAAAACATTTCATTCCGGTTTGGGGTAACAGGTAAGT
Source organism: Solen grandis (assembly GCA_021229015.1). Lineage (NCBI taxonomy): Eukaryota > Metazoa > Mollusca > Bivalvia > Adapedonta > Solenidae > Solen > Solen grandis. Next base: position 30,985,629 of record CM037789.1, on the reverse strand, counting down.
CTTGAGAGAGAGAGAGAGAGAGAGAGAGGGGGGGGGGAGAGAGAGAGAGGGGGGGGAAGGGGAAATCAGAACAGGCATATACATAAAGACTTTTCGTTGTCGCTGTATATCATTATGTTACTTATCACAATTTGATATGTTAAAAATAAATTATTAGAAGAGAGAGAGAAATAAATATATAAAGAAAAGCACATTTATAATCTTATTTTACCAAAAGGATGCTAAAACAAATCAAAAGGTGCACCTACACATTGTAGTAAGTACAAAAAATCCGGTCCTAGGTTACAAACAGATTTAAGAGAGAGGGGGAGAGAGAAAGAGAAAGAGATTTCCAATTAGAAAAAAAAAATAATAAAATAAAAATATATTTGCTCATAAGATACATGTACAAATAAATCACAAAATGAATGCTAGCTACCACTCTTGTAATTAATCAAAGAAGCTTATTTTCTATTGTTCACAGATTGTAAATTTATTGGTTACTATTGTTTATTTAACTGTCAATCACAGGATTGAAATGGCGGATCCCTACAGGTAGAATTAATTGCCTCAGGCAGTTTGGTGTTTCGAGTTTGTGTACTGTTTATTGGGTTGATGTCAGGTCCCAGACACGTGTCCGGTTTCCAGGGTGACTTTTCCGTTGCTATGAATGAAAGTGTGCCCCGAAATACGTCCGGTTTCCGGAATGCAGGGTTTTCGGTATACAGAGTTTACGATTATATGAAATAAATAAGGGTTGAAAACGGGACCAAAACTTTTTTCCGGTTTAGAGGAAATTCCGGTATATAGGAGTTCCGGTTTGGAGGAGTTCCGGTTTGAAGGAGTTCCACTGTACTTACTTCCATATCCAGCAGCAACAGATTATCATCCATTTAATATAAAACGACCCAATTATCCAGAGTAAAACACTAAAGTGAGATAAAGTATTGTAATCTGACACCCTGCCAAAAACAGATACTGAGGATTGTCTAATTGAATAAAATTGCCACAGTGCTCATGCAAATGAGACTCATCATTGCCAACATACTTGTGGCAGACGATTCATTAGACGCGGCACTCAACAAAACAGTGCCACTCGCCCCACCACTGCCGCTCGCCCCACCACTGCCACTCGCCCCACCACTGCCGCTCGCCCCACCACTGCCACTCGCCCCACCACTGCCACTCGCCCCACCACTTGAACCCTGACTGGTTGGAAGATTGCCGCCTGCAATGCAAAAATGTAAAAAAGTATAATTATGTAACAAGAGGGCCAAGATGGCCCTAGATCGCTCACCTGAGAAAAGTATCATTCATTGCCTGTACAAAACAGATTGCTTTAGAATTAAGATGATGAGGTGAAACAATGTTCAGGAATTTTCTGACCCCATCCACAAAAGATATCATCATGACAAACATTCTGCCAAAGTTTGAGGATGATTGGACCAAAAATGTTGCCCTCAGAGTATAAACAAGATTTTTCTAAGATTTGACCTACTGACCTACATTTCTATCCAGCCCCACCCATTTTCAAACTGGTTCGAGATATCATCATGACAAACAATCTGACCAAGTTTGAGGAAGATTGCATCAAAACTGTGGCCTCTAGTGTGTAAACAAGATTTTTCTAAGATTTGACCTATTGACCTACTTTTCGGATCCGGCCCTGCCCATTTTCGAAAGGGTTCAAGATATCATCAAGACAAACATTCTGACCAAGTTTGAGGAAGATTGGATCAAAATTGAATTTTTTAAGATTTGACCTACTGACCTCTTTTTGATCCAACCTGACCCATTTTCGAAAGGGTTCAAGATATCATCAAGACAAACATTCTGACCAAGTTTGAGGAAGATTGTCTCATAATTGTGGCCTCTAGTGTGTAAACATCAAAATTGTTGACGGACGACAAGATTTTTCTAAGATTTGACCTACTGACCTACTTTTTGATCCAACCTGACCCATTTTCGAAAGGGTTCAAGATATTATCAAGACAAACATTCTGACCAAGTTTGAGGAAGATTGGATCAAAATTGTGGCCTCTAGTGTGTAAACATCAAATTGTTGACGGACGACGGCCGACGGACAATCAAGTCTCCCAAAAGCTCACCCTGAGCTATGCTCAGGTGAGCTAAAAATAAAAAAATGCTATGCCACAAAAAATGATGGGTAAATAGTCTATAATACGATATATCTAAAGAATTATAACCTCATCAAAAAAGTATGTATTATGAGTAGCTAAGCTGAATATCGTCATAAATAACATAGTTTGTGAATATGGATATAATTAAAATGTTAAATGACATGGCATATAATCAACATAAATTATACTGGTCCAATGGTAAATTAATTGACTGAGAAAATGAAGGTTACGGGTTCGAACCCTGTTGACGTCAAAGATTTTTCAAAGAATTTTTAGGTACAAAGTATTACTCCAACCTAGGAACCGACAAGAATAATAATCATTTTTATGTAATATAAAGAATTTTTGTTTGATTTGAGTGCATATGGAACATATCTCATCGAGAGATGATACAGTTTTGATATTTTACGAGCGCGGGATTCAAGTAATTTCTCTTCAGTAGGCTTCTTATTCCAACAAAACAGTTCTACGTTGAAAAAGAATAACATCGTCACCTCCATGCCGTCGTTGACATGTATTGATTTTTCTAGAACTTATTTACCGAAATTACCTGTCCGGCAGACCTATATCTCTCACTGTGCGGGCGATATCAATGAATTATATGGAGGAGAAAATCTCAATAAGCTTTTAGCTTTCGATTTAATCCTATTTTGTATGGTATGTATGTATGTGAATTGTTTATAGTCTTTAATTATTAAATATTTTTAAACTAGTGCTATGTATTTTATTTCACTGATAGAACACACTATTTCAAAATTCCCATTACGACAAAATAATTTGTTGAAAAGATACTGCTATATTTAGACACAATAAGGGGTTCTGCAGTGACACGATTAGTATTAAACCACTTGTATATACGGCGTGGTATTTCAGAGGCAGCACTATGCCAAATGTCACCAAATGACTGTAACACAGTCGATGGGACGTTATACCTGAGCAAACACACTATGTAACTATGACTTCAGTGATTACATATGCATTCAGTTTGACAAACGGGAAAATGGGAGATCAGGTAGTCAGTTGTTGACCTGGTTAACACAAAGGAACATTTGAGTTAATTGTGAAATTGCTTGTGGCCAGTTGATCTAGCTATGAATGGGAAAGGCGACTGCTTAAAAGTAGAAAGGTGCACAATTAACTGGTATAAACATACCTAGGACCAGTCTTTCCGAGCAATCTTTCAGAGAACTGTCCAGACACAGCCTGGTGGTGTAACTGCAGTTCTTAGTGAACACCTTATACTCCCGGCCTTGACAGTCTTCCCCGATTTTGACGTATATTGACTGCTCCCTGATGCCGTCTTCAGGAAGTCCTATAGGGTCTGTTAGAATTATAAATATACAAAAAATATCCATAGTTTACCATTCAATATACTAAGAATGTTACTTATAAATAGATAAAAAAATAAATAAATAATGTTTCTTTATACGTACCTGTGTGTTTATATATTGTCTGTCAGAAGTTTAGTTAATTAATTAATCAACTGATTAAAAAAATAGCATGCTAGAGGGGCTTCTTAAGGGGTCTTTTGGATTTCGGATGTTTTGTTTAAAATTTATATCAAATTTAACAGTATGAATCTGTGCATTAATCCCTTAAAATACTGATTAGTAATACTGTAAAATCATATCTTTTTGTTGACATTTAATTTCGACGAAAGTGTATCTAAGGGATGTTCGTGGGTACAATTATTCGTGGATCTGTTTTCTAGAAAACGTGAGGTCTATAAAAGAGACAAGTTTTCGTGGGGATTAATATTTGTGGATATAACCCTTAAAGAAATTGCCAGAAATTAGTGTCCCACAAAAATTATAATTATGTAATAACAACAAGAACATTACCTGGAAACCAAATTATGTTATCACAGATAGTACTCGGACACGTGTGATACACGTTGTAGTCGATTCGGTACCACGTGTTTACGTCGAGATCGTTCTTGTCACACCCTTTTAATGTGCACGTGTCTGAAAGGGCTCGAGATGTGTCCATGTTTGGAAGTGGTCTGCTGACATTGAACCAGCAAGGGTCTGAAAATAAGGTAAACATTGTATGAACAATACGTTTTACATCACTCTCGAACCCACTAGCTGGCATAAGTAGTGCCAAATTTCAATGGAACATGCCTACATATTAAACGTATTCTTAGGCCTTATGTCATGCTGTGTCTAAGCTTTCCCCACCCCACCCACCTTTTATTGAATCCCTCCTATACAGATACATTCCGGTGTAAATCCCCCCCCCCCCAACTTTTGACCTAACCGTAACTCACGTCATCCTTCAATAAAGCATTTCATGTGAAAACTCTGCGAAGGAAATTGGCTTAATCTTACATAACGTTTACTTTGTAAGTATGACATTATAATTCACAGTTCTTCTCTTTATGACGAGACTTATTGTGAAAGTTTTACAATATTCATCCAGAGTATATATTTAATTATCACACTTATACGTATATTCACTACATTAATCGTCGTAATGTGGTCTTTCATTTATCTAGATATACTTGGGTCCGGATTAACGTACGGAGCATCCCTTTTCTCGAGTTTATCCTTAACTTTACTTTACATTTTCATTTTCCCATATAACATTCATTAAATACATATGTTATCATCTCTGACACACTTATGCCTGTATCTATATAACTACTGTCCCGGCTTGGAATCGAACCCGGGATCACCGGTATGCAAGCCGGACACTCTTCTACGTTGCCACAAGAGCTAGCTCTATGGTAAGTAAGTATATTTCTACTACATTTTCAAATACTTAATATTTTTTACCACTTTTGTTTTCCTGCTTTAGGCTCTCTACAGTTAAACGCCGCAATAATTGCATAAGACCAATTATATACCTAGTTGCAATTATATACCTTGTACACATGTTTGGATAAATACCCATGTATACAAACGATAACTTGTTATATTCTAAAAAGAATGATAGGCATATTGTTCTCAGACCCAGTTACCATGCTTTATTTTCTTGAAATATTCAGTCCATGAACAGAGATAAAAAAAATACCTCCAAATGTCTGGTCACACCACGACGCGTTCACTGAAAAGGAAAAAAAGCAAATGTTTATCAAAGTTTTTCGGTAATTAAGGTAAAGTCCCTGTAATGGTCCTGCTATATTTCGGACCTCATGACCTTTCACGGAAATCACCAAGGTTTCCTAATGTTTTATTAGAGTATCTTAGAGTACCTTGGTTATTTTGGTAGGGGTTAATTGGTCCAGGAATGAGCGGAACCATTACAGATACTTTACCTTAAAACACTCTCGTATTCAAATAATGAATTATAGCTCTTTTATGCTATAAATATATAAAAGTGCATATTAAAATAATAAATTGAAATATAGAAAGAGAAATAACTATTGCAAACATCAATGTCATTAAATCGTTTGCGCATATGAGTGATTTATTCAAATGTTCTCTCTCTCTCTCTCTCTCTCTCTCTCTCTCTCGTTAGCTAATTCGCCCACTCCACTCAAAACTGTCCTGCATAAGACCAAACATCGTTGAGTTTACACCACAGAGGATCGGCATTACAGTTTGTCCTATTTCAAAAACGCCCAATTCGTTCAAAATTTGAAAAATATATTGCATAAAATGATCCGTGAGGCCTTGATAAGGAGAAAATATGAGTGTGGATGGTGCCTACGTGATCTTTGGATATAATGGGCGGAGCTTGTTGCAGCGGCGATTGATCAAACTTCATGTTTTGCAATATATCCAGTGTTAGAACATAACCTACTTTTTCAGCCAATAAAATCACTGAATGGGAACCGTTAAGAGCCGCACTTAACCATACAGAGCAATCATTCTTAATCAATTATTCTTAATCATTAAGATTTCACTTAATCTGTTCTAACTAGTACATACATACTCTAAACTGTCACGTGTACTTTCAATCAAACGGGAATCGGTTTCATAATGCAAGGTCAAAGGCAAAGACGTATGGCGTACGTGACAAAACTGTTAATATGTTATCGTTTATATTTGCAATACATTCAGTGTAAGTAAAAAAATAAACTATAACAAAAACATACACAGTATATTTCGCTGATTGAAATTGACCAATCAGTGAGTGGGGAAACCTCAAACGTATGTTAATTTCTCAAATGAAGATTATAAATGTGTTCGGTAAATGGTCGTTGAGTTACGAAGATTTACGTCTCATTTCTGAGAGAAATCGTCTATTGTTAGATAGTAGTGGTAAAATATACATGTAGTCAGTGCCGAAATAATGTACAGATACCACAAGGTAACATATGATCAGTAATATCAAAGATATTTGTTTAGATGTCGTTTCATAGTAATTTGTTATATTTTCATAGAATAATTAATGGGCCTGCTCCCCAGGACTATCCTGCAACAGATTATAAATATTTAATTTAATTCAGCGACTCAAAGCACTTGACCACGATTGCCCCCTGTTTCATGTATAGGCAAGTTTATATAGAAACTGATTTACCTATCCGTAGGCCGATAAAAAATATCGCAAAGGTTCCTTTGACTCCGGCTTTTTCCATTTCTTCTTCCTCTACCAGATGAATTTAAAACGTTCTGCAGAAAAAGAAAATAATCTTTAATAGACGGATTAATAACAAAATACGGACTCACGCCACATTGTCAACGAACATGTATAACGTCGTTACTTAGATGCCAAGTGGAAACCCATCGGTCTATTTGTAGCTCCACTTGGAACATACGGGATTGCCAGTAAGTCAGTATTAAATACTTATTTTAAATGAATACAATCAACTGTATTGACAGGCATTGTAAGTCAGGTGATTCCAGAATTCCAAAAAAGATTGCAACGTGATATGTATTTATGCGCAGAAGTTTGCTGTTTTCGTAAGAGATATTCATTGATGTTCAATAAAAACCTTTACACGAAAGAAATAACAGATTGTATATATATATGGAAATAACTAAACTCTTCACCACAAAACAATACCAGTCGAGTAAAGCTGATATATTAAAGGCCCATTACATTTCATAATGATTCAATATAAAATATCATTGACATATTGTAAACTACATGTAACAAAAATGGCACGTGATGTGCAAAACATCTGCTGCAAAATAACAGTAAAACACATTGAAAGTGTTGATCTTTAGTCTCACTTAATCACGTAGGCCACAGCGGCATCTTTGAGCACGCGAATACAACCGTTTAATCACATTAACTGGGCAAAATACAAAAAAAAACGTACTAATTTCTTTTTGAACTTTGACTTTAGCTGGAAAAGTGGGACAAAAGGTAAATCAAAACATGAGGTAAATACAAAGAATTTATATATAAATACATCAAGGGGCTACACAATAATGGAGAGAGAGAGAGGGGGGGGAGAGGAAGAGAGAGACTACAGGCAGACAAAGAGTTTGCAACAAAATGACAAAAGTTAGGTAAATATATCCACTATATACCCACTTTAACAAAAGATACACAATGCATAGAAAAATGACATACATAATTCATAAGCAGAGATGATATTTTATCATGTTCTTCTAACTGAACAATTAAATAAGCAGTATAAGTTTCAAATAATCAGCGATGGAATTTCATCAACTCCAGTTACCTGCCTGCAAATATACCGTTTGGGAAAATCAGCCGGGCGTTAAATTTGGGTTGCGTGATATTTAAATCACCGAATAATTGATGTGCAGATCGCTGCGATGACACACGATTGGTCGACGGCAAAGCCCGAAACTGATTTGTGACTGTTCGGAAAAGTGTACATGTAAAGTTAGAGCGGTAGTGTTCTATCGTTTTTCAGGATTTTTTTACCACCATCGGGTATAGGGTAAACTTTAAGCTAAAACGGGATATGCGTTATTGCTCCGACTGTATTATAGGTCGCGGTGCGTCGAGACTTTATTTTCCTTCAGGCGAAAGACAAATCATTGTTTTTGAATAGCTTACCATTTCATTACCCGCTGTCTCAGTTTACAGACATAGCAAAGTACAGTCTTATAACTCTATGTTTTGATTTATAAATCATTTTAAGAAATAAAATTGTAACACAATTTTCTTTTTAAGTATCTTGCATTAATAAAAGATCCTGAGCCTATTAATTCATTTACAGGATTATTATTTTTGTAAGTTTGAGCTCTGGCCCAGTACTTTAAAATTTGTTGTTCACGTCTCAGATGTAGTGGAAGGACTCCCGCCTCAGTCTCCAGGAGAAAGCCAGGAGTGGAAGACAATGCTCTTAAGGCTATCCTCAGGGCCTTATGTTGTATCTGGTCAACCTTCGCAAGTGTAGATTTAGCAGCTATTGAATAAATTTGGGCCCATACTCAATTTTTGGTCGAATAAGAGCTTTATAGAGTAGTAATAGGCTTTGTTTGTCTGAACCAAAGTCAGTGCCTCTCAACATTCTCATAATATTTAAATCTTTGTTGCATCTTAAGATTAAGTCATTAATATGTTTATGGAATGTTAATTTGCGATCTAGCCACATGCCTAAAAAATTGACGAATTTTTGAAATACAATTTTGCTACCTCCCAAATTTAACACTGAACTGATTTTTGTTCCCAAAAATAATTCCTATCGTTTTTGTTTTACTCCTTAAAGCCCCATTCTTCAGCCCATTGATGAACATGATTTAGGCCAAGTTGGGCCTTTTTCTGCAGATGGTTCAGGTTCGGGCCATATAACCACGCTCCCGAATCATCTGCAAATTGACTTGTAGTCATTCCCGATTCTTTTAATTTTGATGGTAGGTCATTAACCAGGAGAGAAAATAAAAGAGGAGATAAAATGGCTCCTTGAGGGGTGCCCCTATATATATCATTTGTTTCAGATAAAGTTTCCCCTACCTTAACTTGAATTTTTCTATCTTTTAAAAAGGATTTAATAAAATTGTAACAGTTGCCAGTAATTCCATATTTCTTTAATTTGAATAAAACCCCTGCATGCCAGGTTAGATCAAAAGCGGCTTCAAGATCTAAAAAAAATAGCCAAAACGGATTGCCCTTTATTTTTTGCTGAAATAATGTCATGTTGAAGTCTGGCTAATTGGTCTAATGTACTTCTGCCTTTCCTGAAGCCTGATTGTTCTGGTTGAAGAATGTTTTTAGATTCGATGAAGAATTCAAGCCTAGCCTTCACCAAACCTTCCATTAATTTTCCTGGGTGAGAAGTGAGGCTAATGGGTCGATATGACTTTGGATCAGACGATGGTTTTCCTTGTTTTAAGAGAGGGATAATAACCGCCCGTTTCCAGACGTCAGGACAGATACCAGCAGACCAAACAGAATTGAACAAAATTAACCAAAGCTTAAGCGCTGATGAAGGCATATGTTTAAATAAACAGTAAGAGATTTTGTCCAAACCTGTGGCCGAATTTCTCCTACTGTGTATGATTTTGTATAATTCAGGTAAAGTAAATTGGCCATTAAGTTCCAATGAATCTGGACCTTCATCTTTAAACAAGT
>CM037789.1:30925969-30975969 GCA_021229015.1 Solen grandis | reverse complement strand
CTCATAGAGGAAACCATGAAAAGACCTATGCGAACAACATAAAACCAGATCAGCCTGCGAGTAACTCGCAGGCTGATCAGGTTTTATGCTGTTTGCTGCTCCTCAGTGGTATGGAAATGAGGATTTTATAATTAAATTTGGTAAGGTTTAACTGTGGTTTTCTGCAGATCAGGTTTTATGTGGTACCTATTGAGTGCGTCAAAATGAGTCTATATGAGGGAAAGGGTTAAACATTTATGAGACTGATGTATGATATTAATTTGGAAATAAATATACAAGTATGCATGACAGTATACTTATACAGTTATATGATATATAACATGATTCAATGTCCAAAATATTTAGCATCGTTATATTCTAAAAATTATTGAGAGAAAAAAAATCAAAACCGAGATTGTTATTCTGGCATGTGAATCATTTGTATATACAAGTAAGCTTGTTTCTGTACAGAATGAAGCGAAGGAGAAGGAACAAGCCAAGACTGGTAAGCCAACTGGCTGGAAGCCTGCGGCCACACAGTGGAGCCCTCCTGAAGAAGAATTCACACCCCCCAAATCTGAATGGGTGCCGCCCAAGTCTAATTTCAAACCCCCAGAAGCCAGCTGGAAACCCCCCAGTGATAATTTCAAGATGCCCGAATCACAGTGGAAACCAGATGCAGAACCTGAGACCAAGGCTTCACCGTCACCATGGAAACCAAGCAAGGAGACTGGACCAATGGGAAAATTGTTTGACATGGGGTTCTTTGATCGTGACTTGAACAACCGTCTGCTTCGTCGCTATGACAACAACCTGGAGAAAGTTGTACAGGAATTGCTGCACCAGAAAAACAAGGATTGGGCAGTGTAGAATGTACTTGATTTGTGACTTTGTTGTTATATAATGCAATACTTACACATCTATTGGTAATCTGTGGTGTATATGTATACCTGCATCAAAACACATTACACTGTTATTAATATGAAAAAAACAACAACACACACATAGACTAACACTTGCATACACACACGTATATGTAAGCATATATAGATCAAGAGGAAGGGTTTCTCAATAATTTTTTTTTTATCTTAGATCTCCAGTTGCAGATAATAATTTCAGAAGGATATTTTCAACTGCATATTTTTTTTTTGAAATAAAAATATACAATATATTAATATTTGATCAAAAAGAATTAAAACCGGTGTAAAAGTTTATCATCTTTTTGATAGTCAGAGTGCTTTGTTTTCAGTCAATATGAATGAACACAAGAATACAAACACACAAAACACACACATATATGTAAACACATACACCCACATATAGTTTCACATTGTAATTATACTGTTATAATATGGTTGAAGGCTGCTTTTTGTAGGAATATTCTGCTTTGAACATTGGATCCATGCATTCAGTCATCCTTGCTGCATGTATTTGAAATTCATTTAAAAGGATGTTGTCAACTTTCTTGTTTATTTTAAAGACCGTCTATACCTGTAAGATGTAAATATCAACCTTATCTTCATTAATTGTCCATGACTTTTAGGATAATTTTTCCTCTAAATAAGAAAAATGATGTGTAAGGAAAGGTTTAAAAATTATACTTGTATTTTTAAAAGTAGTAGCAGAAATTACTACTAAACGTTATTTCTTAAGCATGGCTTTCTTGAGCCACATTTAAGGTTTTGATCATCAACAAAATATGTGCACAGTATTGAAAATATATTTATTTAGAGTTAGTTATTTCATATTTATTCAACAGAGATTTCATCTTTACATTATTTCACCTTTTGCAAAATAGGATATGTTTTATATACATTTGTTGATATAGGAAATTAAATTATGGTTTTCATTGGATTCAAACCACAGAATATATAGTCAGATGGTCCCTAATTTTCTTACCTTACTTTGTCATCAAATTTTTATCTTTACTGATGATTTAAAAAAAACAGTGAAAAATGTTACTTCATGTTTTTCACTTTAGACTATGTTTCACTGTCTTCATTTTTTCCCAGTTACAAAATGACTGTGTTGATTTGTGTTTTTTTGTGAATTTTTTAAGCATTTACCTAAATTGGGAATCAATTCTCTCATCTCATTTTAGTGTAGTCTTTTTTTCTGCATTCACTTTCACTGCCTTGTAAATATTGCTAGTAAAACAGTCTTTCAGGCGTGATAAATAGGGGAGAAAGAAGGAAGGAAGGATGAATAGGCAGTGGATGAACAGAAAAATGGACAAACGTTCATCTTGGCAGAGAATTTTGTGTACAGTCTGTGATAATCAAATGTTCTCATAGTAATCTTCATAGTTGAAAGAGGGAGATAGAAATGATTAATAGAGAGTGCTCTTTGAATATGATGGGTAGAAAAGTTTGTAATTTGAATAGAGAAAGGGTAGAAAAGTATGTATTTTGAATAGGAAGAGTAGAAAAATGTAAAAAAAAAAAAAAAAAAAAAAGTTGAAGAAACTGAGTGGCTTTTAAAAGGGTTAAGACTGACATTATTAGTTGATATTAGAGAGGGGACTTAAATGAGAATTGGTACTGGACTTGTAGAATGTATGTACAAAAAAGATTAACTGTTCTGAGGTATGTTTCACTTTCAAGTCTTTCAAAAATATGGAGGGTTGACTAGTTTTTCTAATTGCATATAGAAATAAAATGAATTGGAAGAGTTATATGGTCAGCCCTGATTTTGTTTTATGTGAAAATTATACAGCGGTTGTAGAATGTTATTTCCCTGCAATTTTGTTAACAAAAATTGATTTGTTTGTGCAAATAATGAAAAAGGCCTGATTACCATGTAAATATAAACATTGAGTTGACTGCCTTATTACTAAGGTTTAAATAATTTGTAATAAGTGAAACAAACCCCAGGGGAAGAAAGAAGGAATATTAGATGATTAAGAATTCAAAGGTTGAAGCAAAGAAAAAAGGATTTTTTTTTTGATTTTTTTTGCTGTGAATACTGATGTTGATTGTATTTCTTTTTAAATATATAAAATTTTGATAATTGAGGTTGATGAAAGAGAGAATTCAGCAAGAATGACAATATTATACATGTATATCCTTCTTGTGTTTGCAGCCTGTTATGGGGGCAAACTGTATGTAGTATTTATACTTTTTGATAGGTAGTACTGATAAAAATCAATTTTACTAGAGACCACAATTGTCCTTATGCAAGATAGCCTCAAAGTAGATGCTCATAAATGTTTATCCAGTGGAAAAGTGTTCAAAAAAACATCAGACAAGTGTCCATGGACCAAGCTTTCAATAGGTTATATTGTTTAACAATCTTTGACAACATTTGGAGCGGGGACATACTGATTTTTGCATATATCAGAAATCTGTATGTTTCCAGTGGAAAAGTGTTCAAAAAAACATCAGACAAGTGTACATGGATCAAGTTTCATGTCAGATTGAATACAATCAAGAATGTGAAATAATTGTCTTGCATGCTGATCAGGTTTTGCACTGTTTGAATTGATTCTGAATATATTTTGAGACCTCAATTTATAGTTGTTTTTGCTTTAAAAGGACACAATTGATGTTTCAAGTCTATTTCTAGGGTAAGGTCAGTGAAGAAGATATTTTGTTTGAATATATTATGTATACATGTACTAGTAACTAAGATGTAAATGCCATCTATTTATGGTTGCTATGGTGATGGAAAAACAACTGTCACCAGTGGTGCGTTCAGTCAAGCGAACATTCGCTAATGGTTGCGAGTTGGTACCCAGCTTACATTCTTTACACAGCGATAAAACAGGAGTCAAACCGCTCACGTTAGCTCCCGTTATGTTGACCGAACGCACGGCAGGTTGATACAGTTTTGCTGCAGGTGCTTGCTGTTTGGTTTGAGAGATACTTATAAACTGGATGAATGGCAAAGCTATGGCTTATATTTCACTGTGTGTTTTGTTAGGGTGTTATCTTTGATATAATGAAGATTGAATTTATATATATATTATTTTTCTTGATATTGCAATATTCATGGTATATGCTCAGTTTCAAGACAACAAGCTAGGTCTTGTACAGATTTAATGGCCAACTGTCGCTATGGGAACCAGAGAGGAGTGCTTGGAAGTGAGTGTCTACCATTACAGGGTGTACATAGGGAGAGAGGTGTTTTATTTAATTATTGAAGTTGCACAATTGTCATTTCTGTTTTCACATTTAATGTTGTTAATTTTATGTCTATTTTTCTTTTAACAATTGTCATAGATAGAGATGCATGTTGTATGATGATTAGACTGAATGGAGAGGAAGAAGGTGACAGAATAAGAAAGAAGAACAATGACTTTGTAAGATGGGGCAACCCTACTGACAGTGCTCTGTAGATAATTGTATCTTCACATGGTTTGTAATGAACTAATGGTGTGACATTGGTTTCATTTATTGTAATATTTGTCCCATGTGTTTTGCTTTCATGTGTGCTGGTTTGCAGGAAAAACTTTAAAATGGGGGACTTTTATGTTTAACAAAATCTGCATCAGTTAGATATTGATTACCATGCTTATTCAAGTTCTTGCTGTTGTTGTTTTATTTTATTGGCATACTTATATGGGTCATGGCCAGAAAAAAAAGTTAGCAGAAACATTTTACTCAAATGAATATTGTACTATTTCTGCATTAAAAAGTGATACTTGTGAGGGTATAAGTGGAGTTTTTAAGAAATTGAAATTTGGTCGTTAATTTTTTCGAATAAAGCACTGAAATGATGAAGACTGTAGTATGGAAAGAAAACACTTGATCGAAGAAAAGACAAATGAAAATAATGAAGGCTAAAAGTAAGCAAGGGGCGCAATAAAATGATTAATAAGCAAATCATTGAAATAAATGAGAACTGCAGGACAGGTTGAAACGACTGGAATAATGAAGAAAACCAGCGAAAATAAAGATGTTTTCGGAGTATTGGGCAAAGACTAGAATTTAGTGGTCAGTGGGTTTTTTGAGAATTGCTTCATTGGAAAATAATAGGACCAAGGTCATGGAAAATTCCTCTGGCTAGCGATAAGTGCCAGATTTGATTTTTTTTTGTCTAAGAAAGTAATATCTTTTCTAAAATGTATATTTTAGATTTAGGTATTTTGAATGTTTTACTTTTTTTGTTTTAATTGATTTTCACAGCTAATGTGCTTTTTTTCTCAAAAAAAAAAATGTTCTTTGTTTTCATTTTTAGATGTTAGATTTTAAAGGTATTCTGTTTCAGTATCTGTATAGTTTCTGTCTTAAAAGATAATGTTGCTAATATTGTATTACACTGTTATGAAGTAAGACTGCTTTATTTGTTATATTTGCATACCATCATTTCATGGTTTTAAATGAGTCTCATGTATACAGTGGCGCTCAGAACAAAAAGATACATCCAGGACCAACCCAGGGCAGGTTGGCCGGGTATCAAGATAATGTGACTGGGTGTAGTATCATGCCACTTATCTTAAGCGTGATATCGCACAAAGGCAACGCTATTGAAGTCTCATGTAGGTAAAAAATCCCCGAAAGACAAAATTATTGTCAGTGGAACAACATTTACCGGTTGTGGTGGCCGAGTGGTTAAACGGTCCGCCCCGTAAGCGGGAGGCCATGGGTTTAATCTGTGGTCGACGAAGTCATTAAAAAAGACAGATTATGAAACTTTTAAGATCAATATTCAGCCAGAAAAAAAATCAGTATTGTAATTCAAGTTGATATAACCCGGCTTTACAGAAATGGGGCAATCACGTTCGTCACGTCTCGTCCTACTCGCATTGCGTGAAGCCAAGTTGGGATGTCGGGGTTTTGATGACATTTCGTGAAAGTACTAGTTTTTGCATATAATTATGTCACGAAATTTCGTCGGAATATATAAAGAATGGCTTACTTCAGAATTATATGACGCCTCGTATATAACTAAAAGTAATGAGCCATCACAGGCTTTGGAGGGTTACCACACGCCATGTCGATGATGGTAGTTTATTTCAGATTTAGAAATAAATGGGGGCATGAGTTCGGTCAAATGTTGCAGTTTGGGGCTTTCATGGCCAAGTGGGTATAGTCACTGACTTATTATCATTTTGGCTGTCAAAGCCGTGGGTTCGAGTCCCAGCAGGTCGGGTATTAGCTGGCTTGCGGTAAGTCGGTGGATCTCCTGGTGTGCCTTCATGCACTCGTGGTCTTTCTCCACTTATAAAGGATGTCGCTATATGACCGCAGAATTGTCGCAGCAAAAAGGTAAACTCAAGCTCAACAACAAATTTAGAAGAAATATTACATCACATTTCGTCATGTACTTTTGCAAATGTTAATTTTCGTTGCGGCTATATTTAGATAAGGCATGGGCATGTAATTCTAACTAAAATTTGAATTGTAGCTTCGAATTTATAGCTGCAAATTAATAAAGAATGATTTCAACAATGAGTTTACAGTAGTAAATCTTATCTGAAATATTACTAATGTTATGGATTGCGCGCCAATAAACTTATTGTCGTTTTGGATGACGTTGACGTCGCTTTGTTTTGTTTCGATTTGCACTTAGACACATATAAGTAATCGAACATGAAACAAAGCTCATATGTTCTTATAAATCATCCAATTCCACGAAATGTTGGTGCTGTGACCGTGGAAGGAGATGGGCCGATTTGAGTCTATCCTGTTTGCCAATGCGTCAAAATAAGTTTGTTTGACGTAAAGAGATGAATAGAATTAATGTTGGCCTGCCTGCTACCAGCATATAAATGTACTACAAAGATTAGTAAGTCTACAGGTTAATGCAAAGACATATTAAACAGAGATAAGAATCTCCTGTAAAATCCAGTGGAAAATATTGCTAAGGCACACAGCAGATCATTGAATATTGAAAAGTTTCAATCATACAGGAAAATATAACCATATCATAAAAAACATTTCTCTTATCTTCAGTTTCATTTATTTTTAAACATTATTTTAAATTATGAGTTAATTCAACACTGTAGCAGAAAAATGACTCATTTCACATAGTTTCATCTATTTCAAGAAACAATTTACTTTCCATATCTTCAACAGAAGAGGAGATATCTGAAAACGTGACTTTGCGAGTATTGGAGGTCTTTGGTTACTGGATGATGTACTCGTCCACGTGCTGAAATTGCACTGACGTAGAAATAAGTATCTTAAAAAATTACGCCCGATTCCGAATGGCCATGAAGTCGCTTGCTTAGTATCGCTTATATCTCCTCGCCAACGTGGGTTCAAATTGCTTTCGTAATTGTCAAGCAACTTCTTGTCTGAGAAATGAATTATGTAAATGACCGTACGTTCCTTGTAAACTATTGACCCTAGAAAATATGTCCTTTCTCCTGGACACAAGTTACATAAAGAACAGATACATTTTGCCATTTTTTATCATACCGTTTTGACCTAGTGTGCTTTGTCACAAAGGGGCAAAACACCAAACAGCTTGATCTCAAATAATTTAATGCTATATATATAGTGACCTCTTGCCGAGAAGCGCCATTATTAATAAAAAGTTTTAGACTGGGACATTAACAGATGCCGTACGTTGCAATTAAACACCCAAGATGTCCACTCATATAACAAACACACCCTGCCGAATCGGGGGAATATTATACATAACCAATTAAGGTCAATGACATTGGGCGGATCCAGCAAATGATTACAGGCCCCGTGTTCTCGAAAATACATATATGTTCGATCACGGGATCAAATTTTGAGTATTACACTCAAGTTCCTATTGAAACTTATGGACATAGTTTGACTCTTAGTATGAAATTTTTAAACATTTTAGCTCGACTTTTCGAAGTTTAATTCAAATTATTGCCTTTTTCAAACTTAGATATTTCGGTTAAAGTTT
Source organism: Solen grandis (assembly GCA_021229015.1). NCBI lineage: Eukaryota > Metazoa > Mollusca > Bivalvia > Adapedonta > Solenidae > Solen > Solen grandis. The sequence goes on along the minus strand of CM037789.1, from coordinate 30,968,163 downwards.
TGTATTCACAGTGTTATTATGTTTCAGTAACTAGGCATGGGATTGATTTAAGACTTCATTTACATATTCAGGGGTATTTGATTTTAGACTATCATTATATGCAGGGTATGTGAAGGGCATGATTTGAAGTAAATTTCAATTGATTTACAAACAAGCATTTCGAATAGTCGATCTCGAGAACAAGGGGCCAGGTGGTGTTTCTTGGCTCTAGTTATACAACGAATGCAAGGGGATATCCTCATTACATGTATGATTTTTTTTTATTTATGTTTATTATTTACTTCATTTGTATTAGCATCTGATCCGAAACAGAACTCCCTCTGGATTTAAATTAAACATTGTTGTAAAGAAAACATTGTTTTTCGGCCAAAGGTACCGGTACGTTGCTTTGACCGAAAAACACACTCGTAAAATATCTAATTGTATCTAAAAAAACAAAAAAACAACAACAAAACAACGACCATATATGACAATAAGATGTTTTCAATTGAAAAAAAAAGTCACTAGGGTTCTCCTTAGTGTCAAAGTCATCCATACATGCAGGTCAGTTCATACATGAATACTGTCAATGGGACATTAGACAAAGCTGTCATTTCTACAAATATTGCTGTACATTAGTGATATGGAGACCGAAGATTATAGAACTCCCCTGTAGCGTTACGATATTGGTGTTACGGCATTCCGTTAGCGTGTAACAACATCTCAAACGTGATGCTTGTTTATTTACAGTTTTTATCTAAGAATGATGACGTTGGTTACACTTGGGCGTCAATATTTGTGTTTGGTTATCCCGTGATGTCACATACACGTGAAAGATTTTAAAGTATTTATCAACATGGTCTTTCCTAGAAAATGACTTTTTCAACGCACTGATTGTGTTTTAATTTATTTTTCTTACATGCCGGCCTGAAAACATATCCTTAAGGTGATCCATCTATTGTTAAATTATAATCATGGTCCTTTAAATGCTTAAAAAAGGATTACAATGCAGATACAAGAATTGATTTACTTGGAATTATAAGCTATTTTGCTCAAAGTTTATTTTAAGGTTTGTATTTACTTTAAATTCCCGGGACATAATCACAATTTGATAATAGATGGATTACCTTAAAATCTTTCTTTTCTAGACGTTTTTCTCGGACAAGAACAGAGAGGTGACGAAAGAGTCTTGCCCCAACAGTGTTCGAATCCATGCCGTTTGTGTCCGCAGTCATGAATACTAACACCCTCATACACTGCTGACTGCTTGCTGACCATCTTTATAACTTTTGTCATAAGTTACACGTCTTGGTCAAGTTTGGAACATGTATACATTGTGTGTATATTAAGCTATGATGTGCTGTTTGGTCAAGGCCATTGTTACTCTAAATATATCTTTACAAAGAATTTCTTTAAAACCTTTGTCATAAGTAACATTTTGACCAAAATTTGAGTATGTATATCTTGTGTGATATGTGGTCAAGGTCAGTGTTATTAATATATACTTGTGTTACCCAGATTGGAATTTCTTTATGACATTTGTCATATAAAGTAAAATATCTCGGCTAACAATGAACTGTAAAAAATAAAGCTTTAATGTGCTGCTCTGGTGGGTCATGCCCCCAAATCGAATTTTCTTAATTTTAATCAAGTTTGATACTTGTATACTTTGTGTATAGATATAGCTTTACTGCGATGTTTGGACCTTATAGGTCAAGGTGGGTGGCCCCCGTGGCCGAGAGGGTAAAGTCGCTGACTTTAAACACTCACTCAGTCGCTCACCGTGTGGGTTCGAATCCCGGCAGGGTCATTCAGATTTTCATGTGAGGAAGCCTTCCAGCTGGCTTGCGGTAGGTCGGTGGTTCTACCCGGATGCCTCCGTGCATTCGGGGTCTTCCTCCACCAGTAATTAGCTGGACGTCTTTATATGACTGAAAAACTGTCGAAGCGACGGTAAACCCAAATAGTCAAGTCAATTCATAGGTCAAGGCCATTGATACTAAAAATAGATTGTCCCAAAATCTGAATTTACTTTTGATCAGGAATGAAATATCTCGATCAAATTTGGAATATATAAGCTTGTGTGAAGATAAAGCTTTGATAAGCTTTTTGGGGTTTCATGAGTCAAGGTCATGATTAGTGCTACTAAAATAGACTTTTGTTACTGTTTACTATATTTTGCCAGGAATGAAATATCATAAAATATCATAATTAGAGGGGGCCGCCGTGGCCGAGCGGTTACAGTCGTGGACTACAAATCTCTCAGCCCCTCACCGTTGTGGGTTCGAATCCCGGTAGGGACTTCGGATTTTTCATGTGAGGAAGCCTTCCAGCTGGCTTGCGGTAGGTCGGTGGTTCTACCCGGGTACCTCTGTGTACTCGGGGTTTTCCTCAACCTGTAATTAGCTGGACGTCGCTATATGATTGAAATACTATCGCAGCGACGGTAAACCTCAATACAACAACAACATCATAATTAGACTTGCAACATATATCGCTTGCGTGGAAATAAAGTTTTGAAGAACTGATGGGTCAAGAATGGGCTTTTATTTCTTTTAATAACGTGCAACAGGAATTAGATGCATTTGTATTTCAACCATGTTTTGAACATCTTGTGTGAAGAGTAAATAGTATCAAAGGTTCAAGCTTTGTTTGCAAGATTATATTTTCATAATCAGTGCATGAATAAGATGAAGCATACTTTCAAAAACTACTTTCTACCATCCTTAACAAGAATTGGTTTGAATGAATTCATATTACAGTTTTCTTTTACTTAAAAAATGTTATTGTTTTCAACATTAAAAGCCCATTATGCTTCTAAAAGCAGTGCATATTCTTTGGACAGAAAAACAAAGTGTGTGCTACAGATTTATTACGAGATGCATTTTGTACATACTCGTTGACGACAACGTTACTACAATGCATAAATAAGAAAGAATCTATAACTAAATATCATTCAATTGTTTACAAAAATTACTTATTTGCATATTCCGCACATCATCGCCAATTTTTCATAGACATGCCGTGTGTCTCCATAAACGAATCACAATTGCATAATTTATAGACTGTCTCAATGTAAAATGTAAACAATGAGAGTATTTTGACATCCATCCAAAATACGTAATTGTGTAATTTGATCAACACTTTCAATACGTTTAACTGTTATTGTACAGTAGATATTAAATATGTATATATGCTTATAATTAATGATGGATGGATTTATATATGTATATAGGTAATCCATCCATCATTAATTATAATCACGGTCTTTCAAATGCTCAAAAAGTCTTCACTACAGATGCAAGCATCCATTGATTTGGAGTTTTAGACCCTTCTGCTCAAAATCTATAATAGTTTGCATTTACTATAAAATTCCTATGTTCAATTGATGGATTATGATCACAATTTAGAGATGGATAGATTACCTTAAGAAAAACTTAGATTGAGTATTCACATAATTGTGATATGAGAGATGGAGCACAAAGCGTGTTAACTTAACACGTTCACTTTACACAGAAACAGTTAAATGTATACGAGCATGCGCATACGGTAGATGAGTATTATATTACAACACAAGTTTTAGTAAATAATTTTACAGTTTTAAAAAAATGACAAAGACAATTTTGCTGCTGGTTCGAGCCCCGGCAAGGTAGTCGGAATTTTCATGTGAGGGAGACTCCAGCTAGATTTATCTTACCCAATGAACTCTGGATCTCCCTTGTAAACTTGTAATAAGCCTGTACTTGTAATAAGCTTGTATTTGTAATGAGCTTGTACGTGTAATAAGTCTGTACTTGTAATAACCCTATACTTGTAATGAGCTTGTTCTTCTAATAAGCCTGTACTTGTAATAAACCCGTACTTATAATAAGCTTGTACTGGTAATAAGCATGTACTTGTAAAAAGAATCTGTCATGTAAACGGTAATCTTCAGCACATCGTCACATATTAAACCATTTTTAAATCAATCGATGTATTATATTCGTTAGCTATAATTGCTCCTGGTCTTAAAACGAGGTCATTTTCATCTTTACTTACGAACAAACAAAGATATTTGTGATTGCAACTTGCAGCTAAGTATGTTAGGGTATCTAAAGAAATAAGAAGCATTCTTCGGTCGCTATCGCTCCCGTTGAAGTTTTTATTTTACGTAGTAGAATTCACGGGTGAACACTTACATTTACAAAGAAACAGAAAAAAAGGTTTTTGTATTAGTCTTTTTCATTTTTTGTACAATATGCCTTTAAAATGATGCATTTTGAGTAAATGAACCAAACTATTTTTAGCCCACCTGAGCACTATGTGCACAAGGTGAGCTTTTGTGATCACCCTGTGTCCGGCGTCCAGCGTCCGTCGTCATGCGTCGTGAGCCGCGCGTTGTCAACAATTTGCTTTAAACTGCTGGACATAATTTGATCAAACATCGCAGGGATGATCCTTTGGTGGACATACACAAAAGTTGATTTAATAAACTTGATCCATGTAGAACTTTGGTTGCCATGGCAGCGGAAAAAAAGAAATCTTTAAAAATCATCTCCTTCAAAACTACTGGCCAGATTTCAAAATGTTTTAGTACAGATGTTCCTAGGGTAACCCTCTACCAAGATTGCAAAAACTATTCCGATCCGTAAAAAAATGGCCGCCAGGGGCGGGGCTAATTTGCCTTAAATGTATATAGTGAAAACTTTAAACGACATTTCCTCTGAAACCGCTGGGCAGAATTTAATTAAACATGGCAGAGATGACCCTTTGGTGAACCTTCACAAAAGTTGCAAAAATAAAGTTGATCCATATAGAACTCTAGTTGCCATGACAACGGAAATAAAAAATAAATAAAAAAATAAAATAAAAATCAACTTCAAAAGTACTGGACCAGATTTCATAATGTTTTTGTACAGATGTTCCTTTGGGCAATCCTCTACAAAGATGGTTAAACTTATTGCGATCCGTAAAAAAAACAGGGCCGCCAGGGACGGGACTAATTTGCCTTTAATGTATATAGTGAAATCTTTAATCGACATCTCTGAAACCGCTGGTATACATGTCTTTGATTAAAATTACACAAAAGGAGAGTATTTCTTATTAGTTCCATTACAAATATATTTCTACATATATCTTTTACTGATTGTCTTGCAGCAATAAGCACATACAAATCATACTCAGGTGAGCGATTCAGGGCCTCTATGGTCCTCTTTTTTTGTTATGTTTGATATATATTAACTTTTCGTAAATTTTGAAACATTTGTCGATGGCATGGTACAGCAGATCTTTTGCTTCCAGTAGTTAGCCAGGGCGAATGTTTGCATCCTATCATAAGTCAATTTACATCTTAGCAGACGATAATTATATTCATGGCGCCATCTTATAAACTTCACGTGACAAAAAATCATAACGAGCACAGATGTCTTGCAAACTGCGTTGTACAGTCTTAATCATATGCCTTTTCACCTGTAATCCGGGACATTATGAACATAATATTAACTAACTTCTTGTTGTATGTTGTTGTATTGTGGTTTATCGTCGCTGCGATAGTAATTCAATGATATAGCGACGTCCAGCTAATAACAGGTGGAGGAGGACCCCGAGTACACAGAGGTACCCGGGTAGAACCACCGACATATCGCAAACCAGCTGGAAGGCTTCCTCACATGAAAATCCGAATGACCCTACCGGGTTTCGAACCCACAGCGGTGAGAACTAACTTCTTGTATTGGGTTGGTTTGGTATTGACACCCACAGAAATATACGCGGTTAATAATGTTTATAGGGGCCCTGTAGGATCAATTCCAAACAAAAAGATTGATTTATTTCATCAGCCACCTTTCCTAGTCATATATATGTATGACAAACAGGCGCAGACTACTCCCCACTTCCGAAAATCAAGCAATGTCAAGGTCGCAATATTTTATGAATTCTATTACATCGTTATAAATTTCGGTACACTTGTTCAAATACAATATTCCGGTAACAATGACAATACTGATAATGTGATATACGTGCGTTTCATTTTTATTTCGATTTCATTTTTGTTTTGCCAATCTAGAGGCATTCCATATATTCATACTAAACAGTTCAATATTCTGGTAACAATAACTATACAGAAACAAAATTTGTCAATGACGGTACAATAAACTAAAAAATATTACATGCTTGAGAATCTGTATAAAAAGTACCACCAATTATTTTAGGAAAACGGAGTATTGGAAAATATCATCGACCCTAATGCATTTACATGACGTTGAAAATCTTGCTGATTGGCCATAAAAGATAATGACCTAAATTTATAGTGACCCCCATTAGTCAATTTAAAAGCTTAAAGTTCATTTATAGATGAGAATGAAGTAAAAAGAACCATTTCTAATTTGACTATATGAGTTTCTAAGTCCCAGAGCCTATAATATATATATATATATATATATATATATATATAGCAAGATTAATCTTTCTATTCTTTTATTATCTTTATTGAGAAATTGTGTTAATTTTAACATACTAAGTTTATTGCAATAAAACAATTTAGGTATTTGATTCTTATAACATTATATTGTGGGTAATCTAATACAAGATGGAATCCGTCCTCTAATTTATTTCACAAACCACATTTTCTTTCATTTACAAGTACAGGTAAAGATTTGTGTTATCATGTGACATAAAGCCACACCCACTTACATTATTCTGACACCCGGCCAACCTGTCCTTGAACCACCTTATGTGCTGGACGCAAAGTATAAGGGATATATACAGTTCCAAGCTACACGATTCTGACTCGAACCTTTGACCTCCCGTTTCAAGGGCAAACGGTCTAACATCTCGGCAACTGGGGCCAATTCTAGACAATTGGTACAATTGGTATAAGTTCAGAAATGTAAAAGAAAATAAAACACCAGAGGTTTTCGTCCGACACTCTTCAATATGAGAATCAGAATAATTTATTTATGGTACAAACAAGTCACCGTAGTTTTCAAGGAAATTTTAAAGATGGCCTTAACCAGTTGTAATTTCAAGGGCGTTGACAGCATGGTATTTAAAACAGACATCGGTTAAGGCTGGTGGAATGACATTCTAAGGTTATATTAAATCACACATGAACACAGTCGCCATTTAACAGACATAATGAAGGCTGCTAAGGTTGAACTGAGCAGGTAAGATTGATCATTTTTTTCTTTTTCAATATTTCTTAAATGAGTAACTAGGAAAGGGTAAGAGGGCATATAAACTTTATATTTCAAATGTCACGGTGTTTTTTTTTTCTTCCGAATTACGCAAGCTTATGTTGTCATACGGCATTAGTAATGAAAGTAATAATGAATTAATTAAAATTTACGGGCGATTTAATACGCAGCCATACAATGAAGAGATGTCGATATCTATCAAACTTTTGCCTCATTTAGATGCAATTTGGTTGGTCAGATTTTGTATGATTGTTAGCCGAATAGCGAAAGAAACAAAAAAAAATATATTAATTATTTTAGATAAATGAGTGTAAAATGTAATGACTATCTGAATTTGATTAATGCCTTAAATATTGGTAAGATTTGCAGACAACAAACACACACACGCACGTGCGTTTCCATTTTTTTTTTATTTTTTTTTATTATTATTTTCTTCTTTTTTTTTGCAAATCTAGAGCATTCGATATATTCATACTAAAAGGTTAGGATATTTGCAACAAAATGCCAAAGCTTTATAGTTTGAATAGTATGAACGTTAAATGAAAAAAAAAGGATTGTATAAACAGCGTCTTGTTGATCAACATGTGGTTTGTAGGGACACGAAACTATGTACGAAACACATTTACTGTGTCGGAGAGCCGACAAATGAGATGTCCAAATAATGTATGTGCCAGCTTTCACCACTTTTTTTCACTGTATTAATTGGTTCATTTATTACCCTAATTGCCTGGTGTACGTCGCTTCTCTGAGGAATTTTCCCAGCTTTCTCATACTTACCCCTTTCCAGACACCGCCGTGAGTTAATGTTATTTAGGCTAAAAGTGACAAATATATTAATGAAGAGATTCCTTCAACATATCGCGGGGTACAGCACGTGGTTGATGCTTTTTACGTCAGCGTTTGGTCACTCTGAGGTCAAAGATAAATAATGCGTCCATCAGTTTTCAGTGTCAAAGACGGGACTGTAAATTTGGCCTTGACCAAAGAAGAGCGTCCATTGAATGCTCACGTGAACTAGAATTGTTGATATTAATTTGACTTAATCAGTTTATTAAAGACAAATAAATAGCACATCCAAAACTTTGTACCAATATGCAGCGACAGTAATATGCAATTTCATGATATAATTTATCTACGATGACCCATTTAATACTCCTATGCCATAAATCACCTATACGGCCATCTTTTCGAACATTGCACGTGATCATGTCGTGAACAACAAAATTTTCAAGTGCTCTAGAATTTACCCATACTTTTGTACACAAAAAACATTAAAGTATTTAAAAATATATATGTAAAATCAGTAACAAGGTCAATTCATTGTTGATATAATCTTGAAGTGTGATAGCTTCTTAAAAAGGGACCAAATAAAGAATTTTTTTTTTAATGTCATCGTTTGACGTCATGATTTACATATATACGTATATATAAACAACAAACTTAACTTGTTTATTTATTATTATTTTCTTATTTTTTTTGCTATTGCGCTGTTTGAAATACATACACACGCATTCGGGGGGGGGGGGATTTACTCGAGTAAAGTAGACAGAACGTTGTCATGGATACCAGATATATTGGCTCAAATATAAGTAAAAATCCATTTATCTTTTCCAAAGTTAGAATTCAACAAGCAACAAGCATTCAATACAGCTTCTTTCCATCTAGCATTGTTCTATGGAACCGCTTACCGCAAGATGCCATCAGCCAACCTACAATTGAGGGTTTTAAGGCTGTTCTGGCTGACATCCATTCATTCTAGACAAAACCCTGTTTTTAACTTTTTAAAACTTTTTAACTTTTTGTACAAATATATATGTGTATGATTCTTTTAGATTAACATATCCCCTCTCAGCTACGCATGTATAGTCTTAGCCAAATCGCGAATATACTCTTCTTAGAGTGAGGCGATCTCTGAAGATGATGATGATGATGATGATGATGATGTGCGCGCTCGTGTGTTTGAAGCATTATTGTCGTTGAACAATTTATTGTGTTTATCGCCGCTACATTGACATGTTAAATATCCGTATTTTTTATTTTTTAGATAGTGAAAAAAAACATTGATTGGGATTAAAAGACGGGTAACGTAATTGTTTACCCATTCTCCTCACTAGAGAGAGAGAGAGAGAGAGAGAGAGAGCAACCTGACAGGTAACATTTATAAAAATACCAACATGCCGCAATAAAACTTAAGAAAAAAAAAGTATTTGCCAGTTGCTCATTCGACTGACGTCACAAATCTTAGTGATAGTTCTTAAAACTAGGACCTATTTCAGGTCAGTCTGATGTCACGTGACTTGGGCATCTCTACTGACAACACCAATGCGCACGCGCGCTTCTTAGAGATTGTAAACGTCTCGTGCTTTTAGCAGACGAACAAGGCAAAGAGCAGACGGAAAAAACGTCATTACATGCAGATAACGTGATTATCGAGTAACGTCAAACGTAATTCCGTGCCTGGAGAACATAATAACGTGTTATATAGTGCTTCACGGGTTTAATCTCGTTCTATTGATAATAATAATCAACCGCGAGTGAAACAAGTTCTTTGGTTTGCATAAAGAGAAAGGTAAGACCAAGTTAAAACAATTTATCATAATAAATATGTAATATTATACTTTATTTTTTTTTTTATAAATTATTATTAGAATACAATAATAGCGGATTACCCATTTCAGGTTTACAACATGGTTACTTTGTAACATTTTTTATTTTATTTGATATACTTGCTTATACTTGTATGTATTTTTATATACATTTTATAAAATAAAACTATCTTATCTCTTTGTTAGACAAAAGTAGCAGTCAATAAGTCTGAAGGGAAAAAAAGAGAGTTACATCAGAATATCAAATTTGATAAGTTTTTATCTTCATTATTTTCAGTTTTAGATAAAAATGTCAGTAGATTGAAACTTCAAAGACAAGTTATGTTTTCTGTAACAAACTGAACCAACGTGTTCCATCATGTTGCATGTTTACAATTTAATTTTATCAGAAGCATCACTATAATATCCCTATTTATATTGTGGATTATCTTTTTTGTTTGTTTTTAAAACTGATCGATCAAACTCTAAAGCTTTCTCAAGGCTCTGCATTAGATTTGTTAAAGGCGTCATTCCTGTGTTTAGATCCTGGAATTTAATAAAACATGAATACTCCAGCTTTAGTCTGCACATCATTAGCTACTTTTTATTTATTTTAAATTCGAGCGAATTCTGTAAGAAATTATTGAGTTATGGAAAAGAAGGCTAAACTAAAAGAACTATATCTAGCCATTATGGTTATCATATTGAACTTGTTTTTAGAAGGTTTTTTTTTTTCGATGTATGTTTATTTCACAGACACTTCAAGACGGCGTTGCGCATGATACGGCATGTATCAGCGTTTAGCCTTTGTTACAAGGGCACGTGCGATAAGATAACAGGCACGTCATGGGTTCGTGCCAATATATGTCGGAACTAATGTTAGTGTTATCAAATCTGATTATATATTTGCTCTTTCTAAAAAGTCTTCTATCCTATTAATTTATGGGATGTACTCAAAGAAATATTACAGAATATGTGTACAAAAGAGTTTCTTCTGGTATCCAAGAAGACGTTATTTTTATAGAACATTTCATGTAGATCTAAATTGTCTAAATATACAGTGAAATATGATTAATAAAATCACCGGTTGTTTTATGTTTGAATAATTGATTCAACATATGTGAATTCCATATCGTATTCTCATCGAAGAATCCTAATCTGTTAAACTTCATTTTACTCGAAATGGTATCGTTCAACCATTTCCCGTCTAATTTCTCGATGTGCATTTGTGAACTAGAGACTGTACCGTAAGAGCTTGTTTGTTTGTTGGGTTAAACGTCCCAGTCATTGGAAGGCTATGTCTTCTTGAGATAGATATAGTGCTGCCACATTACAGTATAACGCCATAGACATGTGGCATGATACCACACATAGTCACATTTTCCTTACACCGGGCCTACTAGTCCTGAAACTAACCTGTATATTTGCTGAGCACAAAGTAGATAGCTGCAAAACTCTTGCTCTCAAATGACATGTAGATATGATAGAGGTGGTCAGCATAATATATCCCCAAACTGTCGGAAGTTTACAAATATATACCATCAGAGACTGAATCGCTAAATGTTTGTATACATGGCTGCCATCAACACTTGGAAGACATGAAACACACACGGGAAAACAGGCTTCGGCCCGAGATTTTATTGCTACTAAACATTTGTTTTGTTGTATTGAACAAGCGGCAGTGCTTAATCGTAACAAAGTGGGCCATAAACTGCCCAAACAGTGAACATACTACTTGGAATTAGTGGAGGCATGCCGTAAACAATTGCAATGAAATGTGCACCGACGTGCACCAGTTAGGAATACACCGGTTCTCTCTTATTGTTGTTCGGTCGGCTCCTTTCAGGAGCGGAGAAATGGTATTGGGTTAAATGATTTGCTCATAGATTGTAATTGTTGGACTGGTCGTCACGGTGTCATATATGACGTAATGTGGTATTATGCCTCTTACTTACGTCATGCCACCGTGAATGTTACACTACGTCTCGTTGATCTCGGATACGGTATGGGAAATATATATGTATGTATGTAGTATATGTATAGGATATATGAAACCGCCTTCTTTTATTTTATGGAGATAGAAAATGCACGTTAAAATATGAATTGAGAATCTTATATTACATCTTGAAAACGAACAATTAATAAAAGAAAAGAAAAAGGCGTCTATGTGCAGGGAGGTCAGATGAATATATTTTCTTTGATCTTAATGTTGGCTACGTAAGTCAGGTTGGATCGTGTTTACATCGGAGGGGACTACAGGACTGCCCTCCGTTTGTCTGGATGTCCGGAAATCTGGATCCCGCGATAAATTAAAACCGTTTAAGATAATATTATGAAACTTGGTATAAGAATAGATGGCAGTATGAAGATTCTGCACCTTACTTTGTTTTTTCCCTCGGACCAAAATTCTGGTTGCTATGGTAACGGAAAAAAAGTATGCACGTCACCGGTAGGGGACTCATGTCTTGCGTGCAACACCAGTTTCTTGCTTATCTGGGAACGCTACATTAGACAGAATCGATTTGTACAAGTGGCCACTTAAAACTAGTTTGTGAAAAAAAATAAGTCGGACTTTTTATAGCGTCCTAAGTAATGTTGGCTAGTATAGACAGTTTACCATGTACACATCAAAACTGTCTGTACTAGCCAACGTTACTTAGGACGCTATATAAAGTACAAGTCCAACCTATTTTTTAGTAACAGTTGCGAGCGTTATGGTTAACTAAATGCAGCCTTGGGTTTAGTTAAACATAACGCTCTCAACTGTTACGTATTTGGTTCCCTTCTTGCTCTCTATACGCTATGATATAACAGGGATACAAACGCTAAAGTTATCGACGTTACAGGGGGACCAAACGCTGGGCAGTTGTACGATATATAGACTGGAGTAAACTGGGTTTTATATAAAAGAAGCAGCCAGGTTGGTTTAGTACTGATGGTCACAAACATAGTATACATTGTACTGAAAATCTGTGAATTGATAGAACCAGTCTAATGATCGAGATTTGAAAGTCTTTATGATTTTTTTCTTCTTTCAGAGTGTTTATTCTCCCCGAAATAGGTAGCAGTAGGTCGGGAACCATCCGGCTGACTACCTTACAGACCATGTATCATGTTATATAAATATATTTATCTATAACTCCTAAATTTTAATGAAAGATAATTATAGTTATTAATAATATTGATAATTCATAATTTCATGATAAACTCCTTTTCACATAAAAAAAACAAACAAAAAACAAAACAAAAAAACGTCTCGTGTTTGTTTTCCTCGCAAATATATCTAGCGTTGATCGAAATTGTATTTTCCAATGTTAATAGATAAACCTTTCATTATTTTAATGTTTTTTTTTCTTTTGCTGTTGATTCGCAAACTGCTGTTAAGATTCTTATTACACAATCATACGAACAATAATTAACTTCTTGAGATCAAGGCGAGGTTGCATAATGTATATTCGGGTGTGAACGTAAATCAAGACACCTAATGAAAAAGTTTAACCACAAGAAAGTATAGATAAGACATTTGAGTGAGGCTTGTGAAAGATAAAGGTCAATCTCTCACCGTTTGATTACATTGCATGCTGCTGTACTGTTTAAGCTGTATTTCAAGAAATTTGAGATGTTTTGAGATGATAAAACAATATTTATTTATACGATTCAGAGGGCGGGTGAAAATGTTATAGTTTCCGGTTTTTTAATTAGAATCTTTTGGATACATCCGGTGAATGCACCGAGTTTGTTCGAACTTTATCAAAAATCAAATATCTTAAAGTGATGTCTGTAGGTTAATGTTTATTTTAACTGGTCTGGGACTTAAGTTTTTTTTTTTAAGAGAAACACACACACATACACATACTCCTCGCACTTCATTTGGTTATCCGGAACACCTCGGTCGTAATCGTTTCTTTGCGATGTTTCGAGTTAAACCCAAGAGTATGCGAATGCTCACAGTATCGGCTTCAACGCGCAAGTGCGAGAACATGCATGTGGACACCGCATTTTCGATCCTCATGTTGGCACTTTTGTAAACTACAGATGGTTCCTCCGTAACGTCTGCCGCATATAGACAATATCCCCAAATGACCGAACTCTTGTTGAAGGGACGTATAACTTAAATAAACAAAGGTCTATATAGGGATGAACTCCTTAAATCTCATGAATTTTATGAAGTTCCTGTAAAAGATTGTGAATATGGCTCGTTTTATATCCAATGCCGTGAAATTAAATATGAGACGGGTCTGTTTTTATACTGATATGTCACCAGTAGTCGCTGCACCTATCTAATTACGAGCTCTTGCTTGAATTCTGCCATCACAATTCAACTCTGAGTAATATTTTATTTAGGGACACTGTCAATGCCATAATATTTTTTTTGCTTCGGTTTAATGTTCAACCGACAGTATTTCATTCAGTTTGGGCTGGCATGAGACTGCTATAGTGTTGCAACAACAACAACAACAACAAATACTTTTAAGATAATCATATACTGTCGAACATGTATAAGCGAACACCTGTATTAAGCAGTCAACCTATATTTTGTTTTATGTTTAACCCTCATCTAGCGACCATCTGTGTTAAGCGGTCAGTATCTCTTTTTCTCTTGGATGACCGCTCAAGACAAATTTGAATATATGTCAGAATAGGCTCGTTCTTGTATATTTCTTAAAACTAGAATGATGGAATGCGTTTATACCTAATTTAATACACCAGGTATTACTAAGCGGTAAGCATTGCAGATGGAGTTCGGGGTCTCGAACAATCTGAATTAGACAAAATTTCAAATATTATGCCCACATAAAAGTCGAATATGTTTTGTGTTTGAGCATAACATCATCCTAATTCCGAAAGTACAATTTAAAACCTTTGCTTGCTTAATATTTAATTGGATAACCTTGGATCCGGTCGGTTTCCCTTTCCTTCGTTAATTAACCAGCTCGGTCGCGTGACTTGTCACTCTCTTTATTCTATAATAAGAAATGATTATATACATAGGTCACCGTGTGATGATAAATCGCATTTTCATGGACGTGTAATATGCATGTTGACAGGTCTTTCATCACAGTCTGTAACTCAATTTTAATAAGCTATTGTTCAGGTGTAAATCAATCGTTTACATAAGGACAATACTCACCGAGAACATTGTCTGATTATTCAAACCAAAAGACCGAATCCTCCTCTTCATTTGTACACTGTTAGTGCGCCAATGTACGTATGTTTGTGAGTGCGCGCGCGCATACGCGCGTATTTTATCGCGCGCGTTACCCATCTTCTTATTTACGTGTATCTACAAATAAATGACCATGCAGGTTTTTTTATTTACTTTTTTTTTAAATAGGCATTCCCTTCTGGTCTTATTTACTAGTTACTCCCCGTCTTTCATTGCATTTCACTCATTCCCCCATCTTGCGCCTCTGTCAAATTATCTTTGAACTCTTTCCTGTAACTTCCATAGCATAGTAAAAGCAGTGTCCATTGACTACAAATTTGAAACTTCCGATGGCGCTTAGTACTGGCCCAGTCCAGGAATCGATCAGATGGATTTATTTTAAGATGTAAAAAGGTTTTACAATCGACGAATCCCCCTCCCCAATTAAACCAAACAACCACAACTGCATTCCCACAGCCCCTCTCTCCTTACCCTCTCCCTCTCTTTCTTTCTCTCTCACTCTCTCTCTCACTCTCAACCCATCTCTCATTTTCTCTCCCTCTCTTTCTCTCTCTCTCCAATGGAGAACATAAAAATAAGCAAAACTAAGTCACTGTGACAAGATACATTGTTACAGATTACGCCACATAGCTAGCGTTACCTACCAGGATACTCCGATCAAAACAAACAAAAAAACAGGAGGAGTTTCTACCTTGGTTCCACAAAACACATATATTAGCATGTATGTTCACTTCCATCTCCCATCTCCTGCTGTTATAGTATGTCGACATAGAATTCCAGACGTCTTGTAAAAAATGTCGAACTGTAGAACACATCTGGGCTGATCTACATGTATAGAGGAAAAGTACGAAGAGATCTGTTTTTTTGTTAGACAATATATTCGTAGAATGTGAACCTCTCTCTCTCTCTCTCTCTCTCTCATCAATTGCTTAAAAGGTCGGATGCATCTATGTGTTTATAATTTATGTTGTTATGATGTACTGATTGCACATGTCTCTATAATAAACTATTTATTTACTTAAATACATATTCTATGATACCGTCATTTGTTCTCAGCCTGTCAAATACACGAATGTTTTTTACTAACCAGTGGACACTTTCAATATAAGCTTCGTTCATCCATCAATAAACAAGTTCTTGTATTTTATAAAAAAAGTCCTGCTTGGCCATCACAGAACACCATTGAATATCGCGAACTGATATTACTCAGCTATGGGATTAGAGCCCGTAAACATCTGATCCGGCGACAATGCCCATTATCACAGGACAACGGCGACCAAGGGATCATACCATAAGACCACACTATAAAAATCTATCAAACCATGAACGTCCGTCCCCGGCAGCCGAAGGATCAGAGGGTCCATGAGTTCGAATCCTGACCGCGATATATCAGTTTTTTAAAATGGTACTGCTGTAGCTCCTACGGAGTTGCTTCATGACTGGTATGTTCGGCGTCAGGGTACTATCAGGATAATGAGACTGATGTCACCTGTCTACGGTCTAATGCTGTAATATCTGTCTCAAGTAAACATAATATTCAAATGACTACTGTCGGTGGGATGTTAAACCCAACAACAAACAAACAAACAAACAAACACTGAGCACATTCATTATCTACACATACATGTACGCTCATACTGACATAACCAATTAGGAAAAACATACATAGCGGAATATTTCATCCTAAAAGTGAATCACAAGGTCGGAATAAGGAAATAATTGTCGAGTCCCTTGTTTGCCCTAATATTTAGTGAAAATGAACATATGTTGAGGCTATGAGTCAAGGTGCAAATAAAAATACCACATCTCTCTTTCTTTATTTTATTGACATTTAGTTTCGTAAAGTTTTTAACTATCTTAGATTGTAAAGCACATTTATCCGCGGTAACATTCAAAACTAAAAACTATATATATATATGTGTATGACCTTATGCAAAATGATAATGAAATTATCTTGAAATTTATTGCCCTAATTAAGCGTGACATTTATCATCTTTAATCATCGTGTCATCCAATCAGATGGCATCCTCATCCAATCAATTATCTGTATCAGCCAATCAAATGTCTCGTTACATACATGTGTAAGCGGCCGACTGTCAGTTGAAATCAGTTGATACAGGTGAACTTTCAACATTTGACAGGTATGACTTGGAACTAATTAGTAACCATGTCTTCGTGTTCAGACGATTGTTAACAATGCCTTTCATGTAACATGCAGTCGACAAGCATGTAGTGTATTCAATAGAGACAATGATGATCCAATTTTTTGTCAATTTGCAGAAAAAAGTATGTGACATATTTTAAAAGCATTTAGCACAATGTTAGCAGATGATTGCTCCGCATTTACAAATGAGTTTCTTCTAGTTTTCAATTAATCGTGTAATTAGTTTAACGCTAGACGTAAAACATATTTTTATCATTTAAAATTTATTTAATCACATTTTTTAAAAATGCCTAATAATTTGTCAGGAGCCATTAAACCAAGCAAAGCCAAGTGACCCAAAAATCTGTCGTAATAATTCTAAATACAAATAAATAAAACCGACATGAAAGATAAACGCCATAAGTTAATATGTGAATTTGGATCATTTTCTTTTATTTCTTTTTTTTTAAGTTTGTATAAGTTGAATTTTAGTTTCCCAATATGCAACTTTTCTTCCGGTTGCATTTTGATATCCTCTTCCGTTAACAAGCTTTTATAATATTTTTGACATTTATTTTCCGAGTTTTTTACTTCATTATTTTTTGTCATTTTGTTTTCTTTTCCTTTGAGTGGTACAGCTATATTTTCTCCCAACCGTAAGAGTCA
The DNA here is from genome assembly GCA_021229015.1 of Solen grandis. NCBI lineage: Eukaryota > Metazoa > Mollusca > Bivalvia > Adapedonta > Solenidae > Solen > Solen grandis. The sequence goes on along the minus strand of CM037789.1, from coordinate 30,950,451 downwards.
CTTATCCTATAAACCTTTAATTACTTATTATCCACATTTCCCCCCTCTTTACATCAAACAACATACAGGAACCAGTCTTGTTATCGAACAGTTGCAATTACACCATCCTTGTATAATTAACCTGCCAGCACGGTACAAGACATACCTTGTACAACAGCACTTCTCCATTACCTTTCTTAACTGTTTCTATATCTTGCCCCACTTTTCTGTAATTTTCTGTGTTCCACAGCCGTCTAGATACGTATCCGTCTGTCTATCTGTTTGACCAGACGATAACATAAAATGACAGTCGGTGGTCCAATTATGTGTAGTTTGACAGTTAAATGAGGTAACTCTCTTCTATTTTTTTTTTCGGGTTTCATTATAGGTTAGCTTCACGTTAGATGCCTTGAGTAATAGGATGTCAGGTGGAAAACTAAGTTGATCATAGGGAAGGTGACGTTCAGCGTTTTATTAATTAAGAACATCCGAGGAGAATCGTGTATATATTACCAAAAAACTTTACCAGCATTTTCGAAATAAAACGAATACTAATGGGTTCCTTGTAATATACTTGAGGTATGGATGTTTCTCGAAAAGACAAGCCTTTTCCTGTCTAATAGCATGATATAAAATTTTATTGAACGAGTTAAAAAAAATGACAAAAAGCGAGCCTCTGGCGAGCTATGTACCATTTTCTTGGACGAGTTAAATAAAAATTTATATTATATGAAAACTCAACGTAAGGTAATTCCAAAACTGGATGGCTCAGTGTCAGGGTGATATAACTTTGAGTGTACTATATATCGGTCCCATGTAGACAAAAGTTCGTGAAATTATGATTGAAATACCGTTGATGGGACGTTAAACCTAAAAATAAACAAACACAATAACATCGGTCTAGAGCAAATCTATATGGGGGTCTTGTCATTATGGCACCATATTTTTACAGATTATGCCAGGAAGAACTGGCATCCGTTTCGGAATAAATAGAAAGGAAACTTAGTGTGGGAAAAGACAGACAACCTATTTTGTAAATAATAACGACATCATCATACTTGATAATGCAACAGACGGAACGTCCGGTTGCAATGCTTTGTGGGAAAAACAAGAAGAACACTTGTTTGTGACCCGGCCTGACATATAAATCGTGAAGCCACTGCGTGTTTGTATATACACGCGGAGAGCCCGTGCATGGTCATTTGGAGATTAGGAATGTCCTCTATATTTTGAATTACGTCAATATATTTACAAAAAAGTTTAACTCGCTTTGTTGGCACACTATTTAGAGTGGAATTCTAAAATAATCTATCTTTAAATGCACAAATAAATAAACATACTAATCTTGTTTTATTTTGTATTGTTTCAAAAATAAAAGCAAATATGTATCATTCATAATATGCAAAAAGGGTGTCTTAGTTCAGCAATAATACACATAACTTATAATCTAATGGTTGTGAGTTTGAACTCCGTTGTGTGCAATGATTTTATGCCCTTTCCACTTCCGAGTGTCAAATACTGGTCCAACTCCGGAACCACCAAGGGGGGATTTATTTGAGTTGTATTATGTACTTGTTTCCCAAACATAGATAAGTTTAAATTTACCAGCACTAGTAACAATTTATGACCATAATTGAATAAATTAATTTCAAAAAATCCCGAAGTGAATTCACATGAATTCTAAGGAAAATCAAAAAATGATATCAAAGACGATTTAGTTCTATTTACTAAATTTATCTAAATATACAGTGTGATGCGTATATTGCTGTGAAATAATGGTTTGAGGTTTAACAACAGGAACAGTTTAAAAAGAGGAAACGAAAAACTGAAATTAATTGAAGGACATCTTGTTTTGACATTTGTTTTGCAAGCATATTCCCAAGGTAGCGGTATGAAACGCATCCAGTGCGTATGTCCTAGATTCTGCTTCTTTTACTTTACGACAGGAGAAAACAAAAGCGTTCATTGTCAAATAAATAAAGAGAAATATTTTTAAAGTTTAAATACTGGAGAGAAATATGGGCCTGTATTTCAGATGATGGAGAAGTTATGTAAATTATGTTTAAACGCCGCACTGTAGCTTGTAGACGTTTATATGCAATTAGCTAAAGATGGTTCTGAAATCTTGGGATGTGAAGATATTAATTGTCATTTGTCACGGACGTGTTGTTCTACCAGTAGTATTATCATTCTGAAATCAAAATGATAGCAAAACATAGTGCCTTTCTCTCTCTCACTTTCTCTCTTTCTTTCTTTCTTTCTTTCTTTCTTTCTTTCTTTCCGCGGTAACCGTGGCCGCTGTGAATGCGGGATTCGTGGGTTTGATACCCGACCGCGACATACCTAAGTAGTTAAAATGCTACGGGTAGTTCCCTGTTTGGCGCTCTGGCCTGCAAGGACTGGTTGGCCCAGTGTCCATATGTGACTTGGTGTGGTATCATGCCACATGTCTACGGCGAGATGCTGCAGTATGGTAGCACTCTGTCCGTATCATGTCCAAAAGGACAATATGTCAATCATTTGTAATACCACTTTGGTATGTCGCGGTAAGGGATTGAACCCACGACCTCCAGCTCCCTGAGAGGATGCTTTAATCTTTCAATAGAATAATTATAGTTCAACACTAACAAGACCAGTTTTTCTAATGCAAAAAGGATGAATCTCTCGAGTAAAAGGTCAAAATATCCACAATAGCAAAGGTCATAAAGTTCATTCTTATGTCATAATATTGTTAGAAAAGGTCAAAATATCAGTGTGTAACATTTATATTGTATTTTACTTATGATTAAAAAAAGTTAATGGCATTTATCAAAGCCTTTTTTTCTGCGAGTTTTTTTTTTTTGTAATGACGTCACTCAGCCCCTCACCGCGTGGGTTCGAATCCCGGCAGGGTCATTCGGATTTTCATGTGAGGAAGCCTTCTAGCTGGCTTGCGGTAGGTCGGTGGTTCTACCCGGATTCCTCCGTGCATTCGGGGTCTTCCTCAACCTGTTATTAGCTGGACGTCGCTACATGACTGAAATACTGTCGTAGCGACGGTAATCTCAAATAGTCAAGTCAAGTCAAGTCAAAAGTTCCGATAAAAACAAACATAAGGACGCCGACCGTGGGCCAGTGATAATGTACCCGACTGAGGATTCGAAATGATTTTTCAAGACCATCTCTGGCGCAAAGTACTGGTACAACCCTGGAGATAAGCTGTAAGAGCTTGTTTCCACGTCGTCGGTAAGCATGCAGACCAGGTAGACAATCTATAGAATATTTACGTCGCCTATTTCCCGCCTCGGGAGCGGGAGGTCGTGGGTTCGATCCCCGGCCACCACATACCAAAGTCGTAAAATTGGTACTGGCTAATGGTACTATAATAGCTCCCTTGCTTGGCGCTCAGCATATAAGGGTAGTTCCAGGACTGGTTGGCTCAGTGTCAGGATAATGTGACTGGGTGTTGTATCATGTCACATGACTACGGCATGATACTGCTATATGGCAGCACTATATCTGTCTCAAGTAGACATCGTCTCCAAATTACTGAAATACTGTCGGTGGGACGTTAAACCCAACAAACAAACAAACAAACATCGCCTATTTCTGAACTCCAGCATATGGTTTTCGGAGAAACTCGTCGATGACGTCAAAGTGCGAAAATATCAGTCTCGTTTATAAGGAGGCGTAGTAACATATTTCTGATAAGGCACGAAAAAGTCGTTAACAAAACTCACGTTTTTAATTGTTTTTGCAATATTATCTTGATTCATTTGTTTCCGAATATCGTAGGTGTATAGTCGTGTATTATGAATTGTTTTATGGGTTTCACAATTAAAGTAGAGCCTAGAGAAGTGATAAGTGATGACTCAACTAAAAATATAATAATGATAATAAACTAATACTTCTGATGATAATAAATACGACTACTAATAATGAAATGATAAAATATCTAATAAAACTAAAACTATTTATAATGATTATAACAAAACCCCAGCAAACAACAACAACAACAACAAGACAATCTTTCTCAGCAACAAACATCATTAACAACATTTGTTTTTGATATAAGTGACGAAACATTATATGGTCGTAAAGTTCAGCAAAAACATTTTGATTTTTTCAGCTTACACCTTATGAACAACATTTCGGCTGTATGCCTTCGTCAGGTTTAATGTTGCGGTTTTCCCGAAAAACAAAGATAATTATGACGTTACGTTACACAATGCAACGTGACGTCATTTTTTGAACAATATTGTGAATTATTGTTATTAATATTCACCCGATGTACGTCCAGATAGAAAATTATAACACTCATCGTTGGGATTTCATATATGAGTCAGTAGCAATAAAATAATTCTGTCCTGGTCGGTAAATAACTCATCTCAATGACACAAAAATTGTTTACATATGCAATCTCCATCAGTCAAAATATCGCGCCTACAATCTGGACTTTATAATAAATGAATTTCTTTGACCAAGATCAAAAAGCTTATTGATATACGAGGGACCGGTAATTATGAGATTAACACGTCAAAATTTATCATTGCCATTACCGGTGACCTTCATGATGTCACGTGGCCATAGGTACTACATGACCTAAATATTGATACCGTTAAAAGAGCTAAATAGCTATTATACTATTCTCTCTTAATCGTTCATTTTTTTTTTTGGGGGGGGGGGGGGGGGGTAATTATTTTTTTTGGGGGGTGGGGGGGGGGGGGAGAGTAACGTCCCAACAATCGTTGTTCTCAAATGTCACACATATCGCACCAGAACACCACATTCTCCTTATCTACAATACTATTACCTAGAAAATATTGTTAAAAGTCTTAAATGTCACAATGACATGTGTCTGTAGCATTCCTGAAGCCTTCATTGTTGTTATTGCACCAACGTGTTGTTAAGTTTTCTCGTAGAAATGGTCATAAATCATACCATAATCATGGATTAAGGAAGACGAATGTAGGATTTAATAACATTTGAATGATTTTTACTCAATACAGTCGCCAGGAGACTATTTACTTGTCATTTACCCCGCATATTTATCCCCACCTCTCCAGTCCCGTACCTCGAAATTGAGCAACAGGGATTGAATAAAATCTGAGGCACTCTTTTCTCTCGAAAATGTAAATTTTATGCTTTAGTTAAACTGATTTTGGTATAATATTGGAATATATCTGAGGAGATTTGTCAAAATTATCCTAAATCAGAAACTTCAAGTGTTGTTAACAATCGCAGTCAACGGCGTAAATTATACGGAGGACACCGGAGTAGGGCGATGAAACACGTTTGGGGACCACGCTCGCTTCCTAATGAAATGCAAAATAGTTTTACCATCAAAAGAGTCATTAAAGTCATTAATTTGTTGTGTGATGATGGTATATAATCTTAATTTAATAAGAAGATGATATTATTTTCCTTTTAGATACTTTGTCAGATCGGTATGGCTTTGATGCTTCTATGCTTTGATCATTCGGCTCACAGCGGTAATCTCCGTTTCTCCCGCCAAGTTTGGTCGGAGAATGCCGAGAAGATACGATTTAGTTTGATCAAACTTATTTCATCATTAAGAAAATACATGTACAAAAATCAAAAGAAACTACACTTTCAACGTTTACTGAATAACAAGTTATTTACAAAAATGACCTTAAAAAGGGTTAACGTGGCCATTGTTTTATTTGGGCGCCTTTGTTTAGTGGTGAAGAGATCTATGATCTGAAGGATAAAAAATCGACCCCCGCCAGGGGATTGAGGATATATATAGACATTTCAAGTGCAAAGTACTGGTCTACTATAGAAACACGTAGAGGGTGTTAGTATCAGTTGTATAAACATGTTTTCCACCAACCACCCGAATGATGAAAAATAGACCCACGCAAGTAGGGGTCGAGAATTTGAAAAGTGCAAAGTACTGGTCCAACGGAATAATAATAGAGCGCGTTGAGAGGTATTAATTCTGAATGCACAATCTGTTTCATAGCCAATGTAAAACGACTGAATTATATTACAAATCAAAAAGAAATAAGATTTCAAAATCTTATATTTGGGCTTGGTGCCTTCCTGAGGGTTTAATTGGAATCAATTAGAAAGCTTTTTTCCTTTCTTCTCTACACTGGATAGTGTTTATGATCCATGGGACTGAATGATGTAAAATAGGTTAACCTAATTATCACATGTTCTGTTCTCTTCACATAATGTTTATTTTCCGGCTCACGAAATGAATCTAGGTTCATTCTAGGTACTAGTTACGTAGCGCCATGAATGTTCAGTATTTTCACACACGATGACAAAACAATATTTTTTCTTCTGTAGATCAGTCCATGAGACAATACAAGATATTGTCGGATCTGCAGACGAGTTATACGTACACTGACAGTTATATTTTCAATCTTCCTGTTTGACAAGCACCGAAAAATCATTAATTACAGTTTCAAGTACATATGCCCGAGGTATTCAAGGGGTATTTTAATTTATGAACGAAGGGAACGCATGATATGTTAAATATATCACATTGGCAGACAGACTGTTTTAATTACAATGACCTGTAAGCGCTAAAGTGATATAATATCTTATTTCTTTACACGTTAAATGCAAATATGTTTGCTTGCTTGTTTCATCGGGCTACAATATTTCAGACATTTTAAGACTATGTCTACTTGAGACATATGAAGGACTGGCACACTGCAGAATCACGCTGTGGACATGTGGCATGATACCACACCCAGTCACGTTATTCTGACACCAGGCCAAAAACTCCTGGAACTACTCTGTATACACGCTGAGCGCCAAGCAGGGAGTTAACAGCACCATATTCAACGACTTTGGTATGTCCGGGCCGGGGATCGAACCCATGACGACATTCCGCTTCCGTGTCGCACGCTATAATTACAGTAAATACAGGTGTATAGACTGACGGACGAACACGAAATCAAAAGCGCCCTTTAGTAAGAGCAGAACGGTAATATGATAGATTATTCTCGATGTTTTATTCACTTTTTGTTGGTGACAGCGGAAAATGAATTAATGTTTCACCTTGGTATCACGGAGAAAACAATTAATTACACATCTGTCACGTGATTTTCATCTGTTTAAGCAATTGCCGGGGAATGCATGTTGTCATTTGCATGTGGAATGCAAAGTGCATATGTATTTTATGCAATTCGTGATTGTCCTTTATTTAGATTTATACATTCCACGTATAAATATGTGCACACTCTAATTCTTTTTGAATTCCATTATGGCATGAATTTAAATTTAAATTAAAATTAAGGTTTCAACAAGTTCATAGATTTTAAAGGTGTGATACTTTTTTTTAAATTTTAAATGTGATCTTGGATCTGTGATTTGGTTTGAAAGCATTATTTTCTCCTTATGTAGGTCTATCAGGAAAACAGTATATAAGCAATTAACAAAGTGAAAAACGCAATACAAATAAGTAATAAATAAATAAATAAATGTATAAATAAATACCTTTGAACATTGCGAGAATTAGCGCGTATTGACCACAGACGCAAGATTATGGGTTCGAATCCCTGTAGGTCAAAATCTGGTCCAGAATACAAGAGATTGACTTAAGATAAACATATGCCCTGTATACCGTATCGATACTCAGGGGGACATTGGGGCCAAGTGGTTGTAGCCACAGACTTATTGTCCCTTAGTCACACCTCGTGTCTGGTTAGAATCCCGGCAGGATTATTCGGAGTGTTCATTTGAGGGAGGACTTTTCGAAGATCAGTAGTTCTATACAGGTCCTTTGATTGTACTCCACTTGTTATTAGCTGGACGTCGCAATACGTACTGTATATTTACTGTCACAGCGACTCGTAACTTTTACACAACACAAGGATACGCAACATAGATCCCTGTGGTCCAAAAACAAGAACTGCAATCAAAGAAAAAAAACAGAATTGTTTTCCAGATGACGGAGATGTATTAAGGTAATCCATCCGTCATTAAATTGTGATCATCGTCCCTCAAGTGATTGTAGAAATTTTTACAGTAGATGCAAGCCTTTATAAACTTTGAGCAAAAGCGCCTATAACTACAAGACAACGGATACTTATATATGCACTGAAGACTTTTTAAGCATTTAGAAGACCATGATTATATTTAATGGTTGATGGATTACCTTAAGTTTAGGTTTAAAGAATAATATTTTTAAGAATATCCCCAATACGTTATATTACATAGTCCCATTGTTTCAAGCAATTAGTGGCCAGCTTTATTTGTCTCTAATCAAAACGCTACATACCTTTATAGTTTTGTGTGTTAATTTTTATAGAAGCACTGAACACATACTATATCAAAGTAAGCACGCAATTGCGTACTCTTTTTCATGGTACAAACTATCATAGCAGCCATATAAAACTCGCCACTAAGTATGTTAGTGTATCATCCGTAGCTGTTCTACTGAAATAAAAAAATATCGCCCACGTCGAAATTTTATTTCTATACGGAATAGCATGGATAATCACTAACATATACCAGGGATTCTATATACATGATATATAGAATCCCAGCATATACATAGAAATGCAGGTCAGATTATCTATAAATAGTTTGTCCTACTTAATCGTCCAATGAAATGCTTTCGTTCAAAATTTGAATTATATATTGTATAAAATGATCGACGAGGTCTTGATATGGGACAATATAACAGTAAGGTGCCTAAGTGAACCAATTAATGGAACTTTTTGTGGCATGTCATGTTTTGTTATTGATTTTATTAAATCTATTCGACGTCGCGTGAAACTGTCAGTGAAACGGGAGGTGGTTCCATAATGCGGCTGTACGGCGTACTTGACAACCTGTAAATACTACTAAATATGTTAATCGTTTAGATTTATATTTCAATAGTTTAATGAACTCCTCGTTGCGTCGCTCGCGAGAAATTCTTTAAAAATGTATAAACGATATATTTTACTCACAAGTATATAGGCCTATATAATGTGATAACTGCTAGATTACTATAGACAGAGACCAAACTGTTGGTTACATAATAATGGCGATCTCACGCAGGCTAGAATATATATTATAGTGATATTTGTAAAAATAAATGTTAGCTCGTAATGTAGAGAATTAAGATAACCTATGACCTCGCATTACAACATCAACATCACCCTCCCCACTTTAAAAAAAATCAAAATAGAAAGGCTATAGATCTATATTCTGATTACCTCCATACCGTTCAAATCATGATTTTCTTATCTGAAATTTCCCCATTCTTGGCCTTAGTTATATGACCTGACGTCATTGTAATCGATTTGACGTCATTGAGTATTGTATTTTGAACCCAGCTCAGTCAAAGCAACGTTACTTCTGGAAGTTTTACCAGTGAAATGAGCATATCTTATCTTCAACGGCGAATGAAAAATGGATATCATTCATAAATTTGCCTTAAGCATGGAATAAAATGTCACCATTCTTTCAGGCTACACTTCAGCTGCCCTTGACCTTTTCCCGCTGACCTTAACAGATGAAGTGCGAGCCGCGCGCGCACGTGGGATACCCCACCGCATATAATGTAGATATATGTGTTTTACCGTCTCTACCTATGTTGACGTCAAACAGATCTACCACAGAAAGACACATTTAATATGCTCCGTGATAAATGCCAGCAAATTAATGAAAGTGACATGGACCCCATTTGTTTTATCTTTCAACCTATTTCTATGACGTCTTTTTTTTAATCGAGGTGGAAGAAACTAGTAAAACCAAGATGCAATAAGAAACGCTTTAAAAAAGTTTCTTTGATGCTACCCAACCTATAAATAGGAAATGCTCACACACTTTTCTTTACGATTCAAATGTTTCTGAAGGGGTCGAAAAGTTTTTTTTTTCAAAACCCCTTCATTTTTCAGCCAGTGGTCAAAACGTCGTGATTCGCTAGCTCATTTAATGACTGAAATATTCACCATTCATCACTATCTTAAAAAAGGGGAAAAAGACAAAAGAAAAACAGGGACAGAAAACTGCAAACAATAATTTCTTTAACGATGCCTCAAGTATTTTGGCCCCAAAAGTAAGTAGTTATTTTCGAAATTGGAGAGTTCTCTTAGTAAATTTAATGAGTACGCATCCTCACATCACCATGAAGATTGTTCATAATTAGTTTATTTAGAATACCAAATTTTGTAAAGACAAAGCCTCAGGGACAATTTCACTACTGAATGAAATGCTAAATTCATGATAACATCTGACATAGAAATTATACATATGACCGATTTTCATATGTAAGGAATGAAAATATTCATTTTGAAAAGGCCATTTTTTGATAGGGCCAGTAATTCTTCCTGAAAGATACACGTGAATCCAAATTAATGACCGGTGTGTAAGACCTAATGAGGTCACATATTTTTTTAGGGCCTCGATTTATTTCATGCGCGGTCATCTTTGTACAGTGTCCAGTGGGGTTAAGAATGTTTTGTCATTCCACTGGTATGTTGGCAATAAATGAGTGCACGTGTACCTGACGATTGTGAAATCTACACATTTGAAAAAAATAAATCAATGCAAGTGTACATAGATAGACCACATTTTCACAATGTTTCTTAATTGCTTATTGATAAGCATTTGAAATGCCTTAGATCTAATGATTGATTAACCCTTTCCCTCATATAGACTCATTTTGACGCACTCAGTAGGTACCACATAAAGCCTGATCTGCAGAAAGCCAAACTCAAACCTTACCAAATTTAATTACAAAATCCTCATTTCCAGACCACTGAGGAGCAGCGAACAGCATAAAACCTGATCAGCCTGCGAGTCACTCGCAGGCTGATCTGGTTTTATGCTGTTCGCATAGGTCTTTTCATGGTGTCCTTTATGAGGGAAAGGGGTTAATCAATGCGTTTCTTATGTCATCATATACCCCCATATCTCTATGAGCTCTATGCTCGTCTCTCACTTTTACTAAAGTACTGTCAGTACATTAATGATAAATGGAGGGCTGACCATGTCCACAAAACTTCCATTTCTATAAGCACTCAGCCCTAGATATGTATCAGTGCTTGTTCATTTGAGTATTTTTTAGGTCAGCCGTCCGCTCACACTATTTTGTTTTAAAGTGGATGATTTAGTTTTACCATGTTGCAGTATTTCACCGTAGACATGCGGCATGATACCACATCGAGTAATATCCTGACATATAGAGTTTCTCCATATTCATGCTGACGCCATGCTTGGGGCTACTGGTACCATTTTAAGGACGACCTGAACGACCTGATCATTGATCATTCAGCCAAAAGAATCATTTCTTTGTATCAATATTGTCCCCTTTTGTTCGATTAAACATATTTCTGGTAGATATATAATCTTAATCCCCCCCCCCCCCCCACAAAAAAGGTGTTGTTGTTGTTGTATTGGGGTTTACCGTCGCTGCGATAGTATTTCAATCATATAGCGACGTCCAGCTAATTACAGGTGGAGGAAGACCCCGAGTACACAGAGGTACCCGGGTAGAACCACCGACCTACCGCAAGCCAGCTGGAAGGCTTCCTCACATGAAAAATCCGAAGTCCCTACAGGGATTCGAACCCACAGCGGTGAGGGGCTGAGAGATAAGTAAGTAAGTAATGCATTTTACAGTCTAAGTTTCATGCCTCTGGCACTTTTCCGACTTTACAGCTTTACAACTGGACATCGGACCCTTTTCACTCCGCTTACGGCAGCTCAGATTATGGCACCACGGAATTATACCCCCGCTCAGGTACCCATTTACACCTGGATGGAGTGAAACAATGTGAAGTTAATTTCTTGCTCAGTGAAATTAACAGTGTTCTTGGCAGGACTCAAACCCGGGACCCCTCGATCCCGAAGCGCGTGTCCTAGGGTTCAAACCACGTGACGTTTTTTTTTTTTTTTTTTTTTTTTTTTTTTTTTGCTTTAGGTTTATTGTACTCTTACCTTGGTCTGTTACCAACAAGATGAATTATTGGGTTTAAAGCAGCTCGTTCACAGATGATCGGTAGAAAAAAATAATGTTTTTTTTTTTCAACCCCACTCGTTAATGTTGGTGAAGACTTTGTCTTCTGACTTATGAACTCGGCAAGTGTAGGTCATGTTGTTCAGGAACACGCTATTTTTGTAAACGCCCGTTTCGGGGAAATTGGTTAAATACAGAATACATTGTCCCCAAAGCAGGTGCTTTAAGTACCACGTAACACGTTTTGCAACATTTTGTCTTCACCAGTTCCGGCTAGCGAATTCGTTAGTTATGCCTGTAAAGTGAAAGCAAACGCGAAGAGTTAACGTGATCGGTCATTTGACGGCACACTAAACTAGAAATTCGAAATATAGTTTTTTTTTATATGATTTTAAAAATAGCTTCAATACCGTCCGTAACGCTATTGTCTGTGGTAGAGAAACCACCTATTTTTCTTACAATCACGGAATGTTCCATTGGGTGATAATAGTTCTGTAGATGAGTATGGATAGGCGTAATACACACAGGTGGTCAAAATCAATTTTCAGTCAATGAACATCTGCGAACGAGCTGCTTTAATTATAGCGTATTTACCTGTCATATGTCTCTTAAAGTAACCATGGCATTGGCATGTAGGTTAATTGAGGTTTATGGGTCTGATGATAATGAATAATAATGAAAACACCACCATTATCAACAAAATCAACAATTGATTATTATGATAATATAAATAATAACAGCAATGATGATGATAATGATGATGATGATAATGATGATAATAGTAATATTGATAATAATTTTATCCCGAAAAAATAGATTTAAGTTAGATCTTTGCTCGAAACTGCATCTTCGAATTAAGATAAAAACAGAAGAAATACCTCATTAATCTTTTTTTTAAATGTATCCTATTTCTCTTATTTAGCGCGGTGTTTTAATACTAGTGCGTCAGAGTAATTACACCATACATATTTTTTTAATTACCATTTTATGCTAATTAAATGATGACTGAAATACGTGAGATAAATCTACCATAACATTAGTCTTACAAAGTACATTAATTTATTTTCATTGCTTAAACTATCACTACCTCTTGCTATGTAAAACATTCGGCTGTAGGCAAAAACCCAATAGTTCGTAGAAATCCGAATATTACAAACGGTGTTCATGAGAATTACTCACTCGTGATAATTTGTAATCGCTACTTCAGCATGTATCGATGACACGAGAATGATTGTTATTGTTAAAAGAGACTTGTACTTATGGTAGAGATCTAATATTTTCCGAATGTCATGGGACAGGATGTAGTATAGGGAAGACGTGGGTTATTTGTGAATAAAAACATGGTGTATAACTGAATTACATTGATGATATGCCAAGTGTCAACAACTTCGAAAGGGCACTGTAAAACATAGGGAGACGGTATAATAAAGTCTTGCGAGGATTATCCGATTATAAAGAATATTTCCGGTGTGACTTAGAGTCTTACATCGAGTGAATACAGGATACTTTAAGTTTCAATTCCAAAACAGTGTGTTAAAAATGGACTTTTACACATAGTGAGTATTTTTCTTGTATAAACTTAACTATATATGTATACATTTGTATATCAAAGTAGGTATTATTTTCAAGAATATGTATTAAAACTTTATGTCATACTCTGTTTCTATGAAGAGATTTTCGGTCTACTAAATTTCAGGACTTTTTCCTTATAAAATGTACCTACATGTTCAAAGAAATGGACCAACTTTTTGTATTATAGCCTCAAAATCATTTACAAATAATTAATTCATGATAATCTTGAAGATTTAGGTTTACTGCTTAAAACAGCTTTGTCCAAACTTTAAAGAAACTGTTAGATTTTATAGTTTAAGTCAGGTAATTGCATGAAGTCCCAGGGGCAGAGTGGTTGAAGCTTAATCAGAAGGTCACAGGTTCGTTCCTAGGTCTCTGTAAACGAAATGGTACTGATATTCATTATAGAGGTGATTATCCTGTGTTTTGCACTCTGTACATTAGGGTGCCCCCAGGATGGGATGACAAGAATGGGTGTGGCATCCTACCTCTTGTTTATGGGGCTATCTTGCAATGAGGTAACACTTGTTCCTGTCCCATGCAGGCCAACGTCCAGGAATGACCGATATACCAATCAAGAAAAAATTCAAATATACATACATACACTTCATTTTCACCATGAAAAGCCAGATGTATGGAGGAGATGGGAGCATTTGATAACATGTTGTGAAGGAATCAGACACTATACCTTTACATTCAATGAAATAATATTTTTTGTTTGTTTATTCAATTCATACATTATATAAAATAATGAATGCATATGTACATTAATGATGTGCGATGTATCCTCATTTGACCTTGACCCAGCTTCCTGAAATAGGGATAAGTGGTAAATCACCTTCACTTTTTCGATTGTCTTTTTTGTTATGTCGCCGTATTTGTTGCCATGGAAACAGTGCTACACGCGCAGCATTGTTCAAGGGGCGATATTCGGCTTGTTTTTTGGCATAGTACCTTGTTTTTTTAATTCATTGTCTTGTATAACTGAAGGATTCCACTGAGAATAGACCTAACATTCCCTAGTGTCAAAGCACTCTATGTTGTTGCAACCACGGCATATTGTATACGCTATTTCTGAATTCCAACAGTTATTTATAAACAGATGTATGGAGAGATATCGGACATATAACAAGGTGATAACAGATTAATTTCCTCTCATAGAAAATTGCGAGCGAAAACAGACGTGACTGGAAACGAGTAATTTCGCAGACAAAGGCGCGGTCTGTTAGAATACACATAAAGCTCCATTGGAGATACTAAGTAAATGGAATCGTACGTGTAGTTAGTGCATGATAGAAAGCAATTGTATGTGGGTTTCATTTGGATAAAAAAAAGCAAAAAAAAAAAAAGCGGAACAGCCTTTTTTGTTTTATTGCAGTTCTCATTGCTTCCTCTGCATGAATAGATGACGTATTTATACTCAGTATAAAAGAAAGCGTGCATGAGGTTTAGTCATCCCTGCTCATAAATCCATAATTTATACTCACGCACATTTGGCATCAAATTTACGGTTAATGTATAGTCAGCATAGGTGCAATTGTGTGAGGTTAAAGACCTTATTCAATGCTTAAAATTTGACAAATATTTTTAATCTGGTTTCCACTTTCATTTTTTGACTGAATATCTGTGTGACTATGTCTGTCTATTCGTCTACTCGTCGGCTTCTCACCAATGCAACCCAAGTTCGATCCCTCGTTGGTCTGATGTTAGACACGTGAGTTTTTTGCGGGAACTCCGTTTTTCACCAACTCCAAGGATTATGTGATATGCCATCAACGAGTAGATTTTCGTAAGCAGTGTCACCCTCTGTCTGATCATCATAAAATATTCTATAACATTTGGATAACTCTATAATATGCCTAAACACTCTACCTATATTCTGCAAGTGGTTTATACCAATTGACACATTCCATCTCGTATAAACAAATTCCCCATTATCTGTCTCGTCTAACTTCCTTCTTGCTGCTAAACAAGACAAAAAATTGCAAATACTCACTAATACCTGTAAAAGAAAACATCTAGCTGTTTTACTGTCTTTCCCCTCTAGAGACGTAACCTTGGTAACTTCTGACATAAATTTTCCTGCTCGACAAAATGAAATGCATTCAATGCACAGGAGCGCACTAAAACAGCAAAATTCGACATTTCGTCGGGACATGACTATCTCACATAATTATTTAACATGTCTGAGAATTTGTGTCGTTTGTTTTTAAGCCCATCTTTTGTATTCTATATGTTGATGCATTTATACAACATTAAAGAATGGGGAGTGCCAAGGATATACCTACTTAATCCTAAGATATATTTAATAACTTATGCATGGGAAAGAAATTCGGCTTCAGCATATAAGGATAGTTCCTAGACAGGTAGGCCCGATGTCAGGATAATGTGACAGGGTGTGTTATCATGTCACATGTCTACGGCATGGCACTGCAGTGTGGCAACACTATACCTGTCTCAAGTAGACATAGTGGTCCAAACCATGCCGAGTGATGATCTTAGATCTAATTGACCCACAAGTCTCTAACTTGGTATGACTAGTACGTAACTCCTAACCTGAAAGGTCAATGTCACAAGGTTGTAAGTTTAATTTTGAAATCAGCAAGCTTTGTCCGAATAATTCGTTAATATCTAGATTTTCATGTGTATTAATTTCTAAATTTTCTTGTACAAGTATGGCGCATGAATAGTATAGACTGCGTTTGATTTTAGGGTCGAGACCTCAAAGGTCGAGGTCATCTGGTAAACATTGTTGGAATGATGCCTTAATATCTTATCTATGCCTAATTATATATTTTTTGGAAATAAGAAGTAGGAGACATCTACTGGTTTTGGATTCAGTATCTCAAAGGTCACGTTGTGTCAAGTTTAGCTCTAAAAGAATCTTAATGTTTAATTAATAACGTCATGTCTAAATGTTCCTTTGGAACAAAATGTCATACACTAAAGTGCATCTCATATAATGGCATACCACGTAAAATGTATTTCTACTGCTTCTTCCCTACCAAACTCATCTACATGTAAAAGGAAGTTACCACATGTAAAGCCAAGTGCACCGTGCACATATTTCATAATCTTTATCAAAATTCCACGAGATGTTGATGTTTTTGTGTCTTTATTTATGCTGATACATTTTATTGCTTTAAACGTGAATATATTATCTTAGAAAATGATGAAAAGGTAGTAGTTAAAATGTGTAATATTTGCTGTGTGTTATTTGATGTATATGGTAGCTGTCATTTGATGGTTATAAAAATATAAATCGTGTGCAAAATGCACGTGATTAGGCTTTATATGCTCCATAACAAACTATAGATTGCGGTGTTTTATCATTTATGAAGGACATGTACAATCAGTGAAATTGTTGTAGATGTGACCAGGGGTTGTATCCTGACACTCAGTGTTACCCTGGCACTAGACCCGCGGAATTGCAAAGTATTAAAGGCATACTAGTACGTGCACAGTGCAGTTATTTTCTATATAGACAAAGAAGGAAAATTAAAACTAGCCATGATAATTTTCTAAGTCGTTGCATGATAATAGAGAATTACATTAGAAACTAATTAATGGGAAAATAATGGGGGTCACCGTCCTACTTTTTGAGTTACTTGCCCCTGAAAGTGAGTTTTTGCTATTTTGTGTCATTTTCAAGGGCATATAACTGCATTGTGTACGTATGCCTTTAATATAAAAAAATGAACGATTAAAAAAATAATTAAAAAAACAACAAAACACATTAATCACACGTGCATCGTAAGAGGTACGTATTATCACACGTGCACCGTACAATGTCACTCTGGCATCATACGAGGTACGTCACATTGCGAGCTATTCACGGCTTCTTTGTGATGTCCGTAAGGACATGTGACAAGAAGCTACGATTGCACGGAAACCCTTCTGACCTTCAATGTTGATTGAATCGGACATTGTGAGGATATGTGACCAAGGCAAAACCAATTCGAAACGCTGTCTAAATGATACAGAAAGAGCTAGACTAAGTTCTCTGCCATTTCACATCGTAAACAAGTGATATGATTCCCTTGAATGTTCTTTTATACACTAAACACAATACAATAGTATTATACCAGTATAATTCGTAATGATTTTTGTATCGAGAAAATAACACCGACAGCGTCTATTGTAATCCGCATATTAGCAATTACACTTTTAAATCAAATTATCGCTTCTATAATTCTAAGCTAAACTGATTATGTAATGAATAACGAAAAAAAGGTTAATGTAGCAATGGAGTGTGGTTTACATTTTGCCAACTGGGACACTGAGACAAGGTAATTAATTGAGACGTAATTAGCAGGGTCTTTTTAACGCATTTTTTTATGGCTCATGACAACATACATGTACATGCACCACGCACGACCTGCGGCAACCCTGACATACATGTATACAGTACAAAACAGTCTCGGTTAATATTTTTCCACGCATTTAACATGGAACGTATACTTAATTGCTGGTGTCCGAACGCGGCATATTAATTGACGATAATTAACTCCCTGGAAACATTAACTAACCTGGAACCTACTTCAACTGTAGGAATTTCGTTCCCATTAAGTAAATTGCTCTGATGAGCTATGACGGGGGTAACGGATTTATTTTTGTGTCAGTGTGGTAAAAAAATGTCGCTCACGTTAAGGCTAGACGTTAATAAACGAGCGGACTCGTTTATTGTGATGCACTGTAAATAACGTGTCAGCCCGACGGTAAGCTCGTCAACATAGCCGGTAAAGCTGTTGAATGTTGGTTATATTGTGCAATCGTCAAGTGGCTATCATCAACGTTATCTTCGTTATTGTTGCTATGGCAACGGATTTTAGCTGCAACCACTTATGTTATGATAAACTGGAAATGATTGATGACTGATATATACACTTGATATGATTTATTTCAAAAAAATTATTTCATAATTTTCGCTTATTTTCTGGCTATGATTATAATGGATGCAGGCAAAAAAATGATTAATAAAAAAATCCGCATTAAGTCAATTAAGATGAAAGTTATGACCTTATAATCTTAATTACGTCATCATTGAAAGAAAACACACCATCACAAAAATGTCGGTTAACCAAGATTGCGTAGGAAGCCATATTCTTAATGATTTTATATATTGTTGTGGGGACTCAAAAATCATAAATTAACATTTTCAGTATGAACTTTAATATTTTTAACTATTTGGAAAAACCCCCCACAAAAACCCAGCAACAACAACAACAACAACAACAACAACAACAAACCAACAAAAAAACAACAACAAAAAAAAAAAAAAAACAACTTACACACATACACACACACACAAACACACACACAGAGAAAAAAACTGGTGTAACATTTAGTCATCGAACTCGCCAAGAATATAAACGGACATAAATGAAAAAAAACAAAACATTGCCGCATGTTTAAATCCCCGTTCCACCCTCTACTTCTTCCGTTTACTGCCCACTGCCCACATTCAAAATGTTGAATATACTGGCAACAAGACGCCTAAACCGGTTCGTACCCATAACCAAATATACCTCATCAATACCTTACTTAGCACTAAGTTATACTTGAATATTTAGGAACGTATCATTCATGTTTTGATGATGAAATATCTAATATTTAATTCCGTAGTCAGAGAAACGTACATAACAATGTAAACATTCATTAGTCATTAGAAGCTGACTATTTTGTAAAACAATTATGTTCAAATGTGTCCCTATGTTTTTAAGTTTTTAAATGTTACTGGACGTTAAGTATTTTTGGTGGAATTTGAGGGCAAAGGTCAAACTCCAAACGTTTTCCTGCACCTTCAGATAATCTATTATACTCTTGTAAGTCAGATGAACTCGTTCTTTGTTTTAACCCTTTCCCACATAGATGACACCATGAAAAGACCTATGCGAACAGCATAAAACCAGATTAGCCTGCGAGTAACACGCAGGCTGATCAGGTTTTATGCTGTTCGCTGCTCCTCAGTGGTCTGGAAATGAGGATTTTGTAATCAAATTTGGTAAGGTTTAACTGTGGTTTTCTGCAGATCAGGCTTTATGTGGTACCTATTGAGTGCGTCAAAATGAGTCTATATGAGGGAAAGGGTTAAACATTTGGTAATTTAAGATATAATCAAACATGTCTTAAGCAGTCAGTCAAGAGAACAAGGGAAAGTGGTCGCTTTACAGAGGTGACCGCTAAATGAAGTTTAAATATAGCACAAAATGTCACAGTTTGGTAATATTAAAATTGACCGCTATATACAGGTTGACCGCTTAGTACATAGTACGTAGTTTCAGCTAACGCGAAGAACTACTTTTTTTAATGTATGTAAAATATGTTCTTCAGACTTTTAAAATTGCTGCTTCCAGAGCAGAATAACTGTTTCAGAAAAAAATATGTTAACAAATTCTAAAACAATTTAAGCATTGGTTTTAAAATATATTTCAGCATAGTAGTAATCGCATGGCACGGATACGGTATGGAACGCGGAGAGATATAGTTAAATCCGTTGCGGCAATCTGCCGATGCCTGCTACTAAAGTTGCAGCTTAAACCTGCATCCTAAACACAATACAAATCTTTATGTGGTAGAAGAGTCCCCTCTTCCTGATATACATGTACTGAGATGATTTACGGATATTGAAGTTCGTTGTACTGAAGTAATTATAATATTTGACATATCTGAAATAGGTTAATGAATTATGCTTTGATTGCGAATTTTATTACAAGTAGGTTAACATGGAGGGACATTCAAATTAATGTATGGAAGACAAACTGAGACACAATGCAATATTCTATAAAGAAACTAGAACAACCTCAGTATTTTAGAACGTCATAAAGTGCCAACCATGAGCTAAAGACAGGCCTCAAAGACACCTTACGAAATGCTTTACATCTGTTTTGTTTGTGTTATTACAGTTGATATTTTTAGTACTTGTCATTTGTTTTTGTATCATTCGTTAACATAAATCAACCTGCCAGCGTCTAAAAATATGTTGTTTAGGAAACACGACTTACTTTTACTGATATACAGTACTCATCTCAATTAATGGTTTCTTGGTTTGGCTTTGTACCTGTAAAAGTACTGTAAGATTCTCACCTAAAGCTAGTATCGATATCCAAATTGTCTGATCTGCATTCAGTTTACACTACGACTAGACAATGTACATACAAATGACTGTATTAATATACTCCCGGACGAAGGAAATGGTCAAGTTGCACATCTATGATTTAAGACTGGCGGCAGCCAGTTTTGTGTAGCGGAAAATCGAAAACAGACATTGCTGATTAGTATAATTACTTAAGCCGATTTAACCGCATTGTATCACTCCGCGCTCAGTATCGTGTCACTTCTATGTGACTCTGTACGTATGCAGTTTATGAATGGGATCAGGATCCTCAGTTCGGATCATTTTGAAACGAACCAAAGCGCTGAAAGCATTGAGAGACAGCAGTCGGGTTACCATATAACATATGCCTCTACCGAGTTCTGGAATTAAAATTGCAGCTATTTCATGTAAATCCTGCCGATAGTCTGTCAGTGCATTGAGCGCTTTGATAAATGTTTAGTGATCGAGTTATCCAAGTAGTGTCAGTAATTTCAACGTTCATATAGCATATTCCTCTCGTGTTTTCAGCGTGCATTAACATTAGATTCAGGGTTGTGGAGCAATTATGTGAAGTTGGCAACTGTTAGGCAATCATCGTTAAGTTTAATTTACGTCGTAATATACAAACAACATTCTTAAATTCTAACCTTTTCTTGAGATAAAATGCTAAAGTTCATTTGTCTGGTCTTGGTAAAAAAATAACCTAATGCGCATGCACCACTGAGGGCGCCGTGCATGATCCGAAAGTTGTGTGTTTGAACCTCATTTGGAGAAGCATATTTTCCCCCATGACCTTCCCAGACACAAAGTACTGGTCAAACTTGGGAATCTTCAAGAGAGATTAGTGTAAGCCGTAAAAAAAGCAAAAGACTTAAAAGGACACAACTTAACCATACTTAATACTTCAGTTGGCTGGTAGGGAAAACATTGTTATGAATAGAGGAACCCTCTGCGTTAGGACCTAATTAGCAGCACTTCCTCACTTTGCACCAATGTCTGAGTTGCCCCCCCCCCCCACCCCGACAGCACACACATGTTTTTTGAACTACTTTACTTTGCATTACCCCATCTTTGCGAACCTACTTTTCGCTACTCCATTTACCTCTAGCGTACGTCTCCTTCGATAATATACTTTGCTATAGATCATAGATCATTTAAGGAGGGCTTTGGTAATACTCGGTATAATTCGATGATTTAAACCAACCAATCAGTGACTGGGGGAAAATCCCATGTGTATGCTTATTTCAAATTGATCAATGTGTGGAATTTTACACTAGCATGTAGATTAGGTGTTCGAGATGTGCTCGTTGATTTACGTAGGTTAACGTCTCATCTCGGAGTGAAATCGTCTCGCAACAATATACCTAACCAATAAAGCGACAACTTTCTACACTAAAATCAGCTACATTGTCGCATGCACACTGACTGGTTTCCATACAGATATCACGCAGGGTGTCTTTTTTCCCTGTCTCCATTACGTGCGTGGCTTAGTTTACAGGTAACAGGTGAGACAGCTGCATTCTCTGATAAGTTCGCTAATGACAGATTTATTTAGCATGTTTCATCCATTTAACTGCAATGGAACCACAATTTTGCCGTGTAAGGCCGAATTTCTTAAGTCACATATTTGTTTACACACGTAACAGATTATGTCGTTGTTTTTAATTTGCGCCTTTTTTTTTTTTTATTTAAGGATACGATTATCATTACAAACCTAAAACTATAGGTTGTATTTTGAAGTTCAGACAACCCATCAGCCTGAAGTTGTTTTTTTTATCTAGTTTCCTCCAAAGTATTTTTCACCTTCAGTTTTATTAGTTTCCTTCAAGCAGGTTTTTTTTTAAATAAATTTTATGGACATCAACCTGTTTTGGAACCGGTGTGACTGAAAAAAAAAGTTCCAAAAATAATTTTTTATCAAATTCGTTTTAACTAACGATTTTTTTGTGTGGTTAAAAATTGTTTTAATAGCATTTTTATTTCGTAGCTTTCTTATTATTTAAGATGCTGGTCTGGTTGTTACCTGTACATCAGAACTTTCACGAGACTTTTAAGTCACTTTTAAAAACGGCATCTATTTAAAGTGCTATGTCAAAATTCTGTCACATTTATTCCCATCTTCCAATTTGAAACCGTTTTATTGGACCGTTTCGATTTATTTGTATACGAGTACACAATTAGGTCCGCTCTTACCGGTTAAACCAGTTTAAGCTGGGTTTTTTTTTTTTTTTTTTTTTTTTTTTTTTTTTTTTGACTGTGATAGTTCTGAACTGTTTGACAGTTAGTCAAAGACCTCCAAAATTGTGTTCCACCTCAGTTTCAGGATGAACTACACGGACGCGAGTAAATCGCCGCCCTCCGAGCCGCCAATCAACATTCAAAATGAACACATGGCGGCGGAACAAGTTACCGACCGCGTCGCGACCCTGGTTGGCGAAGACATCTCAAGCCCGGACCTTTTCTGTCAGATGGACATTCTCCGACCCTACATGGACGATGTTGCATGGAAAGAAATGGCTAGGTAATTGTACAACAACAACAACAACAACAACAACAACAACAACAACAACAACAACAACAACAACAACAACAACAACAACAACAACAACAACAACAACAACAACAACAACAACAACAACAACAACAACAACAACAACAACAACAACAACAACAACAACAACAACAACAACAACAACAACAACAACAACAACAACTTCAGTAAAAACGCATATTTATGCATGGCTACCAGCATCCACCTGTCCGTTTTGAAATGTTTTACGTTCTTGACTACACTGAGGATTCTGAGATGAGGTTTTAAAATGATAACATATATCTATATAATTATGAATTAATTATCCTATCTATTAGCGATATAATTATGAATTAATTATTCTATCTATTAGCGTGTCTGGCTTACTTTTTCGAAATTATATCTTTTAGTCCGTTCATACAAACGAGAGACTTTAGAGATATTCCAAGGTTAGGTTTTGGTTTAGAAATAGCTTTATAACATTGCCCTTATACATTTCGGGTTTTCTGGGGATGTATCCGCTTTCTTGTGTGATTTTAAAAGATCGATGAAAGTTCAAAGAGTTAACGTCATAAAGAAGCTTTCATAGGCTTGTCCCATCCGTCTGTCCATCATTCAGCTACATGTATTTACATATCAGTCTATTTAAATGCCCGTCTATTATTCAATCACTTTTTCTCTCTGTCCTTCCTTCACACTATCACTCTCTGGTCCACCCTCATATTCACACGGTATGTCCCCTTTCTACCCCCGGGCAGGTGGGTGCGGTACGAGGAAGCGGTTGAGGAAGGAGGGGAGCGCTGGTCGAAACCCCACGTGGCCTCCCTCATGATGGAAGCCCTACTTGACCTTCAGAACATCATCTCTTCCTGCCCCTTCTTCATGGACTGTCCGGCAACAGGCATGCCGGAAATAGCCGGTATGTGTTGCTACATGGTATTAAATAGAAACATAGAAATAGTGAGATCATTTACGCTCGTATATGACGTATAATGCTTTGATTCCACTGTAGTTTTATTTTGCGTGAAAAATATGAGGAAAAATATGTTATCGGGTTCCTTAATTCTCGTTTAAATTTGAAAAAAGTTGCAAACAATTAAAGTCATTCTTTACCAATATTTCGATTTCTTATATTAATAAAGACTGTTTTTACGAAATATTGTAAAGACTTCTTTTAATTGTTTATTTTAATTGTCAGAAAATCTATATATTTATTAAAAATATTTTACGGGTTCTTAAATTTGCGCAATTGGCGTAAAATATAGAGTTAATGATGCTTTTTAATAATTTATTTTATAGATGGGTTTGAAAAGGAAAAGAAATGGAAATAAATGTAACGCAAATACATTACCTAGCGAAACTGTTACTTTCGTATTTCTGATATCGTTCATGTA
>CM037789.1:30890734-30925869 GCA_021229015.1 Solen grandis | reverse complement strand
CCGCTATAACGAAAAGTGATTACACAATGAAACGGAGATTCGTCTGTATCGAAACACACATAGAGTCTGGACAGGTATTAAACTATTATGTAATTCCATTTGACGTGCAATATGAATTTTAAATAATTGTTTTTTTTTGTTGTTGTTGTTTTTTAAAGTGCTGGTATCACTTGAAACTTGTCTTACGCAACAGCATCAGCCTCACAGGAATACAGTATAGTGACTTAATTAATAGTTTTGTAAGAGTAGTCTTAGTCAAGGGCAGCATAAGCACAAAATTTTCAGAATTTCATAATCAATCACCCATGATTATAACCATGTGAGCAGCAGTAAAATTGTATAGGTATCTATTTCATTCAAGTCAAAGGCTGATCTGTCATTAAAAGACTGTAGAAAACTCAATCAGGGAAATTCTATTTTTTCCGAAGTGGACTTTTGTCAGCATGTTTAAACCGTATTACTCTGCCTCTCTGTGGTATTAGGCCATTAGATAAATGACATGATACAATGTCCTGAGTTATCATAAATTTCCTGGTACTTGGCTAACTGTTCCTTATATCGAGAGGACTAAATACAAGAATCAATTTCAAATATTTGGTACCCAACTTTTACGGGATAAACTTGCATACCATCCATCATTAAATTGTGTTCAAAGTCTATCAAATGATATAGGGAATAATATAGTAAATGCAAACCTTTATAGACTTAAAGCAAAAAGCCTATTACAAGTCAATGGAGGCTTGCATCTGAAATGATGTCTTTCTAAGCATTTGACAGGTCATGATTATGAATTAATGATGATTGGTTTATCTTAAAGGTTAATCCACCTTGATGTAACATTTTTTTTAATTATCCTACAAATGCAATTATAACTCAACTGGGAAGATGAAAACATTGCAATGAAAAAATTCTTCCTATAGTAATTAAAAGACCCATCAACAGTATTTCAGTAATTTTAGGGACTATATGTACATGAGTCAGATATTGTGCTGCCTCATGTAATATCACGAACAACAGACAAATGACATTACCTGTTTACCACAACTCATCATATATCCCAAAACTTGTTTATTTAGGCCCGTTGAGAAACTAACTGTTAAACAAGTAAGATATCAAGCCTACAGCAGATGCATTCAAATTCTTCCAAGTAGCCAAAATTATAAACTGTAAGCAGTATGGTAGCTAATAATTGGTTGAGCTTAAAACGTATAAGTGTTGTGTCTCAGGCTCAAATCCTGATCTATCTGCACATTTTCTACACATAGTTATGTAATGTCCAAGTAGTTACCTACCCTTGTCGCTGTGAAATCTGTGTAAACATTCCAATAGCTATATATGTATGTACTGGTTCTAGTCCTTGGCTAAATGTAGGGCCGTTACAGAATAATTCTCCAGTGTTTATCACACTTGGGTATAACAAGAACAGATTATTTTTCATGAACACATTTCAAATATGGCTTATGCATGGATGTATATTATTAAAATGCCCAAAAGTAATTCTTATCAGAGAGATATTTGTGTCTGTGGTTCTTCTACCCTGTATGCTGGGGGTCTGAGCTGGGTTCAATCTGGATCGTGCTGATTTTTTACCTGTTAATATAACATCCTGTTAGTAATCCTGATCAATGTGAGATTTGTTTTAGCAATCCTGAAGATAAGTCTGTAGAGCTCTTGCACTGTAAGCTGTAAGGTTTCGAATCCTGGTCTATCTGCGCATTCTTTTTTCACCTACTTTTTAGTTACATTTTGTGCCAAACATGGGGCAATTTTGGTACATTTTAGTGTCAGTGGTCTTGTAGTATGACCAACCTGTTAGATTCCAAATCCTTGTCTGACTGTTCATTTTTTAATACTAGATAACATAACAGCCCATTAGTATTAGATTTTTATTAGCAATTCTTTTATATCAGTCTGTAGAGCTCTCGCATTGTATGCTAAGGGTCCTGGGTTTAAATCCTGGTCCGGCTTTACATTCTGTTTCACCTTGTTACATTTGGTGCCAAAAAGGGTGGCCATTTCAGTATAGTTTATCTGTATATATCGCCCTACGGTTTGCCAATAATATAGCAATTTGTTATGTCATATGAATTCAAGGACAAATTCCAAATGCAGCATGAGGCTCTAAGTAAAAGATTTATGTAAGTGCACCAACTCAAGTCCTGGTCTGGCTATATACATTGCTCTTACCTGATCATTTTGCTCTTACTGTTTATAAATGTGTTGTCATTGGATTAAAAAAAAGAAAATAGATATTTGTTCTCAGTCCTTTGACCTTAGAGCCCAATTAATTCAGAATATGAGCTAGGTGGATGTTATTTTCTATGGCCTTTAAATAATCCATAAAGTATTAATAAGTCATTATAACAAGTGGTCATTATGAATTCAGTCTCATGACTACTCTTACCTAAATCATTTGAGGGGTCATGGGTTCAAATCCATGTCTGGATTTAAAGTTTTTCTTAAATTGTTATATTACATTCACATCATTCAATGGAATGTCTCTTGTCTAAACTCAATGTGATTCTCAATCTCATACCATATCTATCATTGTTCATATTATTTTAAATCAATTTATTGTTTGAGCCAGTTATGCTATATGCATAAAGATATACAGGAACCCTGCATAAATATAGCTCTAGTATAAAGCTTAAATGGTAACAGAAATCTGGAAAGTACGAGGACGAGCGACAGAAAGAAAGATAAACAAATAAATAAATGTAGATGTAGACACTACTAAATAATAAATTCAAAATAAAAGGTAGCATCATTGTTTTGAATCTAAAAGACTAGATCTAGCTGACTGTTATGGCGATAAAAAATAAAACAAATTTAAGAGCAAACCTTTAAATCACAGTGATAGGGAAAATCGATTATCAAATCGATCGGTCTGATAGATACTGATTTTCAAATTACTGCATCTTTCTTACTAATGGATATATTCTATTCGAACTTGACTGGAGACTTGTCATTCGCTATCAACGTAAATTGTAGGGGTGGTAGTAAGAAATGAATAAAAGAAAAACCGAAATGCACTTCTTACCTTATAGCTATACATCTTTATCTAAAAACTTTCATCAAAGAGATTTCATCACAAGTTTGATTCAATTTATATCATATGTTTCTTTTTTTTTAAGTTTTGGTGAAATTTATGCTTTTGTGGCTTTTATTTTGGCGGCATCAATATGATTTCGGTAATTCTACAATTAAATTCGGTATACCAAAAGTAGACCTAACTTGACAGATGCCGCTTACTATACATGTTCTAAATAAACTACTGTAGCGAGTATACTGAATAGATAATTACATCTTGTCTGCTGCTGAACGAAATTGTGAAAATATTGGATTTTCCTCTCTTAATCGACAGGTTTCAATATGAACTATTTTTAACCTCAGAACTTCTTCTGCGTAGTAATACTACGAAATGTTAAAATTGACGTGCCAGCTGTCGTCAATCGACTTGAAAGTGTTGTACTAAAGACTGCTTGCGCATGCGCATGCGGTCTAAAAATTATGTCTCAATGTTTCGCTGAAGATTACATTTTCATTTTACAGATTTCAGACATTAATAAATGTCCAGTTCCTTTTCACAGTCAAGGTCTATTTTAACACAGTCAGGGTCTATTTTACCACAGCCAGGGTCTATTTTACCAAATTCAGGCGCTTCGCGGATATCAGCTTTTGTTTTGACTAACACTCACAGTCTCCACGAAGTCTAAGAGAGAGAGAGAGAGAGAGAGAGAGAGAGATCCTTTATGACAACCCCGGTTAAGAGCCATCACTACATTGTCATTTCGCAGAAGAAAACAGCGAGATCCGTGCAATAAAACATCTGCAGTTGCGTGTCGAGGTCAGGATCGGAGTACCCGCAATCATTGATACCGCTGTTGTCATACGTCACGGCCAGGAGGTCCGCGGGTATCGGCTGCCCATCAACGCCAACAATGACTGTCTCCACGTCGACGTCGTTGTACGCAATCCAAGGGTAGCAGTACCAAATGCCCCTCACGCATGTCACCATACTGTTGAGAAAGGCCAAATGGGTGAAGTCACGGACATGAGCCAGGTTTCCCCCGAGACCTTGACAGTACGTCTGGCTGTCGTGCCATGTGGCGTTAATGACGTCGACGTACTTGTAACACATCCCGCTGTAGAATACCCAACCGTCCTGACAACCTTGATCTGGGAAAGAAAAAATGCAGTTAAAATTGAAGCATAATTTGAATAATGTTTATTTTACAGGTTTAATTGAACATATACATACAACACATCAGTTGGATATATATATAATTATGATATCAGATTTTACTTAACGAGTTCATGAAAATATTATAAAGCGAGCATCTTGCAAGCTTAATAACATTTTCATGAACTCGTTTAGTAAAATTTGATATGAAATGACAATTCATGTCAGATTCGTTTTTTTCTTATTACCTTTTGTGACAGTAAATCGCGATTATAACAACAAACAAACAAACGAATAAGTGCATGGACTGTAAATGCATTACTTTGTAATCTAACACCAAGAAAATAGTTTTCAAATAATAACTAAAAATAACGATTTAACGTTTGTATTTCTCATATATTTTCAACATCATATGAATAATGAATCAAACACATTTAATCTCTGTTGTTCGAGTTCATCAGACTATGCATACATATAGAATACACGCGCGTGACGCGGAGTGATGAAATTCGCCCTAAAAGTTATATGAAACGTATTAGAAATATGTGATGGCTATACGAAACCGGAAACAGCTGTTTGAGCACAATGTCATATGATAAAACAAGATTTTGCGTAAGTTTAATCGAATGATGCCAACAGATTTTGTAAATGATGATGAATATATTTATAATTAAGGAATTATTAAAATAGATAATAAGGGAATTCTTAAAGCTTTAGGTTTACTAATGCAATAGTACAGTGTCCTACACCTTTTATTAAATGTGTACCTTTGCTTGTGATTTAAAAATATCTGATAACAACAAAAAAAAATCTTTTACACAAAATTACATATATCATTTTAAGTACTTCAGGGAAAAAGAACACCGACATATCTCTCCGGTTGGGAAAACATTTCAATGCGTTAGATAATATTTTCATTATTTAATATCATTTATTATTATTATATTATTATTAATGAAGTAATTTAACATACGCAAGTAAGGGAAGAACATGTATTCAAACTTACCAGGATAGTATACCAAGGAACCGGTTTGATTAACAACGACAGGCGTGTTTTGATGGATGCTTACGTTACCAAGACTACACATTCCCGCAGTAGGGGTGAAGGCAATGGCTTTGCAGCTGCCGTCAGTAGAACATTTAATGCTGCAGCTGATGGCACTGTGTCCCGCTTCCGTTGCATATGGTGCAGCCAGAAACGATTCTTTTATCACGGTAAATGTCATAGCAGAGCTGACAAGAGACACACCGAAATACCAAGAAACAGTGAAGACATTTGCGTACATTTCTTGATCCATTTTGGACATCATGCTGCTCTAAATGATGAAATAACGTCAAAATATGAGCACTACCGGACTTCCAAAGCTGTACTATATATTTAATCGTATAGTTCGAGCAGAAGATATCAAAGTTACGTCGGCGACTATGCAAGATGTATGGATTTACTCGACTTATGTTTTTTTTTATGTTTTGGTAAAATGCCAGTTTCACCATGAAATGATTTCTAAATGGAACAGCACAGTGCAGATCTAAACAAATCTATTTGCGCTCTTGGGCCATATTAAACATACTTTAAATCCTTCAATATTGATTATGTCCCGTACACAAACCTATTTTCTTTATTTCTCGTGATATTTAACTTTGATTATATATATATATATATATATATATATATTATATATATATATATTATG
The DNA here is from genome assembly GCA_021229015.1 of Solen grandis. Taxonomy (NCBI): domain Eukaryota; kingdom Metazoa; phylum Mollusca; class Bivalvia; order Adapedonta; family Solenidae; genus Solen; species Solen grandis. Next base: position 30,919,992 of record CM037789.1, on the reverse strand, counting down.
AGTGAATTTAATGTAAAATTGTCAAGGCAGTTTTAAAAGTAATGAAGCAAGAAGGGTGTTGATATAGACATTACACCTGACAAACTTAAACATTTTTACGTCATAAAACATGACAGTTATTGATCACTCTCTGATTTTTATTTTTATTTTCCCTTTTTGATTTACAATAAGTGCCTTATTCTTAAATTGTTATTACGGCTTTCCGCAAATTTGCGGAAAAGTCCTTACTTTTTTAACAAAAAATGTGTAAGGCCTCCCACATACCGTAGTTATTTTTCTAATATCATCTTTGTATTCACATACAACATAATTATATCTTATAATATCGAAAAGAATGCTTTGACGTCAATAGGACGTTATTTCATGTGACCAGACCTGAAAAAAAAAAAGAAAAGAAACACACACATACACACACAAAACAACACATAAAACCTAGATTTTTAAGCAAAGCGTTAGAATAATGAAAAAAAAAAGAAAGAAAATAAATCGACAAAAAATGTATGAAGTTCGAAATGCAGGGCTGATAAAAATTTGCATTAAATATATATAAATACAGAGAAGTACCGCATAAAATATGGTAGATATTTAATATCTTCAGATTTATTTGCTTTAAACAATAGCTTTAGCTTGCATTTGGACCGATGCTTTATTTTAATTCTTAATTATTTTTTTTTAAGCTTTCAGCTTTTTTAAATGTCAAGATCATTCAATTACATTAAGAAGAAGTTTGACAAAATTGTTTTGTATACTTTGTATATATTTATGATCGAGAAGATTGATTAATTAATTAAAGCTTCCATTACTATTTTTAATGCAATCTCCTTGAAGCAAGCAGATTGGAACCGACTCGTTTGTAATTTTTCATGAAACGATGTTCTAATATTTTATATTTATTTTGTAACATAAATGTGTTATGATTCCATCTGTTTAAAACTGTTTTAGTGAGCGAACGTGCGGACAGTTTCAATTAAAGTTGATGAATGTCGCTCTCTGATATGTCAAAATAATAATAATAACCTATTTACCGTGGCTGAGTTAATAAGAGACACCCCCACCCCGCAACTTTAAAGAGACCTGACTTTTCTAGTGGCGCCTCTTGTTTTAGATTATTGCATTGAAATTTATTTTCCTGTATGTAATACATAAACGGAAACGAACTTTGCATTGAGCTGATATTCAGAGGAGATGCGACAACACAGTGGAATTGCAAGTACAACGGAAACGAACTTGGCATCAAGCTGAAAGTCAGAGGAGATGCGACAACACAGTGAAATTGCAAGTACAACGGAAACGAACTTTGCATCAATCATAGAAAATATATGTACATTCAAACCTGTCTTAAGCTGTCAGTCAAGGGGATCAAGAGAATATGACGGCATACAAAAGGAGGCCGCTACGGTGGCACTGAGGTGACATGTGCAATAGTTTTTTTTTTGGTATTGTTTTCCCGAGTTAATTTTTTTTTTAACTCGGGAAAACAAAGTTATTTTTGTTTTCCCGTGTTAAATTTTTTTTTTAACTCGGGAAAACAAAAAAATATTGTTTTCCCGAGTTAATTTTTTTTTTTAACTCGGGAAAACAAAGTTATTTTTGTTTTCCCGTGTTAAATTTTTTTTTTAACTCGGGAAAACAAAAAAATATTGTTTTCCCGAGTTAATTTTTTTTTTTAACTCGGGAAAACAGTCATTTTTGTTTTCCCGTATTATTTTTTTTTTTTAACTTTTTTTTTTGGGGGGGGGGTTGTTTTATTGACATAATCTTTGTTTTTGTCACTAATTGGATTCTCACTTGGCTATTTATTACCAACATTGTTTGTGATAATCATTGAACACTCATTCATTTGTGCTAAATTTCTGGAATAACAACTTTACAACAAACACAACAGTGTCAGATATTGACGCCCACTCTTATTTTTTCTTTTAGCTCATAATGTTGATATATTTCTTTCAGTTGTAAGCATTATGCTGAAAATAACATTTGGCAATACAAATTCTAATATGTGTGTGTCTGTCTTCCTTTTTAACACCCAACCCATCTCCCCAGATAAACTCACACTCACAGACTGCATATCTGTAGCCAGTATTTATTTATACGCACACAGTTTACTTATTTACACAGTACTTGTACACTGGTGACATTTGCAAACAAAATATACATATATGAGGGAGCTTGCTCCTACAGCAGCCATCTGATCAGGGTCTGTACAGTCTATAATTTTGATATAGAAATTCATCAAGTGCCTAAAAGGCAACAGCAAAATCATCTGTAAGTTTGCAGAAGCAGTGTTGTAAAGGGATCTAGAAACCTTTAAAGATGCATGTTGTTTAAAAAAATGTTTTAATGTAATATTAAACTTGCTGAAGAGAACACCTCAACTGAGGAAAATCTTAAGAGACCACCCTTTGGTCTAACATGTACAAGTATTCAAATGGCGATAACTCTTAAATTAGTCATCCTAGAGTTATGGTTATTGTACACCGCACTTCTCCACACTGAGATCTATCTACCTATGAAGTTTCATGTTGATACATTTTACATTTTTTGTGTAATGCTCCGGACAAAATTATGACGAACAGACGGACGGGAAGGACAAAGCGGCAACTTTATGCTCCCCCTTCGGGAAGCATAAAAAAATCAGCATAAGATCTTTAAAAGTCAACATAAGGTTTAGGAATTCTAAACAGGATCTTGAAAATTCAAGATAATATCTTGATTATTCAAAATCAGTTTTCGATAATTCAAGATACAAAATCCTTGAAATTCGAGATAAAATCTTGAAAAATTCAGATAATTCAAGTAAACTACACTAACTAGAAAGGGTATCGGACTGAGACTTGGATTTTTGCCTTTTGTATCCTAAGAATTACCAACTGACCGAATTCCATTAACTCTGTGTGATAGTTTCCCAGAATTATCTTGAAATTTCAAGACATATATTTCATACATATTTTAAGAACGAAAAGGATTAACAGAGAAATTCAAACTTTGATAAACAGACTATCTCGCCAAATGAAAAGCTAAAACCAGATCGGACATGCAATATATACTCAGAAAAAAGCATCTTTACATGCCTTTCCATTTGATTATCGTTGTCGAAACTTTCTGGATCACTTCATAGCCTAAACTTATTGATAACGATGACCAATGCTGCTGCCTACACAATTCGTTCTCATAGTCTCGCGGTGAAGGAATATCCTTCTTATTTCAATTCAAATGGATGGTGTAATTTATGATTACATAATATTACATAATATATACATTATATAATTTAATTTACAAACAGCTCTCAGTACCTGTCCCAGAAGTTGTTTTTCTTGACCTAGACTCTGGGTTTGATGTTAAGTGCAAGAATAATGCTAAAACACGATCCCTCGGAATGTTTAAGCTGACTGTAAAATGTTTTCACGTAAACAGTTATACGCCATTGTAAACAATGATTTTTGGTTGGTGACTATAAGCGAATTCAAACATATTTGCAGGTGATTATTACTTGTATCCTAAGTGTTTTAAGGAATATAGTCAATAAATGTAAAGTTTCTTTTTTGCTGAGGACATAATGCATGGAAATGGTGGGCGCTTTAAATTCTTACAGCCGGACTGGACCAGTAAACGCAACGGCCAGCTTGTTGGAGGTATAGTACTACAATTATTCAAAATATATTTTTAATATATATATATATATAATAATATATAATATATATTTATATATATATTTTAACTCAGACATTAACTCTGACTGAGGGCTCTGATTGGCCAATTATGTCGTTCCCACAACTTATTAAGTCGTGGCCACAATATAATAAGCGGATTTGATTGGCTAATTAAGTCGTGCGCACGACTTAAATAATTTTTTTTCGAAAAAAAAAATTTAACTCGGGAAAACAATATTTTTTGTTTTCCCGAGTTAAAAAAAAAAAATAACACGGGAAAACAAAAATGACTGTTTTCCCGAGTTAAAAAAAAAAATTAACTCGGGAAAACAATATTTTTTTTGTTTTCCCGAGTTAAAAAAAAAATTTAACACGGGAAAACAAAAATGACTTTGTTTTCCCGAGTTAAAAAAAAAAATTAACTCGGGAAAACAATACCAAAAAAAAAAACTATTGCACATGTCACCTCAGTGCCACCGTAGGCCGCTACATAAAGGTTAAACATAATTGTAATGAGACTGTAATTATTTTATGTTAATCTGCTAATGGTACAGCGAGCATCGTGTTAATTTTTTTGTAAGCATAGATACAACTTCCAAATTAGAATTATTCAGAGACAAGTAACCGCTGCTAAGGGTTTATACCCTTCCCTTGCACGATCTATACAACTATAAGGGGAGGTAACCGCTGCTAAAGTATACGTACATCTCCGAATTAACATCCCTTTCACGTTCTCCGGACTCAGACCACAGTTAATTTTACCATAATTATGTTCTATATAAGCATATACATGTATACAAATGATAATTTCTTAAAGAAAATTTGACATTCAAACTTACCCTCATGAGAAAGATCTATTCAAGAGAAATAATTCTGTACATTTTAAACATGGGATAACCCGTCTACTTTTTGACCTATTATTACACACGTATGAATTTAGTGCTATGGTCGGCCATTTTACACCAGTTTTCTCAAAAATTGCTCTCTCGACAATGCTCAACGTTTAAGGTTGTTATGCGAGGCCTCTAAATTGGGCATTTTATTTCTTTTTTAACTGTGTTCTATAGGATTTATTCCTTTATTGAATGTCTTTCACTCAAAATTCACTATGATTCAGCATTAAAAAGGGTCACTATTTGTTGCCTAAGCACATACGGATGCAGGGTAACCAAGGACAGGTAACTATGGTCTTAGGTAACCGCTTCCATCTCCAAAGTTACCTCCCATACATGATCTATGCAACTCTAAAGGGAGGTACCTACAGAATACGTGTTACCATTGATTGCAATAAACTTTTACTTGACTTGACTATTTGAGTTTACCGTCGCTTCGGCAGTATTTCAGTCAGTGGGCGACGTCCAGCTAATTACAGGTGGAGGAAGACCCCGTATACACGGATGCATCCGGGTAGAACCACCGACCTACCGCAAACCAAACTTCGAAACACACAATTGTTGTTGTTTACCAGTGTTGTAGCTGATGACTTACAAACATATGTCTGCGGGAATATGAACTATGAATATAAGGTTAAAAGAAAATACTGTTATCAATCCATTTTAAATCTACGAAGTCTAATTCACGAAGTTTATTTATATCTATTTCTATATTGTAAACACCCGACGTCGTATGTTCTATGTCAAGAGTGCCGTCGTTGCTCAGGTGTTTTTAGACAATTTAAGGTAGACTTCTCATGTTGAGTAACGTTGTTAGGGTTGGTGATATGTGTTGGAATGAGCTCTAGACTAGGTCTATAAACTGAAGTTAGGCGCTAAGCTTAACGTGACTGTAGCAACGGTAAATGTCGTACCAACGCTAAATGTCGCACTTGACGTTATATGTCGCAAGGCTGAGGCTAAATGTAGCAAAACCTCCTGACGTTATATGTCGCATCTGTGACGCCAAATGTCGCAAAATAAAATACACTGCCGCTATATGTCGCAACATCAACGCTAAATGTCGCACCCCTTTACGAGCATTCTTTTGTAGTATTACTGACCTGGTTTAAGGTCCCGACTTATTCCGTAACAGTGAGCTAGGGGTTACCGGGAATTGGGCACGACCGTAAAGGCCTAGTCTTTTCTGTGCCAGTTTGAAATATAGAAATTATTTGTTTTGAGTATATATGGACAAAATAATCGATATCAACTCAACGATCTAATTTCAACAACAATAACAACTAGAAAATGAATACAAATACGTATATTGTGATTTTCTTAAAATTGGGGATATAAAATCATTACTTTTTCACCACAGCAGACCGGTGACAGTGGTGATATTAAATATATCACTCATTGCACGTGCGGTGACGATAGGAAAGATTTTCAACTGATAGAACTAAGTACTTCATGCATGAAATAAGTTAAATAATCCAGGATCGGTTATCCGGAATCCGGCGTACTACCCTAACAGCACCGCGGACCACCAAAATGTTTTAAGTATCAAGCCACCAAGAACGATTACCCTTTTACATGCAAATGAATAAATTAGGATTTCTTAGCATTTAGATAAAGACAATTCTGTTGATTCACGGAAATAATTTGGATTTGAAATCACAATTTGTTTATCTGCTATGTCACCAATTTATGCACTCGTGATCGTTAACGTCAAACATACGGAGTGTCTATAGAAAATTGACGAAGATATGCGGAATATGCAATAGTATAGTTTATTTTTCTAAACAATTGAATGAACTTTAGTAAAAGGTTCTTTCTTATTAACGAGTATGTACAGATTGTATCTCGTAACAAATCTGTAGTACACACTTTGCTTTTCTGTCCGAGGAAAGTTATATTATACACTGCCTTTGGAAGCATAATGAGCCTTTATTGTTTATTGCTTAATTATTCTTTCATAGACACTTACCGTCTTAGGCAAAAGTATTTTTATTATGAAACATGATTTTCTTCTACATCTATTTGTGAACAGGATGATTTAAAATAATGTGTATACTCAATAACAAAGAAGTTCTGCTGTCTCGAAAAACGGCTGGAAAAAATGAGAATAAAATCACCATTTCAAAGTTATTTTTTTTTTGGATACGACGCTCCTGTATATACAAATATACCCTTATACAAAAACATTAGCCGTTATGGACTTGTTTCCATGTGTCCGTAATTCATCCGTTAGGTTTAAATCTCAAATTGAAATTGAATGTCTTAATGTCTAAGGATTAAACATATTTGACGAAATATGTCAAGTTAAAAATCAAAGCACTGACAGTGCTGGTGGGTCGATAAAATCGCAGTGCCAGAAAAAACGTTAATATTAATTTCGAGTTGTTTCCTTTTTAATAGGTAAGAGTGGAATAGTCAACAGAACACGGAGCAGTTAGGGCAAGGTCTTCCCTCTGGCAATCCTTCTTTCTTGAAATAACACAGTCATAAACGATTCCCTCTTATAAATTATATATCAGTACCTCACTAAATTTCTTATATTCCCTCTTTCAAATTCTCTATCGGTACCTCACTAAATTTCTTATATTCCCTCTTTCAAATTCTCTATCGTTACCTAACTACATTTCTTATACTCATAAGTGTTTCCTCTCAAGACGTCCGGCTTCCTGATAAATATACAGAAAAAATTGAGGTTTAAGGGACATGACTGAGGAAAGATGAAATGTAAGCTGAGTCTTTGAAGGAGTATGTGTGTGGAGAGATGTATGTATGACTTATTTTCAAGAAAAAGGCATTGCAGGAGAGATAGAAAAGAAATACGTCGTGGAACAAATGCTGAAATTGTTACTGATGGAATAGTGAATGTGTGAGACGGACAGACTGTTGTATTATTTGAATAAAGAGATATTTCTAGCGGAAAGAAGAAACCAATGAAGTGAAGACAGATTTTTTTAAATTTTTTATATAAAAGAGCAAGAAAGTTTAAAATGAATTGAGACTGGAAACAAAGAAAAAGACAGATAAACACTTTGCATGAAAGCCCACTTGTACTTTTAACTTGTAAAACGTGCATATACAAGACCCATTTCTCATTCAATTTTTTTCCAGGAGGACGAAGAAATAAATAAAGTGAAGATAGAGTATAAAAACTTCATTTTTTTCCGCGTAGACTTGCCCAATATGTTCCACGTGAACTTGCCGAAGCTGTTCCGTGTGAACTTGCGCTAACTATTCCGTGTGTACTAGCCCTAACTGTTCCGTGTGAACTTGCCATAACGGTTCCGTGTGTACTTGCCCTAACTGTTCCGTGTGTACTTGCCCTAACTGTTCCGTTTGAACTTGCCCTAACTGTTCATTGTGTACCTGCCCTAATTGTTCCGTGAGATCTTGCCCTAACTGTTCCGTTTGAACTTGCCCTAACTGTTCCGTGTGTTTGTACTGTTGACTTTAGTCTCCGCGAGATTCCACTCTTACCTATTCAAAAGAGAAACAACTCGAAATGAATATTGTCTGGCACTGCGATTCTGTTGTATGTTGTTCCGTGGGATTAGTTATTTCCAATTGTAAAAGAGTGCGACATTTAGCGTTGATGTTGCGACATATTGCGGCAGTGCATTTTTTGCGACATTTGGCGTTACAGATGCAACATATAACGTCAGGAGGTTTGCGACATTTAGTGTTGGTTGCGACATTAAACGTCGGCCTTGCGACATATAACGTTAAGTGCGACATTTAGCGTTGGTGCGACATTTAACGTTGCTGCAGTGACTCTTAATGACGAGATTGTTTTAGCGCTATTATTATCCAACTCAATTTATTAGGACGATTCACGACTGACGAGAAATTAAAGTTAAATGCGATCTTTATTGCATGAAAACGTATCAAATATAAGTAAATCACATTAATAAATATAAAAAGTGCTAGTGCGTTACACGTGACCAGTTGTTTGCTCTTATAATGTTACTTAGAAATGCTTCGATTATTAAAAAAGAATTCGATCAAAGTAAATATGTTTTTAAGTAAATAATTTTTGCCTGTTATCTATTTTATATCCCGTTTTTAAATGTTAATTCTAATACTTTTTGGAATACGAAAGTCGCCAGGCAGGTTGTTAAATGGTATAAAGTTCATGTTAAATAAATTTTGAATGTCGCGGTTGATAAAGTTGGAACTGGTACAGTTGCTGACGCGCTCTTACACCCATACTGCCTGGATGCTGGCGAAGCTGCTTGCACGCTGTCAGCCAATCAAAGGATCCCTTTCGAATCCAGAAATGCTGGTAGCTTCAAATGCGTACTTTGGTTCGTACCCGCACTCATGTAATCTAACAATAACATCATAAAGCAAATAAACGTAATATTTGAAGTAATGAGTCATATTTCTCATCCATATTAGACACACTCAAAACAAAAAGCACATAACATATGCATTCATTAGACATCTAGAAATATAACTTTAAACTACACTAGCGTTCCTCCAGCATTCCACCAAATTAGATAATAAATAGTACCTGACAGGATCAACAATATCAAATATCAAAATCAAACTCTGTAACATAGTAAGAAATATATATCTTCATTTAACTTAGACATAGATTATCTACAATAACTTTTACAATAAGTATTTACCCTTAAGACAGCAAAAATACAAACTTCTGAAATAAGTGCACTATAACCACAACTTGCAAATGGCGGCTGCTGTCAAAATGCTGGCGATTGTATACATGGTTACAATATACTCAAGAAACACAAACCTTGCTAAATTAAGAGTTATATTATCTATATCACATATGGGGAAGTGCAGCAAAGTTACATATGAATTGAAAGGTAAGTCAAATTACAGATGCATTAAACTTATTCTGAATTGAAGTGTACCCGTGTTCGGATAAAACAGAGTATGGATAACTGGTTATTACAATATATTACAATGTATTATTCTTTTTTATTTGTTTGTCTTGTGAAGTATTGTATCTGTAATTTCGGTTGTTAAATATGTATGTTAAAACATGAAAAGAAGTTCAATCTGTTCAGTTATATTTACACTTTGCAATAAGGTGCAGGTTGATTTTACACGTTTTATAAGGGTTTAGATTCATATTAAAAATGGTATCCACATCCATGTTTACATGGATGCCACACACGCTCTCAAAAACTGAAAAAGATCAACATGAAGAAATATGTACTGCACTATTAGAAAAATAGAAAAAAAAAACACACACACACACACACTCACATCTAAGCGGCATTGTAGCAATTGATGAAACCTGAATTAGGACGATCGAGCTGGAATTGAAGCACAAATATACTGAGTGGCACACACCAAACTCTCCCTGACCTGTAAAATTTCGGCGAAGTTTGATCAGTCAAAAGATGCTGGTGATATTTGGTTATGATATCAAAGATGTTCTGGCCACTCATAGAGTTCCTGATGAACTAATAAAAAATACTATAAATCAAATTGACGGGAATTTTTCGTTCAGCGATTCGCCGCAAGCGACCAACGTTACAAGACGTGACGGCTTAAATACTGCATGACAACGATACGCCTCAAAAGACGGCCATTGTAATGACTGTGTCCGAGAGGTACCAACGGTAAGTTCTCAACCACCCATCTTATTCGCCAGACCTGATCTCGCGGACAATGATCTATTTCCAAAATTAAAGGAACCTTTTAGAGGAATTAGCTATAATGACTTGTGTGAGCTTTATACCGCCGTGGACGTGGTCGCAAAAGAGTTCAACAAAGGTTGTATAGTATCATGTGCTCGATTGCTGCCAAAGAGATGAGAATCCAGGATCAAAGTCGCAGGAGATAATACTAAAGTTATGTAAAATATATATTGTAAGTACATTTTTAATTACTTTTTGTTTTTTTAAATAATAATTATCATGATGATAAAATCATTATTTATAGAAGGTAGCTCAGTAAGTTTACAAACATTGTAAATATAACTTCTTTACACGAGGCCTTCTGAAATAAAACATCAATGTTATGTACAATGGTGATAAAAGAAAATATAATAACCACAAACGAACAAAATATCAAGTCTTAAGTTCTTAATAGAAATCACTTTAAATATTTATGCAGATGATGATGATGATAAACCGAACACAAAAACCCTTAAAGAAAAGTTTTGGACATACGGGCGCTTCAGTATGGAATGATTGCCTGATTGTATGGAATCGGCAACAAACGTGCATTCATTTAAAAGTTTGCTTCATCATTATTTCGTACAATGCCTTTAATTATTATTCCTTGTTTAGGGTATCGGAACTTAATCAACATGTTTCATACAGTTTGTTAAACTGTTAACATGTCAAAAAAGTAGCATGGACATTACTGAACAACGAGGTATAATGTATTGTGTGTATATGCGTAAACGTCCAAATGATATGTACAATTCGTTTGCTATTAATGTATCATATATTACGCTTTGATCCTTGTTCTTGATGTTAATATTGGGTTTCTGTTCAGAGATTTGAAATATTTTCAATAATATGTAAGCAGACAATTCCTCTTCCATTCTCACCATCACTTTTTACATCATTTTCATCGTCATTTTGTTGTTTGCTTTAGATCTTAACAAATAATTGTTTTTGCACACGGTTTTATGAAGTTCAGTAATATAATCAGGCGTTAGATTATTTACTGCTTTGTAGACTAATACCCCTATATGAAATTTCACTCTGTACGAGAACGGTAAATATCCAGTTCCTTATAAAGGTTATGTGAGTGTGACCTAGCTGATAACTTTATTATAATTTTGCACGCTCGTTTTTGCAATTTGGTTACCTTAGCCATATCAGTTTTGTTACATATACCTCATATGCTGGAACAGTAGTCTGTTATCGGAGATATATATGCATGGTAAAACATTTTCCTTGCCTCAAGTGTTAGAAATTGGGAAATTCTCCAAAAAAGATGTAAATTAGAATTAAGTTTATTACAAATCAATTTAACAGGCTCTGACTAGCTTAATGATTGTTCAACATATACACCTAATGAAGTATTTAACAGGGTATAAACACAAATTGTTATGCAGATCGATTCACTTAAGATGATGATGGTCATGAGCAGCAGTGTATGTAATAATTCTGCCACACAAACTAAATTGTGTTATTTGTTGAATATTCTTAATGATAGTACAGATATTTGTACATAACGTACCATTTGCGTTTGTCAAAAATATGCCAATGTAATTTTATCTTTCCTTTTTTCATGAAAATTGTTTCATTATGATTTATTAACATGGGCCTTGAAATTTTAATGTGATGTATTTTAGAAAAAAGACTGTATGGAATGTTACCCAAAGTTCAGACATATCTGATTATATGTCCAAAATACGGACCATGGACTGACTGGTATTGTTCCGCTGTGACAAGGCGTTCCCAAGGATCACTACAGGATAGATGGACACTAACCGATGTGAGTTCGAATCCCGGAAATGTCACTTGGATTTTTCATATGCCAGTAGTTTACGCTTGATCGCTGGTTCTTCCCGTATTCTTAGCGCATATAGGGTCTTCTTTCACCTGTAATCATCATGACGCTAAAACAGACATATCCACCCCACGAATATATGATGGTTTTGAGAGCAAAAGTAACTATTGGAAGCCAGCCCTGCGATCAATTGACCAAAACAACGCTCGTAACTGAGTTGGTTCCCTGCTTACACACTATACGCTACGATAATAAGGTTGCTGCGACGGTCAATTCCAGGGATTGATGGATGGATGGGGGATAAATTGTCCTTACAGTGGGTCCATAAACAGTGAACTCAGTATACAATGTTGTAGATGTTCATAGCATAGGGGCCTCCACAGAATTGGGACGTATTTCCAGGGCACTGGAAGTCACATGTGTCGATAATGGACAGTAGATTTTCATCTAATGTGTCCCCACAAAAACACTCAACTGCATACTGGAAAAAACAAACAAATAAATAAACAAATAAAGAAATATACAACTAAGCAAAAAAACAAATAAATAAACGATGAAGGAATACATAAATAAATAAAACACCATCGCCGTCATTTAAGATTGTGTCATCTTATTTTAAATTATCATCGCCGTCATTTAAGATTGTGTCAACTTATTCTAAATTATCATCGCCGTCATTTAAGGTTGTGTCATCTTATTCTAAATTTATAATCGCCGTCATTTAAGATTGTGTCATCTTATTCTAAATTATCATCGCCGTCATTTAAGATAGGAATACCTAAATAAATATAACACCATCGCCGTCATTTAAGGTTGTGTCATCTTATTCTAAATTATCATCGCCGTCATTTAAGATTGTGTCAACTTATTCTAAATTATCATCGCCGTCATTTAAGGTTGTGTCATCTTATTCTAAATTATCATCGCCGTCATTTAAGATTGTGTCAACTTATTCTAAATTATCATCGCCGTCATTTAAGATTGTGTCATCTTATTCTAAATTATCATCGCCGTCATTTAAGATTGTGTCAACTTATTCTAAATTATCATCGCCGTCATTTAAGATTGTGTCATCTTATTCTAAATTATCATCGCCGTCATTTAAGGTTGTGTCATCTTATTCTAGATTATCATCGCCGTCATTTAAGGTTGTGTCATCTTATTTTAGATTATCATCGCCGTATTAAGTGTGACACCCTATTCAAATATCATCGCGTCATTTAATTGGCCATCTTATTTGTAAATTAATCGCCGTCATTAGTTGTCATCTATTGAATACCACCCCGTCATTAAATTTGTCACTATTTAATATCATCGCCGTCATTAAGATTGTGTATCTTATAAATACATCCTCATAATTGTGTCATCTTATAAATACCACGCACTCATTTTGCATCTATTTTAAATTATCACCCGTCATAGTATGTCAATCTATTCTAAATTATACCACGACCACCACCATCATCATTGCAAATATACACACCTATTGCTACATGGTTATACCACATAAATACATGTACATTATATGCATTGGATACACCATCCACCACTACCATGGACATCTATCACTTGTCATCAAATCAATCTCATCACGAATACCCCATTTCATCATTGGAATCCACCATCATCTTCATCATTGGATAATACCAACATCAATCATTGAAAAAACAATACCATCATCATGACAATGGAATACCACCACCACATCATCATTGCAAAATACCACACCATCATGTCAATTGGAAATACCACACTCATCATTACCACAATCCATCATTGGATCCACCATCATTCATCAAGAAATACCAACATCATGGTCAATGGAAATACCACCATCATCATTACTCGAAATACCACAATCATCATCATTATAAGAAATACCACCATTATGGTCAATGGAAATACCACCATCTTCATCACCATTAGAAAAATACCATCATCATCAAAATCATTGGAAATAACAGCATCATAATCATAGAGAATACCTTGATCACCAGTGGAATTGACATGTTTATTGGAAACACCATCATTATCGTTAAAAATACCATTTGCATTAGGAATATTATCTTCATTATATGTAGGAATACCATTTTCTTCGTTCCCATGATTGGGAGAAATGCCATCGTTATATATGGTTTAGTACACCGTATTACGCTTTTCCAATGATCTTATAACATGAGTCCTTTGATTTTACAACATGAATTCAACTGAAATGAATTATCCTTTGAACTTTATTTTTACATCGAATTTGAATTCTGTGTCCTTTGATCTTACAACATGCATTCAAGTGAATTGAATCATCCTTTAATTTTTTTTTCATCGATTTTGAATCTGTTTCCTTTGTATCCTTATCACCGTCATTTTGATACCATCTAAACAGGGAAGGTATACTTACCTGTACTCCAGCATATGTATAGAATCGCTGTGAACAATATAACACACAGAGATCAACTGTGTTCTGATTGAGTATTTCTTTGAAGGTAAGCAGCCTTACTGGATAGTCTTGATAACAGTCCATATATTGACCAACTGCCAAAGGAAAAGAAGTAATATAATTTAATGCCTTAACCAGTAATAAAATGATTTGTTTGTTTCGGCGATTCCAGGGGTGTTTGGCCAGGGGTTACTTATGTTAAAGAGAATCCAGAGATTGTGGGTTCGAAACTCGTTGGGGGCAAAGATTTGTTTAATTAAATTATCATACATAACTCAAGGCAGGTTTACTGTCGTATTAATTTAATGAATATGAAGATAAATATCAGGATTGTACTTCCATTTTTTCTAATAGAAATAATAATAAATGACACTGAGACAATAAATAAAAGCAAGTAGGTTGTGAGACATACACGAATAATTCAGTAGAAAATAATAAAAATAATTTGAAAGTAACATTGCCACTTATTTTTGCAATATAGACTAATCAGTCATATTTTTTGACATGTACAAAGTACAGCATCATTTGTGACATAAAAATATATAATATAATTGAATTTATTATTAAATAGGCGGAGCTTGTTGCGGCGGCGGATGATGACGTCATGTTTTGCATGTACCCTTAGTGATACTGATTCTGAACCATTACGTGTACTGTCCATAAAACGGATGTTGGTTCTGTTATTCTAGGTAAATGGCAAAGCTTTAAAGCGTAGGTGACAAACTGTATTTGTTATTGTTTATATTCTAAATTTTATGGATTTATCGCAGCCCTCCGCTTCGCGTCGTTTGCGATAAATTCTATAAAATGTAAAAGATAACTAATACTTGCATCATATTCACACGCCCCTGTCTGAACGCATGCAATTTTTTTTATTATCATTTTATTTTTTTTACTAATTTTTATCTGGTACGAATATGATAAGAAAAAAGGAAATGCTTACCTACCTACCCATTTTTCCAGACTAGGGTCGGGAGAGGACTCAAAAAAAAGGGGGGGGGGAAACAATTTTTCTAAAGGTGGCCTGAGTTACGGAGGTCCAGGAAAAAATAAACAATGCGATTGACAATTAGCACAATGTACATTGTATATTGCACATTGTCGGACAGGCAGGTACAAGGAAGTCATACCTGCTTACACAATATTCAATTTAAATGTATTGACCAATGAGCGCTTTCCTCTTAGTCACTGCAAAAGAAATCGGGAGTTATCGGTCCAGTCTATTGTCAAGCTCGATTGGGACACATGTAAGTCATTTATATGAGTAAAAACAACACGGGGAAAGGCTTAATTCATCATTTCTATTCAGTTCAATTAAAAATGAACCATTTTACTGAACGTTATTTACCGAAAATGCGATATTCCAAAATTAGCCGAAAAAAGTGTCCTCCCTTCCTTTATTTAATGTTAATTAAGTACGAAATGATTCGCCCCATGCAACTTCGAGCACCTGTGAATGTATGGAAAGACTTACCAGCTTTGTGACATTTTATATCAAGAGGGGACCAGGTGGCATTTGGCAGGCAGACCGTGACGCCCATGGTCGTGATCACGCTTGCTGTTTGTTGGTCCAAATAACCAGAGCAGACGAACTTCACTCGACTTCCGGTTGTTCGGATATTGCCGTCAATTCGAGTCTGTAACGGTCCGGCATATGGAAGCACACTACCACACTCTGTTATGGGGATGATGACGGTGATAATCATTATTATTATAGTAGTAGTAGTAGTAGTAATTGTTATACTTGTTCTTTAAACAATACAACTATATTTGTACATTCTCCGACGGTTTAAAAAAAGCAATAATTACTTAATAATGTTGTCACATAATTTCAGCTCCGGGATAAAACATATTCTTTTTTATTTTGTCATAAAATGTTTTATTTTGTCATCAAATGTTTTGTTCTGTTGCATTAGGTTTTAAATAAAATTACGGCTATGTTGATCTGAAACATTTTTAAATTAATGCTTTAATAATCAAATATCTAAAGAAAATATAAATCTTGGAAAACCCATTAGGGTAAGTCAATCTTTTTTTCACTATACATGTAAAAAATTATCGCCTTCAGCTCGAATATTAGGCCTGCATAGTGAAAAACCCTGCCTTTCCCCCCACGACAGGTAACGTATGTTACAACTGAAAACAAAATGTACCTATTACAAATATCATACCTGTGAATCGGCAGCGTGTCGTGACGTCATCTATGACCTCACAGGTTTCGGCATCAGAGCATGTGCAGGCAGGTGAAATGTTCCTCTGATAAAGAAGATTTTAAAATACTGGCCAGTTTTATCTTCCATCCAATGAATGAAAACGCTGCATTAATATATATTTTGTAGGTTATTTTTTTTTTATAAAAGGACCAAACTCTATTCCACAAGTAGATCAAATTTTCTTCATAGTCGCTTACTGGTATTCATAGAGTTGTAGTAGCAGCGGTAGTAAAATTGTCATCTAACTATTGTTCATATATATGTAGTGTTATCAAATTGGCACTTAGAACCACATAAATGCTAATTTCATTGGAATGTTGATTAAGATTTTTTGTCCCTCTTTACTGTATATTGAACATTTAAGGAAAATTTTGGGGTATAGAATCACGGTCAACCATGATTAAGTAATGACACTAAATGTCAACAACTTGTAATTTTATAAGTCTGCTCCACTATCAGCTTCCGGTTTGTTTTTCCGGCGATTCTGATTGGATGACTTGAAACATCTACGCATGCAATTTCCCACAATCTGTCGATGCCAACGTCACGTCGTTCAATCAGATCGCTTGATTCAACTTCTTCTACTACAACAACATACGTCCCAAAAGACCGGATGTTGACAGTCGAGCAGACTTATGAAGATGTACAAATATTTGATATTTCGCGTTATTTCTTGGTTAGGTTTGCCTTTTGACATGACAATGATTCGTTATAGCATTTGTTAATTGGATATCAGATTGATCGAACCGTGCATAGAATATGATGGTAGCATGCATGTGTCCAATGTTACGTCTTTCGTAATAAATAGATGCCAGAATCCGTTCCATACCATGTTTTAATATACAGTACCGGAGAAAAATCGTTTTTTATAATAATAAAAATGAAGTTTGCATTTGGGTTCTAGTCCAGTGTGTTACCATGGTACCCAAATAAAATTTGCCACTAAGTATATTAGTGTATCATCAATAGCTGCTTTACAGAAATAAGAAACATTCTTCGGTCGCTTTCGCTCCTGTAGAAGTTTCTTGCACGCATAACTAAATATGGGTTTATTTGCAATGATGCAAAAAAAAAAAAAAAAAAAATAAATAAATAAATAAATAAAAAAAAAAAAATAGAAAAATAATAAATAATAATAATATGTGAAGCATTGCATCTTAATAAGTCAAAATAAGCATTTATAGTTAAAGTCGGTGCTGGTAAATTGTATTTATTACTGTGTTCTATCAGACGTGGTAACCAAATATTTTATTGATCAAAGCTTGTACATGCAGGTAGCACTATAATACACTTAAAATTACAGATCACCTTGTCAGTTGAAACAATTAGATGACATTTTAAACTTAATTATTAAGTGTATTTATTACCATATGCCATACTCGACAACTGACATAAATCTTGTAACTATAACCTCCCTAGCGTATCAGTAACGTTTGTTTGTCCCGTCGGTCACGTGTGACGTAAAGGGGATATTTATCATAGAACCACGCATGAGATACGGTATGCTTACCTCATGCCGTTTCGAGTTTAAATGTTAACGAGTTTATAAAAAAAAAAGTTTGTTGTTAAAAGTTACAGAGAGTGACTCGATAAAATAAATATGGCGGGAGTGGTAACCATGAGATTAAACAAGTACTTTCAGACAAGAATATGCACTTCAAAATGTTTGATACGAGGGCGAGTCAATAAATAACCAGCCTAACTTATTTCGGGTCGAGATCTACCTCTTTTTTTCAATGTAATTTCTCTCCAGGGCTATGCACTTGGACCAACGGTGTTCAAGTGTCATCAGCCCAGAAGTGAAGAAGTCAGGATCCTTTCCATGGAACCACTCCTCAACTGCTGCCACGACTTCTTCGTCAGACCGGAAATGACGTCCACGTATATCCTTTTTTCAAATTTGGAAAAAGGAAGAAGTCGCTAGGAGCCAGGTCTGGTGAGTAGGCAGGGTGCGGTATTAATTCATATCCATTTCGCTCCACAGCATCCATTGCAACTTTAAAAGTGTGGACTCTTGCATTGTCCTGTTGCAGCAAAACACCTTTGGAGAGTTTACCACGGCGTTTCTCGCGGATGGCGTTCCTCAGCTGGTCTAGCAAGTTTGCATAGTATGCTCCGGTTATTGTACTTCTCTTGGGTAAAATGTCCAACAAAATAACGCCCTTTGTGTCCCAAAATACCAGGCCCGGATCCAGAAATTTTCTGCTGGAGGGGCCAAAATCCGAATGTGATAGGCGTGGTAGGGGGATTCGGGGGCATGCTCCCCCGGAAAAAAAAGTTTTTAGTGTGATGAAGATGCATTCTGAAGGGTATCTGGGGATAATAGTGAAGGTTGTTTTTGTTTTGTTGTTGTTGTTTTAAAATCCGATATATATTTTTGAAACTTGAAGGCCTAGGTCCCACTGGGAAAAAATAATCGGTATGTGGAAATAAACATTTTTTTTCTACCGATGGCTCCCGATGTTTGAGCCAAAAAAAGACTGAGCAGTCCGCTGAAAAATGACAATTATTAGGCTTCGGGATTGGTCAGTTGAACATTCACTGTTGTTTCGGCTATGACACAATAGCCTTGAGTCCCGATGTTCGGAAAAGCACCGGGGGACCTCCTCCGATGATCGGCGAAGGTGTCCCGGAGTTTCACTGAGTTTGTGACATCATCGGAGGAATATCCCCGTAGATTAGGGGATCTTGCGAACCATCCTACGTATCTCGGGGAAGATTATTGAGAGTATGAAAATTTGATGGTGGAATTAAGCGACAAAGTCAAGAGAAGTCTTTGGGGGGGGGGGGGGGGGGGATGCCCTAAGCAATGTCCAATGGCCTTTTTGACCGTCTCAGTTTAAGACTGGCCAAAACAGAAACTAATTTCTGGGTGCGCTTTTCAACCCTTGCCATTTTTTTATTTATTTTTTTTTATTTTTTTTTTTCAAATATTATGAGATTCAACCATAAGATCGGGAATGTGTGATAGAAAGGCCGCCGAATATCCCCGAATGCCCCCCTGATACTTCGGCGAGACATCACAGACGCATCGGGGGTTCATCGGAGGAAAAAAAATCGCGGAAGCTCCGTGAATGCTGACCCGAGCTTCTCTGCGGATATTTCCCCGGCTTGTTTTCCCGATAAAACATCGAGAACACATCGGGAAAATTTCAATGAATTCTTTTTGCAGTACACCCGATGCCTCCCGATGACTCCACATGGCTCGCGACGCTATTTCCATCGGGAGTACGTATGCATCCCATCCCCGAGGCAAAAAAAAAAATGCCAAGTGGGACCGAGCCTTAAGCATTGAGCGATATTATGTTATCTTTTACCGGCGCAAAGTCATGTTATTGAATAACTGCTGTGCAGTCGTATAAATTTGATTACAATTGCATTTACAGGCCCCGATCAAAAATAAATAAAATAAAAATAACGGTGGGGGAGATGGAGATGGAAGCGCTGGTGGGGGGGGGGGGGACACTGATATTACTGAAAGGGCATTACTTCTTCCGGGTAAGAAATACGGGCTTATCTTGTATTTTCATTCATTATGTTTATTTTTGTTACAAAGCGCATGCTCATTTCCTATTATTATTATTTTTTTTTTTTTTGCTTTTTTTTACCCTGTCGAAAATCTTCATATACATTTTATACATGGCTCCATAAAAGAAATGCATATACATATAAACATTACATAGAGTACACGAGGTGTCTGATAAATTAAAAAAAAATGGAAAAAAAGATAGAGTGATGTTCCTTTTACGGACCTCCGTGGCTGAGTGTCTAAAGACGCGGACATACTATCACTTAGGCCGTCTACGCTATGGGTTCGAAGACTTGCGACAGGGCGGTGGTTTTATCCGATTGTCTTCTGTGCCAGAAATGATGTAATCGTATGACGTCACCCCGGGCGTCGCCATATGCTGGCACAGCGACGCTAACCCTGCAATACAACAACACCAACAATAACACCAACATACCTTCTCCCAGTTCCTCTTCTCACTGTAAACCCAGCCAGGCCTTATCTGCAGCTGCTCTGATGACGTCACGGAATCCTCCCGGTTAAGCTCACATAGACGGACTTTCCTCCAGTAGTTGAACGACTTGCATGCCAGTCTTGCTAAGCATTCTTCCTGACACGTGAAAATTGTGACGTCATATTTGACTACGATTCCTGCGTCACTAAGGTACTTTCCGAAGATTCGCTCCAAGCCGGCTCCGTGTATCACGTGCCAACACGCATAAATCACCATGATAACCATAGTCAAAGTAATGAATGAAGTAACTTTGGACATTTTCAACATTAATTTCCAATTCTCTCAAAAATTGCTATCTAAATACATCATTGATTTTCGTGGGAGATATTTTGTAGATTTCGAAAATTGTTTAATCACTTACATTACTATCCACGAAAAGTGTTCATTTTGAAGATCTCACGTTGTCGAAAACACAAATCCATGAATATATATGTGTACGAAATTAAGTCATTTACAGATTCCATGAACTAATTAATGATTTTAAACCACTTAAAAAGAGAAGCCTGCAAACGATTTTGTGTAACTAAATCTTGATGCTATTTTTATTGATATTGTAAAATGTCCACTTGAGCCTATGGCCTTCTGAAATTGCGCGATGAAACGAGATTTCTTCCTCCTCTAGTCACTTAAAACACTTTAATATGACAGACTGTCTATGTACGGCTTAACCATTAACCTTCCATAAATAAATAAATTCTCATTGAACATTACAGAATAACTTTTAAGAAAACCCATACGTTTACCGACATCTAAAATGGCAGCCATATGAAACCCATAGATAAAATATTCATGGCTAGGATAAATTTAATATGCTTGTAGATATACCCGGCTACTTGGAATTTTGTGGTATTAAAGGTCGATAATGCAAATAAATAATATACTACTTTAAATTAGCGTGGTTTCATAAAATTGTTCAGTGATGCGAAGAAAGATAAATCGAACCGCACTCGGTACACACTCTGGGTACCGATAATTTATCAAGGGAAGATGGAACAATTTGTGAATGAAAACGATCCCGATCAACGAAAAGGTATCCATGTAGAATAAAAGCAATTAAATTAATTTAAATCATGTGAGACAGGTTCAATGATTTGAGCTGAGCAAAGAATGTAATCAACAGGACAGAATAATCACATAAGAAAGTGTGTCTGTCTATCTGTCCTTGTTGGGATTATGAAGTGGGGTATTATCGGTCTTCAAAAGATCGAAATACGGTTGATGGGACGTAAAAATAGCCAACAGCAAATAAACAAAACAGTAACACTCCTTCTCCGCACAAATAAAAACACCCCAAAACAACAATAACAATAACAGGAACTGCCATACAGAAAATCAAACATAATGATCTAGCTCCGAAAAGTCTTCATGGGGGCATGATAATCATAAAACTTCTTTCGAAACTAATGTCAAAACCCCTCTGTTTTAAGTCCATCCAATAAAAAACATAAAAATAAATAAAGAACAGTGTAGAGCAACGTAAATCTTCGTAAATCAACGAGCACTCTCCGAACACCTAATCCGCATGCTGGTGTATAATTCCACACATTGTTCAATGGAAAATAAACATATATTTGAGATTTTTCCCCAGTCACTGATTGGTCAATTCAAATCAGCGAATTATACGGGGTGTTGCCGATCCTCTGGTGAAATGGTCTATAAAGCTCGCTTCGGATCTATCTCACTCTGGGGCGGGGGGCTCTTTTAGGTGACTATAGTACTCGAGAAAGAAATCTATAGTTTTGTGCCGTTCATCCGTCAGTACGAACGGGCAAGCGTACGTTTCAAAGTTGTATTTCATACTGAATGTGCAGCCTGATTGGTCAAAAGATTGATCAAAGAAAGATACAAAAACGCATGTTTGTCTGCTGTCCTCCCATATTGACTTCAAATCGAGAAAAATACAATTTTTTCAAAACCGTTAGAATTCAATATAGAAAAAAATGTACATTAATTTTCATAGATCGTTCACAAACTAATGGTCATTCAATTAGAATTTGATTTTTAACTATATGTGTATACCACGACTGTCGATGCATATTCACCCAATGATACGTTCCATAATTGTAAAAAAATGTTTGGTTTCTCCATCATAGTTAATAACGTTATGAACGGTATTGAACATATATTAAGAATTATAAACTTAACTTACGAATTCGCTACCCTGAACTGTTTCGGATCGTGTCACCTGGTACCGCAAGCACTCTCTTTCGGGGATACTGTATTTTATATTTAACTGATTTTCCAGCTGTTGACGTTTACAAAAAAAAAAAAAAAAAAGTTCTTCCCTTTCAATTTGACCAGTCACTTCATTTGCCGAGTATATTTGTCAGGAAATAAAAACTTCATAAACATGAACTAGGGAGAGTAGAAAAAAACACTATTTTCTTTATTTCTACCTATCTTCTGCAACCGAACAGCTTTTAAATAAAGTAACTAATATCATATTCGTTTGATGTATCTGTAGACGTACTAAATATTAAATTCAAAGTAATATGCTTGAAAAAGAAGACAGGCATGCGTAAGTGACCAAAAAAACCAAAAAAAACCCAAAAAAACAACTATAAGCACTTAAATGAGAGTTAATGGTGTTAAACCTGTAAAGGTCTTAATTAACTGAAGCGAAAGAATTGATGTTCTTGTCAATACCTTAATGACCCCATATATGTTGTTTTTTGCTTAGATTGAACGTCCCAACCAACAATATTTCACTCTCTCGGTGACTTTTTTCAATCAATCAATCAATCAATCAATCAATCAATCAATCAATTAATCAATCAATCAATAAATCAACCAATCAATCAATCAATCAAGTTAGATAAGACAGAAACAATGCTGCCTCACTTTGAATTCATGCCGTTTATATACAAGGTGACATTATACCAGATCAATATTGGGTGAACGATACTGGTACAGCTCTTATATGCGAAGCGCACATTATCCTAACATTGGGTGAACGATCCTGGTACAGCTTATATGCGAAGCGCACATTATCCTAACATTGGGTGAACGATCCTGGTACAGCTCTTATATGCGAAGCGCACATTATCCTAACATTGGGTAAACGATCCTGGTACAGCTCTTATAAGCGAAGCGCACATTATCTTAACACTGGGTGAACGATCCTGGTACAGCTCTTATATGCGAAGCGCACATTATCCTAACATTGGGTGAACGATCATGGTACAGCTCTTATATGCGAAGCGCACATTATCCTAACATTGGGTGAACGATCATGGTACAGCTCTTATAAGCGAAGCGCACATTATCTTAACATTTGTTAAACGATACTGATACAGCTCTTATATGCGAAGCGCACATTATCCTAACATTGGGTGAACGATCCTGGTACAGCTCTTATATGCGAAGCGCACATTATCCTAACATAGGGTGAACGATCCTGGTACAGCTCTTATATGCGAAGCGCACATTATCCTAACATCGGGTGAACGATCCTGGTACAGCTCTCATATGCGAAGCGCACATTATCCTAACATTGGGTGAACGATCCTGGTACAGCTCTTATATGCGAAGCGCACATTATCCTAACATTGGGTGAACGATCCTGGTACAGCTCTTATAAGCGAAGCGCACATTATCCTAACATTGGGTGAACGATCCTGGTACAGCTCTTATAAGCGAAGCGCACATTATCCTAACATTGGGTAAACGATCCTGATACAACTCTTATATGCGAAGAGCACATTATCCTAACATTGGGTGAACGATACTGGTACAGCTCTTATATGCGAAGCGCACATTATCCTAACATAAGGTGAACGATCCTGGTACAGCTCTTATATGCGAAGCGCACATTATCCTAACATTGGGTGAACGATCCTGGTACAGCTCTTATATGCGAAGCGCACATTATCCTAACATTGGGTGAACGATCCTGGTACAGCTCTTATAAGCGAAGCGCACATTATCCTAACATTGGGTAAACGATCCTGATACAACTCTTATATGCGAAGAGCACATTATCCTAACATTGGGTGAACGATACTGGTACAGCTCTTATATGCGAAGCGCACATTATCCTAACATTGGGTGAACGATCCTGGTACAGCTCTTATAAGCGAAGCGCACATTATCTTAACATTGGGTGAACGATCCTGGTACAGCTCTTATAAGCGAAGCGCACATTATCCTAACATTGGTTGAACGATCCTGGTACAGCTCTTATAAGCGAAGCGCACATTATCCTAACATTGGGTGAACGATCCTGGTACAGCTCTTATAAGCGAAGCGCACATTATCCTAACATTGGGTGAACGATCCTGGTACAGCTCTTATATGCGAAGCGCACATTATCCTAACATTGGGTGAACGATCCTGGTACAGCTCTTATAAGCGAAGCGCACATTATCTTAACATTGGTTAAACGATCCTGATACAGCTCTTATATGCGAAGCGCACATTATCCTAACATTGGGTGAACGATACTGGTACAGCTCTTATATGCGAAGCGCACATTATCCTAACATTGGGTAAACGATCCTGGTACAGCTCTTATATGCGAAGCGCACATTATCCTAACATTGGGTGAACGATCCTGGTACAGCTCTTATATGCGAAGCGCACATTATCCTAACATTGGGTGAACGATCCTGGTACAGCTCTTATAAGCGAAGCGCACATTATCCTAACATTGGGTAAACGATCCTGGTACAGCTCTTATGAGCGAAGCGCACATTATCTTAACATTGGTTAAACGATCCTGGTACAGCTCTTATATGCGAAGCGCACATTATCCTAACATTAGTTGAACGATCCTGGTACAGCTCTTATAAGCGAAGCGCACATTATCCTAACATTGGGTGAACGATCCTGGTACAGCTCTTATAAGCGAAGCGCACATTATCCTAACATTGGGTGAACGATCCTGGTACAGCTCTTATAAGCGAAGCGCACATTATCCTAACATTGGTTAAACGATCCTGATACAGCTCTTATAAGCGAAGCGCACATTATCTTAACATTGGTTAAACGATCCTGATACAGCTCTTATATGCGAAGCGCACATTATCCTAACATTGGGTGAACGATCCTGGTACAGCTCTTATATGCGAAGCGCACATTATCCTAACATTGGGTGAACGATACTGGTACAGCTCTTATAAGCGAAGCGCACATTATCTTAACATTGGGTGAACGATCGTGGTACAGCTTTTATATGCGGAGCACAAGTCAAGAGAGATGTACAGTACCAGTATAATATGTCGCGGCTTGGGATCAAACCCGAGACCTTCGGCTACAAAGTTTCTGGTAAACATACATCATAGATTACAAGAAATTAAAATAAAAATGACGGCAACATATGTTACGGTCCTCAATTTCCTGATACAGTACAGAACTACTTATTAGTGTCATATAGTCACTTGGCTTTTTCCTGTAAGGAAGCTCGCCAGCTGGTTTGCGTTAGGTCGGTGGTTCTTCACGAGTGCCTCCGTGTATCCAGTGTGTAAGTACGTTAGAAGTCCATTTGTTGTTGTTGTTTTTCCTACATTAAAACCTAGTACCCTAACAGAAAAAAGCTGTCCCCACCCCCGGGATTACGGGCTTTTCTGGTGAGACGGTCAAGCAACTTCATACTGTTCCAGTAACTTACAAGCAGTTGCCAAGGGCAGAGCTCTGTAGGACATTGTATTCCATGTTGCAGTGTACATGGTGGAATTTCTTTGGAAAAAATCCAGTTGTTATCACAAAAGATAAATATATTAACCGATCACAAGATTTTTGTTTTTGTATGAAATATGCAACGTGTCAGTCGATGAACCAAGCTAGGGTGGTTGAGTGGAGTTGAATAGCCAGGTTGTAAAAAAGAAATGTTAAGGTATTGTTACTATCCTATTCTATATCACTTGTATGTAAATTGTTCTGTTATAAATTATTCTTATACTAAACCCTTTGTCTCCAAATCTGTACACCTGACGTTCATTATGCGATCGTTTCATTTATTAGAAACAGTCAAGCCATCATACTGGCATAGTATTAAATATTAAAGAATGCAATGCAATATCCGGAACTAAGGATAGAAAAGTATCGACCGCATTACGTCCTCGCAGATTGTTAAGACTTGGTCATATGAACTGTTTACTGTTTATCTATTGGATGTGATTGATACTGAATCTTTGGTCAATTAATAAACAGCCTATCAACCTGTATGCAAACAAAATACATATAATGCTGGTCGCTCAGAGAGTTTTCAAAGCTTCAAGGGATGCATTTTATGTGGTTAGACGAGTGGTCGCTCGAGGGAATTAAAATAAGTAGTGAAATTGCTTGGGAGGACTAAAATCGGTCGTTGACAACAGGTGGTCGGAATCCCAGGTTGTACAAGTCTATATATAAAATTTATGATAATACACAGCAGGGACTGGCCGCAAAACTATTCCAAATGTAAAAAGAAATGAAGGAATTGGAACAATTTCGCGGTCAACCTGTGATGTGTATGAAATGAAGGAATATTGAAAATGATATTGTTAATTTCATATAGAACGCGAAATTCACCACTCCGACACTAACATACGAGCTCGGAATGCATATGTTAAAGGCCCCATTATATTTCATAATGATTCAGAGAATATTAAATGACATTGACATATTCTAGACTAACATAAGTGGCACATACTTAGCAAATATCTGCTGTAAAATAACAGCAGATAAAGTCATACGTACACGTATGCCTTTTAAAAAAACTTATTGAAAATGTTGATCAAATTACGCAATTAAGTATTTTGAACGGATGTCAAACTAATTTTGTATTGGCGAGTTTTCCCGAAGACGGCCTGAAACCGTTAATAATTTAAATTTACAAAACCGTCACCGAATCAAAATTTGTTTATTTGTTACGTCATTAATGTATAAAGGCACTCGTGATTCGTTAACAGAGACACATGGAATGTCCTTGGAAAACGTCATAAAATTTACGAAGCTATGCGGAATATGCACATTATAGTTACTTTTTAACATTTGAATGATCTTTAGTATAAAGGATTAATTCCTATCTATGCATTGTAGTAATGTTGTTGTCAACGAGTTTGTACAGATTGCATCTCGTAACAAATCTATCTGTAGCACACACTTTGCTTTATTGTTCAAAGAATATTCATGGATTTTGGAAGCATTATTGACCTTATTTGTACTCCAAGTTTGTTTCTGAGTTTTAACACAATGCGCCTCTCCGTTTGTTAGAATGTGGTAATTTAAGCTCCGCCTTTCGCATTTATAGCCACGTACTTGCCCAAAAACAGAATAAAGAGAGGCCATGTTTATTTTTTTTATTTTTTTTTGTAGACCAAGTCAACCATTGACTACCTATTATTCAAGTGTAGCTATTGGACGGTAAAGTCGACAAAAACCGTTGTCTTTGACCATTTAACACCAAGTTACCATAATGAAACAATAGGAAACCTTAGTTATCTCCGTGAAAGGCCACGAGGTCTGAAATGTAGCGGAACCATTACGGGGGCTTTACCTTATAGTTTCGTTTATTTTTTTATTTTATTTATTTATTTATTTATTTATTTATTTATTTATTTTTGCGGTTTGTCCCACTTTTTCAGCCAATAAAATAGCTTTTTTTCAATCCAAATTCAAACAAGAATCTCCAATGAATATGATGGATACCCCAGATACCGCTTTGTCACAGTTACTGTTACCATGTCAAACAGTCTTGATAAATATAACAAAGGGCCATAGCTCATTAAAAATCAAGCAAAACATGCTGTTGCCGCTGTGGCCTATGTGACAAAAGTGAGACAAACGGTAAGCCATATTATTATTCCTTTTTTTCCAACCAAATCTAAGAGTTAATTTCGGTAAGTTATCAGTGTCTAAGCAACATGAAAATTAAAATGCCTCGACAAAAAAGTATAAATTTTTAAATTCAATAATTTTTAAATTTCAATGACGTCAATTGACGTCAATTTTGACGTCAGCTTCAAAAGTTTGTTCGCGCTCTACAGCCTTTATTTTTTGATATTTTATCTTGATATTTTCACAGAAGATGTATGTTATGATGTAGATGTGCACCTTATTTTTCAAATTTAAATTCGTAAAATTTAAGAATTAATGGCAAAACCGAGTTTCGAACTTTGGTCCTAAAATTATTATTTAATGTTTCAAAGGCTACTGATGAGATAGAAGCATGAAAATTGGACAGCTTACTGGCCCAGAGGTCTACTTTCTTTTCTCTGAAAGATTTCCTTTTAAGTCACGTGGTTATGACGTCATTTAATGGACAAAATCCTATTTTTTCAAAGATTTCTCTCGCTCTGGCATCATACATTTTGAGTCAATTTTAATGAAATTGAAATTGCAGCGATAAAAAAGTATCTTTTTATATATTCAATCATTTTCAATTTTCATTGGCGTCATATGACGTCAGATTTGACGTCAGCTTCAAAAGATTGTTCGCGCTCTAGAGCCTTCAATATTGGTCCGATTATCTTGATATTTTTATAAAAGATGTCTTTTAGGATGTAGATATGCACCTTGGCATTCAAATTGCCAAATTCGAAAAGATTAAGATTTCATGGCAATACCGAGTTTTGAACTTTGGTCAAAAATTAAATTTTAATGCCCGTTATGCTTACAATCACAAA
>CM037789.1:30840634-30890634 GCA_021229015.1 Solen grandis | reverse complement strand
GATGCATTAAAATACCGCACCATACCTGACAAGGTCGCCTGCGACTAAAACGCAATTTCTAAAGAGCAATTAAAAGCATTTGGATATATGTCAAAAATAGGTTTTATCTCCTTTTAATTTGCTTTGTTGATAGGGGAACTAGTTATTACTGGTATTTAATAGCTAATAGGTAAAAACGTAACATCTCAATGCTGTTGACCGCGGGGAAATCTAAATAGATACAAAATAATGTGATGTAAAAGTGTTACTAGTATTTTTTTTTACTTTCTTTTTCTCATAGCTACATTTCACAAAACATCTCAAGTTAATTTTTTCCATAAATGAACAAGAACTTAGCTCAAATCCATTACAACTCTTTTTCTTAAATTCTTAAGATATTCTCATTAATGTCTTATCTTTATAATGATTGGTGATTATATATACAAAAACGTTCTTCTCTTTGGTCGATGAAAGTAGGAGTTATATTGTAACCAAGTGCACCGAGCTGGAGTCGAACTCGAAACTCTCAGTATGCAAATCGGTCACTCTACCACGTCGCCACAAAAACTAGCTGTATAGCAAGAAAGTACAAGTGCAAGCGACAGTTTATTCATTTACTACAATATTTCTTCCATTTTTTACGGTGATAACCATCTTAACGTCAGAAAGTTCGTGAAACGCGGGTCATATTGTACTTTTCCACCATATTCCTTGAAATTCACCCGGATGAATGTCAGAGCTCGCATTAAACATCGTGAAAAAGTCACATTCAAACTCAGCAAGGACGCCTCTATCATTGTATGGACTAATCAGTCTTTCAACAATGTAAGTTATCCCTCATTTTCAATGACAGCTATTAATGCATTGGCGGCTATTTTAAGAACACAGACTTCCTGAAAGGGGCATAGAAATAGATTGTTGACAAGAATAAACTTTCGAATGTGACATTGACTTCTTCTGCTATTCTAAATTGAGTTGTCGACGAAAATTGTCACAAAAAGTATAACATTGAACGAAAATGTCTGCACGAATGGTAAATGTGAAGGTTGAACACCCTGTGGCAGTGTTTTAATGTTTACGCAATTATTTTCTTAATCAAGAAATTGCAGGCCCTACGTTTGTCATACACACTGTGTTTGTTCTTTTTTCACGTACGTTCTGTTTCTTGGTGATTGTGTATTGGGATGAACGTCCCATTGACAATACTTCCGTCACCTGGGCTACTTTTTGATTCATGAGACAGATAAATGATGTCTCACTGCAATCTATAAATAGAGACTGTGACGTCACTAGCTTGCACTAGTTTCTATATTACACCGTAGTATATACCCGGCCCAGAACCTGCGAATTGTGCTTCCGCGCAAATAGACGCAAGTAGTAAAAGACAGTTTTATATGAATATGTCCAACGGTTAGACACATGTCCATGTCTACTTGCCTTTATTATTGACGGCACATTATACTGTCATTTCAACACTTCTATTGTAGACTGAACAATGCATATAAATAAGACTCACAATTCTACTTTTACTTTCAAATGACATTTTGGAAAACGCGGCCGTGTGTTTGTAATTTGCAGAAAGGTATTTTTTCTCTCAAAGTTTCATATACAATGCAAAAAAAATCCACTGACATAATAAATTGCTAATAACTTAATAGTGTGTTAAAACGTTTTATTTAAGTTATCTATTCAATTCAGCCATGATTTACCCATGATCCTTAGAGCGCTTTCGCACATTCAGACCGGTGTTGACATATTTGCCTCATTGCGATAACACGCAGTAGAAATGTCACATTACCCAAAAAGTTCTGGACCAACCTTTTTTGTTTAGTGTCAAGCACAGAGGAGATATCAGCACTATGTAGCCGTCTTTAGTTAATCGCGGCTAGGGATCGAACCCACGATCTCTCGGAGATGAGGCGGACTATCCAAAGGAAGACAAATGACTCGTTGGGACGAAGAGGGTAACAGAAAACAATAAGAATGACGGGGTCATATCCTTGGGTGCAGGGAATGCCGTGTAACTTACAATTAATGGCGATCGCATATCAACACCAGACAGACAGACAGACAGAATTTTTTTATTTCGACGTATACATAGTACATTGTCTTTTACATGATATTCACATATCTTTTACAAAATACAAATTATGAGTACATAAACATTTTTCAATGTGAATATCTATTGCATTAAACAAATGTTCACGAGTCAAGTGAGAAACAGTATGCGAAAAAAAGAAAAAAAGAAAAAAAAGAAAAGAGAAGGAAAAAAAAAAAATGGAGATAGAAAGTCACACACACACACACACACACACACACACACACACACACAAAATACATATATGTATAATCAGTATAAACATATAGATATATATCAAGTTCTTTCGAGAATGTAGATTAAAAAAAAATGTATATTAGATATACACAATGTGTTCATTTATATAAGCATTACAATATTAAGCGTCCATATGTCCATAAATATACTCATGTACATAACAAACACAGCACTCGCATTGGTACCGGTGTTCAATTTTGGTAGCCGTAAATTGACAACTGATCAATACTGCATGGTAGAAGCAATATCAATTATAAATAATATTTATAAATAATATAGACTATAAGTAGTAATAATTAGGAATAACAGGCTGCTATAGTAGTTAAGTACAGTTTATATCATATTGAACATTTTATAAGCACCATAAGAGAGGGTTAGATTAATTTGGCCAATGGACCAATTCCTTAATATCATATTTTGTGTTTGTTGTACTACCTAAAGTATGACTTTGTTTTAGGTGACCCATCCATCATTAAATTGTAATCATGATCATTCATATGCTTAAAAAGACTTCAATGCAGATGCAAGCATCCAATGACATGGAGTTTTAGGCTCTTTTGCTGTAAGTCTATACTATTTACTATAAAAATCCACGATTAATTAATAGACCGTGATCAAAATGTATGATAAATAGTAATGATAGTGAATGTTCATACAGGCTCTTAGATGGAATTACTTGCACACAAAAAAATCACACGCCATTTTTTGCATGAATCACACATAACAGTCAAGGTAACACTGAATGGAGTCTACCTTGTTCTGCTATCCCACTTCTGTATATTTTAAAACCTGACGCAAGAATATTTTTTTCTGGTGACCCGACGAACATCTTTGATCGGCTAATACATTAATAAAGATATGTTTTTAATGATTTTAGAAGTTTGAATAAATACGACAAAATAATAAAATCAAAGCATTGCAGCACTGATGTGTTTACAGAACTGATAAATATTTCAGCTTGTTTGCGGGTGAAGTCACGTGATATGTATTCTTACGCTTAAAATTGCTGTTATCGTAAATGATAGATATTGATGCATTCGTCAATGATAAAATCTTTATATCAAAAGCATTAAATGTTTTGATGTGTAAGGACGTAACTGAACTCTCAAAAAGAGAAGATTACTTGTCAAGTAAAAATATTATATTCATCGGCAATCGATGCAGTATATTTGCGTAATAAATAATGTACGAAATAGGGGGTTTGAAAGTAAACAGAATAATAATAATGATAAAATAATAATAATAATAATAAAGAAATGCAAAGAGGCGGCGAGGCTGCGAATCATGGGGTCGTGGGTTTGATCTTCGGCTGCAATTTAACAACTGTATATATCCCTTGCTTTTTGCTCAGTACAGAAGCTTAGTTCCTGGACTAATTGGCAAGTGTCGGGATAACGTGACTAGCAATGAGCTCACAACATCAGCTTAAACCGACTTTAAGGGCGAATTTCATTAGTCTTGTTTCTCTAATAAAAATACCCCGGTGGGACGTTAAACCCAACAGACAAACTAATAAAAATTACCCAATTATTTCTTTTCTGAATTTCTGAATTATTACAAAAAAATGCTCCGGAAGGTCCTAATATAAGGCTGATAGCTGTGATATTTGTATCATATATACACCGTCGGATGGTGAAATTCCATGAGTTTCCTTTATATCTTAACATGGTCAATCATGCAAGCTATGCCTATATCAAGATGTTTTCACTTAAATTTACTGAACCCGTCAGATCATTTCCTTGTTAAACAATTGTGAGTAAAACCTTTCGAGTTTTCGTGACTTACTGATAGCAAATATATCTTATGCTTACGTCTAGTTTCAGTGTGATAGCTTTCGTGTCTAATTTCAACACATTACTGAGCAGGAAATTGGAGAAAATAAACTATGAACATATATTTAAAGAAAAATAAACGCAAGTAAATTGAATCTACGAGGATCCGATGAGCGAATTCCCAGCACTATTCGAGGTATATTCCTGTTACAGTAGGACTGAATTGGTTTACACCAAAGAACCGGCAGGGTAATGCAGCCAACAGGAAAATACAGTCAACTCTGTCTTAAGCGGTCAGTCAGAACAATAGAAAGTGACCGCTTAACAAAGGTGGCCGCTAAATGACGGTTTAACATATAAAAAAAAAGTTCGGTAGTATCAAAACTGACCGCTAAATACAGGTTGACCGCTCAGAACCGGTGGCCGCTAATACAGGATCAACTGTACTCTCGTTTTACCGAAGCTCTCGATTTTTCGAACATTTCTTATTTCTCAACATGTCCTCGGATGATCAGAACTTCGATATATATATTTTGCTTTTGTGAAACAAATGTTCAACATTATTCAAGTCCAAGTATTTTAGAGTAGTCAGAGCTAAATCCGATGCACCTACAACGTTTATACCTCTGTGTGAATTTATCCCCGGAAGACCATGAGAAATGCCTTGTTTACAGGTAAGATACTAGTAGAAAAAAATTTTAAGTTGTGGTTGACTCATCTTATATTAGCTCAAAACAACGTCTGCATAAAATTAGCATGCAAGGTTGTTGTGTTGTTGTTTTTTCAGAAGTCCGTGAATTTCCTTCATATCTCCTCTATTACGGTATATCAAGATTTATTCAAGCTATAGTAAAAGTCCATGAACTTCCGTGATTTTACTGAACAGTGTGTTTCAGAACATGCTCCGCCCATATTCCTCACTATATTGCCCTGGCTGAACAACTAAGGATTCCGGGGGATTTCCCGTATTCTTTTATTAAATATTTCATTATGTGGACCTCATTAAACATTAAGAGATTAATCAAGCATCATTTGAGGATTTGGTATTTCGAAATTTTGAAAAAAAACATATTTTTCTCTTGCAAATTCTGAGCTAAAACGCACTGGGGCTTTCAGTCTCGTGTATTGTTGATTCATAGTTCGTGCTATACCACACATATCCGGTAGCCCCACGTAGTATAGATTTGGGAGATACGACGTCATCACGACCGGATCTGATTAACAGCGATGTTCATAGATTATAAATCAAACCTAATTATGACTTATCAAGTGTCAAAACAAAAAATAAAAATCCATAAAACACCAATAGAAAACGTTTTTTTTTTGTTGTTGTTTTTTTGTTGTTGTTGTTTTTCATTTAGATACACATTGTCCGGCACAATATTCACGTATTGTTTCTCATTGTGTTAATTTCCATTCCTCAGGGTCTTCTGATTAAATTTATGAGAAAAATAAACATTGTTCAATATTAGTTATCTCTCCGTAAAGTTATTTTTTGTACGGCGGTCCAATCTCCCTTTCAATGGTCAATACATTTTTATTCAATTTGTCTGGCGGGACGTAGAGGCATTCTCGTCTACAAACCGCACTGATAGACCAAATTAAATGTGTATTGCAAATTATTTACATAGAAAATTTGAAGTAAAAGGTGGGTGATATTGGAATACAGCTGTATTGGTGGCCTCCTGTATTAAGCAGTCAGCCTGCATTTAGCGGTCACATTTAATATTACCAAATTAGCATTTTGTTGTGTGTTTAACCTTCATTTAGCGATCACCCCTGTTTAGCGGTCACTTTATCTTGGTCCCTTGATTGACCGCTTAAGACAGGTTTATCCCGCCATGTGTTATGTTAGACCAACAAATAGGCGCAGTGGCTCAGATGTAGAAATTTTGCTTTACGATAGTTCATATCGCAAAGCGGGGTGCTTTCCTCCGATGATGACATATAAATTTGTACCACATGCACCCTTGTCTGGCACTCGGCAAAATGGGGTTACTATGGAAACTCGGAATATGCAGTACTAGAACTACCCAGCAACATTTCTCTCGTCTATCGATGCTATACACCGGACACTTTAAAATCCCAAGGGTCTGTTCGTAAAATTAGCTAAGGTATCGCACTCGGATTCCCTTGTATCCAACTACTGTCTCCTCTGCAGGGTTTCTCTTCAGCAAAAAAAATATATATATTAAAAATAAAGAAAACAGGATCCCACTCGTGGGTTTTCCATGATTGCAAGGTCTAAATGTGGCCATTGTAATCAGTAAATGGTCGCTAGCCATTTCTTTCGAAGTAGAAGACCATACTTGTAACAAATCACATTTGCAACACCTATTACAAATGTAATTACATTCGACAAAAAAAAAAATCCTGTTACATATGTGATTTGATACGAATGTGGTCTAACAGTTCTTGGCACGCATCACAATAGGAAAGATAAAGGACTGATTGGTCTGATATTGTGACAAAACAAATAAGATCCCCGGGGACTTATTATGTCTTACGATTATCCACGCGAATTGATAATGTCTGTTAGTTTTATAAGGAACTACAAGCCCCGACTAATATGCTTGAAAACGCACGTACATTTCTGTTGTACTGCGTAGCTAAAGAATCTCTGCACGACAGTCGGCACGCAGTTCCATTTTGTACTTAAGATGATTACTTGCGATGTTGTGTCATCAAATACACATGCCTGCGTCTAGATTATTGCTTAAGTGTAAACTTCCCCATCCTTTATTTTTCCTCTGGGAATGCAGTGTTTGTCAGCTGTCTATAAATTTCTTACGCAACTTTCTTGTTACATGTTTATGAAAAGGAAATTTCTGCGTACAAATGTATCAGAAATGTTCCTTATAAACTATCAATATTTATTCACTCTCTATCTCTCTCTCTCTTCATCATTGATACTAGCATCGTTATAAGTAGAAATAGTATTTATATGATTATTCTTAAAATAAAAATGAACACTTTTTCCTATGAGTGATACAGAAAAGATGTTTGAAGAGAAAAATAACAAGAAAAATAGTTGACCCTACCGGAATGCGAACCCATACGCCTCAGTTTTAATGCAGATTGTAGTAATTAAACTTATTTATGAATAATCTTCAATTAGAGTTCTCGTGCCTTAAATGTTAAAATAATATATAGTAATTAGCATCAACAATATACTTGTATTGTTGGGGGTATTTTTTTGGAAGGTACTGATAAGATGCGTCTTTAATAACAATATGGATACATGTAAATATGAACAAAACTGTCAATATTCAAATTTTAAACATGTAAACGAGTGTAGTTTCTTTGTTGACATCTGTAGACAAAATTACAGACTTACTACACGGACCCCCAAAATGTATTGAGATTAGGATGTATTGTTCAAGCTAATCGCATTTTGATACCGTTCTGACGATGCATTTGTCTGTTGAAAATTGTCAGTCGACAATGCACTACTGCAAGTTCATTGTGTAATTCGTGTCAATCGAAGTTGTTTAAGTATGATGAATGCGTGTTGATTGATCCCTGATATACCTTCACAGTGCAATGTGATATGTTGTTGTGTGAATTTGATGGATTGAAATTGTTCGCCATCAAATTGACATCTCTCATATTTGCAGTTTGCGTGTGTTTGTTTTTGACAGAAGAAGCAAAAACAATACATTAATGTGAAAATATGGGTTAATTTTGTTTACACAAACAAATAATTGAGTCATTTATCTGGTTATTTTGAAATCAATATATCAGCGAAAGTAACTGCGTCATCTGTTAAGGTATAACCCACTAATACACATATTCCATATCTTGCCACTAGATGGAAATATTTCTATGAAACTTTGTCACTTTGAAAACACCCAAAAATAAAAACGTTTCACCGAGAGTTTTTCTAGGTTTTTTAAGATGTAGGGGAGATAATCTGTATTTAAGTTAACATTTAAGTCTATGGGAAATAT
Organism: Solen grandis; assembly: GCA_021229015.1. NCBI lineage: Eukaryota > Metazoa > Mollusca > Bivalvia > Adapedonta > Solenidae > Solen > Solen grandis. The sequence continues at coordinate 30,882,598 of CM037789.1, read as the reverse complement.
ACAAATACTGTTTATATGAAAACTGATTTTGATTTTCGAGGAAAACTCACGGTAGAAAGATGCATTATATAATTCTAATTCAAATTTCATGAACACATCTAAACACTACCGCAGGAAAATGGAGAAAATTATTTATGTAGTTTTCAGGGGAGATAACTCATGACAACAAAATTAAAAAGGGGAGGTAATAATAGAATTGAGGAAACCAGCAGTTTAGGGGTCTAGAAAGCTTGTTTCGGTTGCTATATATAGACGTCCTTTGGAATGTTTCAGGTTTAAGCTGTCATATAAGGAAGGGGAAATTAAAAAAAACAACTTAAACGTGGATTTTCTTCACTTTTTTACCTTTGTTAATTGGTTCTCTTTTGCACCAGATCCCACAAATAAACCTAAATTGTATAGTGTGAATACTTTATTTCTCTTCCGACCAAATCCGTTTGATGAGCTGCCTTAGCTATATAAATGGTACACGTAGAGATTCGTGACCATCTAATGGTTGAAGGATCTTTTAAAATAGGTTTTCCTAATGGTAAAACTATTATGTAACATAATGTCTAGATTAGGTTGGTACATTGTGACAAAATTATTACAGATGGAACGCTGGATTATGTACAGCGAAATCGACTTCAAAAGCTGAACGAAAGTTGATTTCTAATTTATTTTGTTGTGGATTTTTCATTTTTTTTTTTTTCTTTCTTTTTTTTTGCTGAATTTTGTTAGACAACTCATAATCACGATTTGCTAAAAGACTAATTTGCTATATGAGTTAAGGAAAATATTCAGCTGATATTTGATCAAACACCTGTGACAAAAGTCCGAAACTCAACTCACAATTGCCTCTCACAGCAGGTTACGTCTGCCGTTAAAACATCTGGCTCAAATTTTACCATTACTGGTGAAGTAATCCCTCGGGGAGAATGTTTTTTCTTTCTTTCATAGAATTACCCAAATATTTAATTTGTTTTTATTTAAATACTTAACACATATGGTCGTAATTAAAGGTAAAAGTTTTGCCCACGAAATCATGTACATGAACTTGATTATTCCATATTCTGTAAAATAATTAATTTTCGTTGTCATTAAATTTCGTTGCTTATGTACCGAAGGGAATTTCGTGAGTACATTTATTCGTGGATCTATGTTCTAGAAAACGTGAGATCTACATAAGAGACGCGTTTTCGTGGGGATTAATAATTGTGGATAAAACCCTCCACGAAACCGACGAAAATTAGTGTCCCACGAAAATTAATAACTTCACAGTAACAGAAATGGTAGACTGTGCTTCTATCTAATTTGTTTATTAATCAGTGCTGAGTATAGCCGGTGGAAATCAAACCATGGCGAAATAAATTTACCAGAAGATGTTATTAATGATATGCAATCAACTATCAAAGATCGTCGTGATAAAATCGCATGCAAAATATACTCTTGAGTGCCTACGTTCTTGTTTGTGTGTTTGTTTGTTTGTCATCTTAACTTGTCCTTGTTTCAATTAATCTAGCGCTGTTGTCATTTCTCTCTGTCAAAGTAATAAATGTATATTCAGATGCGAGATAATATATACTTGACAATACAACAGAGAGCTTCTTGAAATAAATTTACAAAATGGTTTTATCTAGAATTGAATAAAACCATTTCGTAACCTCTATCTCCTGTATTCATATTCTAGAAGTGATTAGTACTGTCACAGAACATGCTACTGCATTCATGTGCAAGATGTTGTATACAAAATCAACAGAAAAGCGCTGTTCCTCTGAAATTTAAAGCTTCGATGAACAAATGATGAAAACAGTATATAATTATAAATAAGCGCTGTTGTTCCCTAGGAGTGCATCGTTATCACGTCAATAGTTCAGTTGTGTGACGACGACATTTTTTGTTTGTTTATTTGCTTGTTGGGTTTAATGTCCAACAAACAATTTTCCAGCCATCTGGAGACTGTGTCTACTTGAAAAGGATGTAGATAATCACGCCGTAGGCATGTGGCAGGATACCACATTCAGTTACATTAATCTAACACCGGAGCGACCAGTCTTGGAATTACCCTGTACATTAGCTGAGCTCCAAGCAGAAAGCTACTAGTGCCATTTTTAAGACATTAGTATGTAGCGGTCGGGGATCGAGCCCACGACCTCCCGCTGTCGAGCGTGATGCCTTGTTAAATACACGAAAGCTCCAGTCCCAAGTGTATAAGGATAGTGGTTAAACCATTTACGTCGCGACGTCCACTTATAACAGGAGGAAGAAGAAGCCGGGTACATAGATATAATTAGAGATAACCGGGTAGAACCCTCAACCTACATTTACTGCAAGCCATCGGGATTAGACCGGGGCAGACTGGTTTACCAAAAGACCTAATAACCTAACAGAGATCCGCAACTCTGATATAGGTAAAGAGCAAGTCAAGAGAAGATCTCGTAAAGCTACATGTACGATCATGTGACATCGAGATATCATGACCTGTGTGGATTTGCTCACGTCAGTTATAAATATAAAGCGTTTTCTCATCAATTTAATTACAGATTACACCAAATATGTATGGGCTCACATTGGATCCCAGATTTACTGGAAAACGTATGTCTGTTAAGCGTCTGAAAGATTTTAATTGCCCCAGCGAGGTCTCGTTCAAATCCCGCTCACCTGTTGTTGTTGTTGTTTTTTTTCTTGTTTGTGTGTGTATGTGTGTGTTTTTTTGTTTTTTTTTGTTGTTGTTGTTGTTGTTGTTGTTGTTTTTTCCTCTGACAGTATTTAAATGACCTTCCCAAGAGGACTTCTGCTAATACATAAAAAATTCAAAGATAATATTTTTAAAATATTGTTGGGATCTTTTCGTACTTGAAAATGGCGAGGTCAAACATTTGCGTGTTGAATATAACAAAGAGATGCAACAACAAAAAATCAACATGTAATTCTAATAATACTTGGTGTCAGCCATCTTTCTTTTCTAAAGCTGCGGTGAATCATTTGATTGTCAAAGGCAGCATCAATTACTAAGATCTTTCATGACAGAGAATTAATAATTTTCAGGAACAGCAGATGCGACTGTATTTAAGTATCATTTAAGATCGTCATGAACAATTTATAACTATCACTGACGCGTGTTCAATGCGATTTCGTTTTAAGGGCCATTATTTAATATCAAGCTTGGTTTTGCAATACAGTTTTAGACAGGATTCTGATATTAGTACAGTATCATCTGAAATAAAACACGCTCATTTTGACTCTGTGATTATTGTTGATTTTTTTAATCGAGCACTAAGCACAAGGGAGCACTATTTTTTACGAATTTGCTGTTTCGCAAAGAAATTCTAACCGTGATACAATCGTACTCAGTACCGGTGCCGGTGGCCGAGTGGTTAGAGCGTCCGCCCCGGAATCGGGATGTCGTGATACTGCTGTGTGGCAGCACCATATCTGTTCCAAGTAGACATCGTTTCCAAATGACTGAAGGACCGTCGGTGGGACGTTAAACGCAATAAACAAACAAACAAACGATCATACTCACTTGAATCTCTGTTATGAATTTCTGCGTGTTATATTTTATTGGGGGGGGGGGGGGGGGGGTCAGGAGAATGTGACGGCGTATAATAGCTTGTCACTTGTCTACCGCGTGATTCGTAGTATAGGCAGCACTATATATCCTTATATAGAATGACAGTCTCGGTATATAACTTTACATGTAAAACACTTGATGCTGGCAATTTGAGTGTCGGTTTTGCCTTCGGCATACTTTTTCGTGTCATTTGTATTATAAATTTGCTACATAGAAGCTAGGGCTATGTTTGATTCTAAAAATCGATCCAAACGCTATGCTATATAAACATAGAAGGCTTGTGGCGTGCGTATTTTTCCGATATATGCACGGTTCAAAATCGAAATAAAAAATAACGTATATTATATGATGTCATATGAGTCTTAAACGTAATTTAGCGTAATAAAAGAAACGACACATTTGTATCACTTTTAAGACTTCGCTGACAAGTAAACGTGCTAGAATGGAAAGAGAATTTCGTTTTTCGTGCTATTTCGCGGAACAATACAGATGCTTTGTAATTGATAACTTAGGCCTGCGGCCTTTTGTGATTAGATTACTGCGCATTCGAACTTAACACTGTGAATTATTCTGCAATATAGCACGAAAAATAAAAGTCTATTTCCTGTATCACACTCGTCGGGTCAGGTAACGTCACGCCCCATTAAGATAAGATGGAAAGTGGGGGTACATATCACCTCTAGTGATAGCTCTAGTTTTGTTCTTTTTTATGGCCTCTCGACGAACAATTTTTCCATATCAATATTTTGCAGCGTCGTGTTTTTTTTTTGTTTTTTTTTCTTGTTTGGTCCTGCATTAAAAAGCATGCAAGTGTTGATATTTTATTATCTTCAAAACAAATCCCATTACATTGATCTGCAACAAAACCATGTGTCTCAACACAGCTTTGCATTTAGAATGAAATATGAACATTTTAGCAGTGAATATTTGCTTTTATCGACAAAAATATAACTCTCATGAGCTTTGATAAAATATTTGAAAATAACAAAAATAGCTATAAATTTGATTAGAATTCTTCGTGCTTTGTTCATTTTTACAAACGTATTATATTCTAAATATTTCTTTTTTTTAAACAAAACGTGGGTGTTGATTGAACATCGAAAAGAGAGAAAATCACATATAAAGATTTAATTAACTTTTCTATTCCTTTCTGTAAAAATTCTAAGAATTTCAATTATAGTCTAATTCAATATTGATTGCATTTATTATTCTTATCTGTACAAAATAAGTCAACTTTATTACTGAAATATATTCATAGTTCATGTTGTTTATTAACTTTTTTTAATAAGCACTTAGCCTAGTTTCGCTCTGACCCATCGATATATTACCCCGAGTGTATACATTATGACCCATCGATATATAAGTCCGATGTACGTTAAAGTGGTATAAAAATATTGAGAACAATTATGACATAATACAAGTGCACCACAGACCGTCCTCGGTGGCCGAGTGGTTAGAGCGTCCACCTCGGGAGCGGGAGGTCGTGGATTCGATCGTAAAAACGGTACTGTTATAGCTCCTTTGTTTGGCGCTCAGCATATAAGGATAGTTGCAGGACTGGTTGGCCCGGTTTCTGGACAATGTGACTGGGTGTGGTATCATGCCACATGTTTACAGCGTGATGCTGCAGTGTGGCAGCACTATATCTGTCTCAAGTAGACATCGTCACCAAATCCCAACAAACGAACAAACATGCACCGCAAAAAGAAAATATTTATCAACTGAATCTGGCCAGTGGGTTAAAACAATAATTATTTAAGTTTTAAACGAAAGCAGAGCAAATATTATGCTAATTTTGATTTGATTGTTGATTTGGCACGAAACACAGGAGCAGCACCCAGAACGCCTTCGGAATTCATCAAGAACAAGTCATTAAGTAGACACAAGGATAGAATTTTAAAACCTTCACAAAACTGTGATGCGTGTGACTGGGCGAATGGAAAATTCCTATTGTTGTTTGCCAGATATTCCTCTGGTAATTTCGAGCTATTTTGTGTTTTTGGATTGTGTTTGTACGAAAGTATAGAGGAGAAATGTAAAAAAAATATACCTTATCACGTGGCCACGAGATTGAAAGTACAAGTCCAATATTAATGAAAGAATTTAAGCTTCCTGGTCGCATTATTTTATATAAAAAAATGTGCTATAAACGAAAATATCAAAGAGATAGGTTACCGTGCTCGTTTTTATGCTTTAATCGTATGTGAATAGTAACCGTTTTTAACCAACAACACTGTAGCTAAAAATATACATCTCTCGTTGCCAATGAAAAAGAATTTGAAACTCAAAAATCAAATACAATATTAAATAATCTATTTCTTTTTTTTCCTTAAATAAATAACAACGATGTAATTATTTTTAAAAAAAAAAGAAGCAAAAAATAGTAAAATTTTCAGAATTCTTTGGTTTTTACAGAAAATTCTTCAATATATTTTTTTTCCAATTTTCATGTACATATCCTTATAAGGATGCTTGATTCAAACACAATTAAGATAATGTTAAGGTCACGGAGTTCATTTAGATGATAATAATCTATTACTATTGTTACAAGAACAGGCTGCATACTCTCCCTTCCGGCGAACTGAGCGATTATAATTTCTTCTTCGTTCGAAAAGTCTAAATGATTAATGTTGTAGATGTCCTTTACTGGCGAAACAGCCCTTTAAGCGCAGTAGCGCTGACATTATGACAGCTATCATCCCAAAATTGCGAAAACCCGAAAACACTTTATACTTTACCTTCCTGACGAAATACTAACATGTTTTGTTACTTCCCATTCATGTCTAATATCTGTAGAATTACCATTCACGTAAAAAACACATTCTTGCAATGTGTATTTATCTATTTCGAGGATTGGATCAGTACTTTGTGCCTGAAATATACATTGCCCCTCACGGAACTTGAACCCAGGACCTTGGGATCGGCAGTCATGCTGAATCATACCTTCATTTACATTATATTTACATCACGGCATTTATTTAGGAAGACATGGTTTATTTTGGCAATGCATGAATGTTAATGTAAGGATCTTGATTACAAGTCACTCTTCTAAAAGCCTTTGAAATATTTCAACCGTATACAATTTATATTATAATTTATCGACTCGACATTTATCTGCAACGTTATGTTTCTACTTGTTTTCTAAACTCCAATGTCAATGTTGGTGAAGTCTTTCCTGACATATTTAACTCAGCATTGTAGGTCATATTGGACGGGAAAACGCCCAACCATTCAAATATAGAATATGATTCCCTAAAGCAGGTGCTTGCGGTACCATATGCCACGTTCCGCAACATCGCGCCACGTTCTGCAACATCGCGCCTTCACCAGTTCCGGGTAGCGAATTATTAAGTTCAGCCAGTGAAATGAGCGCACGTGCTATGAGGTAATGTGATCAGTCATGTGACGGCACACGAACATTGAAATTTCAAATTTAGATTTTATATTCATAAACATAGGTTCAATACCGTTCGTAACGCTATTGTTTATAATGGAAAAAAGCACCAATTATTTTACAATCACGGACTGCTGCATTGGGTGACCATCCGTCTGTAGATGGGTTTTAATATCGATAGACGTAATACACACAAATAGGTCAAAATCAAATGCTTAGTCAAAGACCATCTGTGAATAAGCTGATTTAAATAATATACAGTCGGCTCTCGAAAGTTCGAACACCATCGGGGACAAAAAAATTGTTCGAACTTTCGGTAGTGCGAATTTTCCAAAGTAAACAGAAACAAGAATGTTTGACATGCTCGTGTCTGGAATAGGAATATACCACGGATTAAGTATGGTATTCGCACATTCGCTCCACGGACAGTTTTCTGCATTCATTGATGCGTGAACAAAATACTATTTAAAAAAAAAGAAGCTTTTACTGTAAAATCATTAATTTTCGTTGACATTATATTTCGTTGATTATGTACCTAATGAAAATGTGTGGGTAAATTTATTTGTGGAAATACGGTCTAGAAAATGTGAGATCTTTACAGGAGACAAGTTTTCGTGGGGATTAATACTCGTGGATACAACCCTCCACGAAATCGACGAAAATTAGTGTCCCACGAAAATTAATGATTTCACAGTGTCTGAATTGAATGAGGCAATGCCTCAAAATCATTATGTTCTCCAGCGACTGTTCCGTCAAGTTTGTCATCATAATGGCAGTTTATCAGGAATGTCATTATTTGTACAAGCATTAACAAATATCATAATCAAGGTTTTTCAACTCAGTTTAATTCAGCAATGTTTTCTGTTAGAGGTAGAGCTGTATTTTAATTACATTTTCTGTAATTGTTTCGCTAAATGGATCATTTGATATTGCGTTGCGATATTGAGCAAATAATTTATTTCATTTTAATCAAACACGTTGAAAATGGAACCTGGTTGTAGAATATGATTGATTGATTGATTTTTTTAGTTTACCGTCGCTGCGACAGTATTTCAGTCATATAGCGACGTCCAGCTAATTACAGGTGGAGGAAGACCCCGAATACGCTTAGACTTGGTTATAGAATATCTTTGATGAAAATCATGCATTAATTATCTGACAGATGATCACAAATCTCCTAAAATATTGATCCGTTATAACACGATTGTTGATAAATCCATTATAGCGCTGTGAAGTATGGATTCTTAATATGTAAATTTTCTTAGAGTGCATTTTCACGTCTATAGGCATAATGCGGTCCAATGTGATGCGATATCTCTACTACTTTAGATTAACTTCCCATCAACTGTATATCAATCACTTGTGAACGGCTATAGTGCCACCTCACTGAGATAGCACAAAGGAAATTTACCTGTAACGACTTTAAAAGATCTCAGCCGGGGATCGAGCCTGCGACCTCCCGCTAAAGGGACAGGTACCCTAACTATTCGGTCAGCGGAATCGGTCTGTCTTAACATTGACTTAAACTTTGATTTTTACCAAAACACTCCTTTTCGATGCCAATTATGACCTGTTGTTGCCGGCCAAGTGCAATCAAAATGTATACAGTTGAACCTGTATTAGCGACCACCTGTATTAAGCGGTAAGTTTAAATACTGATAAACTTTCAACCTTCATTTAGCGACAACCTCTGTCAAGCGGCCGTCTTCTCTTGTTTCTTTGACTGGCCGCTTAAGAATGATTTGGCTGTTTATTTGTCCCTTCCGCGCCTCCGTATGACTGTTATGATTTGATTTGATTTGATTTGATTTGATTTGATTTGATTTGATTAGTTTACCGCGCTTCGACAGTATTTCAGGCATATAGCGACGTCCAGCTAAAATCCATCGACTGTTTTATCAACGCTTCACAGATAATAACTTGTATATGATAAAACCGTTCTACTTTCTCTGTTACTTTAATCCCCCTCAACGCAGCATTTTCTTTTTTAACATTATAATACTACTCATTTCTCGTATATGTATCATATCTTCTGATCAAACTAATGTTATCTAGACAACATTGGCCATTATATCACGTCGTCTAGGTCAATACTGTTTTATTCAGTTTGTCTTTCGGGGGTCGTAGACACTTTAGACCGTTACTCGCATTTATTGTGATGATTTTGAAATGTAAAATACTCATCAAATACGCATTTGGAGCATTAATGGCTGTAAATAATTCTAGCAGTCTGACATGTGTACGTTTTGTAATTAAATCGAGAGAATTTATTCTAATTGAAAGAGTGTATACGATACGCACGGATATCTTGTTGGGAAATTTGAAATAAACAAAAAAAGTCATGTAAAAAGGTAATAGATTGCTAAACGCAACATAAAACTAAACAATATTGGTTATATTGTATAATTAAAGTTTGTACCTAGCTTCCAAATTTCTAATCGAGTAAATAATACTGTTTTTCTACAATTTAATTAAGTTTTAATTCAATGGCTGACTTGTTTTCTTGTGTTGAGTTTTGTCCTCTTTACATACACATCAATAACAGACAGCTGGAATCTCTCGTCAGAAAACAAGTGCTTCAGTTGTTAGAAACCAAAACAATGATTTTATTGTTAGGAAACAAATAGCAATTGATAATAGAAATCTTCAGAAACAGCAAATTTGTTTTGTTAGAAAGAAAAGTAAGATCATTTTTTTTCTTTTCATAGAACGCAACAAATGTGTAAATTGTTAAAGAGCAGCAGATGTGTAAGGTGTCAGACAGCAGTAAAAGTGTTTTGTCAAATGTTTTATTTTTCTGAAAGAAGCAAATTCGGTTTGTTAGAAAGCTAGAAATGAATGCAAATGTTTAAATTGTAAGACAGTCGCAAATGTGTTAACTGTTTAAAAGCAGCAAATGTTTGTAGGAGTTTCATCCCGTTTGAAAGGTTTATCTTTTTATTGTTTTATTCTCTTTATTGTTTTACTCCTTTAATTATGAAAAATAGTGCAGTGGAATTAACTGGCTTTTTTCATCGTTGTGGAGATGCGGTATGTTTGCGGTTGGCATATAGCACTTTCCATTTTTTACCACTGAAAATAAACCTAGCCCGGTAAAAAGGCTACATGGAAAACTTTGGACTAAACAGCCCAGTACAAACATGTTTTACTTTTAGAAACTTACTTACAAAGCGAACTAGTAATGTGAATTTAATTTCAAAACAAATACCGAACCATTCTATTCGTACCGCCCTGGTTATTTCAAATGGACTACAAATCTCTCAGCCCCTCACCGTTGTGGGTTCGAATCCCGGTAGGGACTTCGGATTTTTCATGTGAGGAAGCCTTCCAGCTGGCTTGCGGTAGGTCGGTGGTTCTACCCGGGTACCTCTGTGTACTCGGGGTCTTCCTCCACCTGTAATTAGCTGGACGTCGCTATATGATTGAAATACTATCGCAGCGACGGTAAACCCCAATACAACAACAACAACAACTGATATTAGTGACATTATGTGTTATCATACCACATGTCTATGACGTAATACTGCAGTGTGGCAGCACTGTATCTGTCTCAAGTAAACAGTCTTCAAATGACCGAAATACTGTCAGTGGGACGTTAAATCCAACAAACAAACAAACAATTTGAATACATCTGGACCCGTGTTCTCTAAGATAAAAATTATATTAAGGTAAAGTCCATGTAATGGTTCCGCTACGTCTTGGACCACTTAACCTCTACCAAGATAACCAAGGTACCCTAATGAAACATTAGGAAACCTTGGTTATCTCCGTGAAAGGCCATGAGGTCCAAAATGTAGCGGAACCATTACAGGGACTTTACCTTAAATATTTTCGAGAACGTAGGACTTGGAATCCTGGAAAGGTGAGTGTTCAATTGTATATTTTAAGAAGCTTTACATGGCTTGCCGGATATATAATTTATGAAATGTATGACCGGATGTGGTACAATGTCACGTGACTACGTCTTTGACAGTACTGTATTATGTCTTATGTCTGTGGAAAGATTTTCAAATGGGCGGATCATGAATCGCAACAAAATCATATTCATCAAATCTAACGAATGACCCAACAGTTTATATAGCTTGTCCAACTTCCATTATGGGAAAATATCATGCGAATTGCAATTAAGAAAATTCATTTTAGTTATTAAACTACGACACGATAATTAAAGTAGTGGTATGTTATTCATTATACTGTATTTCTGATTTCATAGAAATGTAAGATAAACAAGTTGTCCCTGGTGTAAGCCTAATTTTCATCAATTTATCCACATGAGATTTATTATCGAAAATACGGTTTAATCAATTTTCAATTAGTTATACAATCTCAGAATAATATCTTGTTGGATGTAGTGTAAAAATGGCCTGTGGGGCTGGGTACGAGTAATTAATAAACAAGTAAACTTCATGTTATAATTGGAAAATGAACATGTATGTTTTATTGTAAATCGATTTTTATTTTTTATATTTTTATTACTGGTGTAGTAGATAACGTTGGTTAACTTTCCGGTATGGTCTGAAATATAGTAGTTGAGATTACCAGACAATTGTATTTGTTATTTGAGATACGGAAACAGACGATTGTGTGTTAAATTATAAATAATACCAGCATACTGAACACGTTTTTGAAAAGCACAGTTACATGTGGACCGCGCCCGGTGGCCGAGCGGTAAGAGCGTCCGTCTCGTAAACGGGAAGTCTTTGGTTCGTGCTCCGGCAACGACATACCAAATTCGTAAAAATTGGCACTGGTACAGCTCCCTTGCTTGGTACTCACCATATAAGGGTAGTTCAATGACTGGTCGGCTCGGTGTCAGGATAATGTGACTGGGTGTGGTATCAAACCACATTTCTACAGCGTGATACTGCAGCGTCACCGTACTTTATCTGTCTCAAGTAGACATAGCCTCTGAATGACTGAAGTTTTGTCGGTGGAACGTTAAACACAATAAACTTATACATAAGGTTATTGAAAGCTTGCATCATAGTCGATTGTATATTTCATGTATTTTGCTTATATTTTGCATATATGTAAGGTACACGGTATGCATTAATATCTTCTTATGTTTGTTTTAAATAAAAACATGTTAACTTATACCCTATTTGAGTAGTTACAATAAGAAAGAAAATATTAAGAGTTTATTCATATTTCTTTCTAACATTCACTTCTATTTAAAAATGAGAGGAGTAGTACGAATTGTGAGGCACACAGTTGAACCTGTAAAAGCAGTCAACTGTATTAAACGGTCAGCCTGCATTAAGCGGTCAATTAATATTGCCAAACTTTTTCTTTGTTATATGTTTAACCTTCGTCGAACTGTCACCTGTGTTAAGCGGTCACTTTCTCCTTGACTGACCGCATAAGACAGGTTTGACTGAAGACATACTTGTGAGGTTAATTAAGAAACAAGAATGAAATGTGCAACATATACGAGTATATATGTAAAGCTAAAACAAATAAAAGTGTTTCGGGAGATATGACCAAGAAAAACACAGCAGGTTGTCATTTCTTTAAGATGCATTACCATGTTTACATAATATTTAATGCATCGCATTTGTTATGTTTAATTGCTATTATGTCAATTTATACATTTTTTGTTGTCTTCTCGGGGCATATATGTAAACACTAAATTTATGGATAATCAGCGATTTATTCTAATTCGACACCTTTATATTTTCTATTTTACCATGTACATAATAGATCGATATATCTGACAAAATCAAGTTTTTCGCAAATTTAGGTTGACTTCTAAGTCGTATAGAATCTATCAAGACATTTCAATAAATAATAGAAGCCCACGCCCATAACGTTTACCTCGGTCTTCTAATGTCTGTAGCAACGCCTTAATTGACTCTATCCTATACTCAGAAAGATGTACGGTCTGCGATCAAAATTTGCGGCCGGCTGTAAGGTGTAATCCCTTTCACGATGAACAGTTAGCTGTATTTTTGAGATGTTGAACAGAACAGAACTTTATTTCTTCCAAGTACAAGATTATTGTATAATATGGAGTATTTACATGCATAGATCAGTAAATGAAATACAATAGTTCCGGTTAACAATTTCAATTTAGCATTGGCAGATAAGGACATTCGTAATAGGTAATAGAAAGAAAGAGGAATGGGTAAAAAATCGGGAGGTGGGAGGTCGAAGGGGGTGGGGGGGGGGGAGAGAGTCTTGTCATTAACGGAGATTCAGTTCAATATGAGCTAAAAATTTGCCTCTCCCGATGATTCACAATTACTTGTCCTATCTGTTTGCAATGACAGCGGAGCGGCGTGATTAATTACGCCGCCATTCCACAGTGTCAAAACAAATTACACAGGAGTTGAACAACTTAATATTGAAGAGAATCCTGTTATTGCTTTGAAATCCACCGATGTCTTTGATCAACATATTTAATTTCGGAGCTCAGCTTTGGTCTCTAGTCGATGACTTTTAATCTAAATGTAGCAGGGGGAAGACGATATTTCAAGGCTTAAGGCATGCCCTGATGTGAAATAGTTCAAGCTCAGGTTTTATTGCTATGACACGTTTTATCATTACACAGTGAAATTTCAATCACCTATGGGACTGCCGTCCAATAAACCTAATCTGGTTATCAAGGGAAATGTAAATTGGTAAAAATGGTCCGGAAAGAAGTATCGAACAGAATAGATCACATATTTATTTCATCCCATAGACATCAGCATATGTATTGACATGCAGTGACAATATTGAATGTCAACATAATTGTTTCAAATCAATATTTCAGTTTTTGTATTGTGCATGCGTGTGTGTTTGTTATGTTGTTGTTGTTTCGATATGTACAAGTAGGGGATATCATATTGTACATTTCATTTATCTCTCAACAATATTAAGGTGGTATCTATTGAAATTGGATCCGATTGTCGATAGATGAAACAAATCAAATTGACTGGTATTTCTTGTGTGTCCCCAAAGTGGCTAATGTCGCAACATTTGAGCTATGTACTCTGTCACCTTCCAAAAACAACAAATGCACCATCGTCGGAAACCAACTAGCGACTTATTCCGTTACTCTCCTTATATCACTGACGGATGTAGTTAAAAGTAATAGACAACCGTGGGTATCCGACGATGCAATGCACAAATATCTGTTTTGTGTATATTCACAAAACTGCTCTATAAATAGGTTAAGATGCATGTCACTGTCAACGTGGTGTTACTGCATTGAAGCAGCATTAAGTTTGTCTCATACAAAGGTCCCAAATGACTGAAATACTGTCGCTTTGACGTTTAAAAAACCAAACGATCAAGAGCTATTTCACTGACGGCAGAATGTTTAAATCACAGAAAAAGAAAAAAATAACCCCATCAAATTTATATTTTTTGCGCCAAATGCAAATTTCAACGCATTACCTTTTGCAATATTCATATTGCTAGCCCGTCTTTGTAAGCAAAAACTGTATTGAGACATTAATTGAAATATGAAGTTGGTAAACCAGCAAGCAACAGATATTTCACATCTCAAAAATATGCAAATCGTTTCCTTAGAGAAATTAAGTAAAAGGTTGCGATATTTGCTATTCAGGTTATCAAGGATAAGAGATGCATCTCTTTTTCGACTATAAAATATTTAAATAAATACGGTTTGTATTACTATTAAGGTGTTTATACCAAACTTAAAGGTTGTTACATTTAAGAGGCGCGGAAAGCATTACGCAAAAATGTATAGACGTGTCTAGTATTGTGACTATGCAATTGTGGAATTTTGACTTCGAGCTACATGTATGCATATCTACTCTTGGATCATAGGCGTTAAGACAAAAACATATTTTTGTTGTTGTTGTTGTTGCTTTGTGACAATATGTGTTGATCTAAAAAGGTGTCACGCCGTAGACATGTGAAATGATATACACTGTAATACCACAAATTGTCTTGACACCTAGTCGTCCATTACGGTTAAAAACTTTTTTCCCCACATATTTCGTACCATCTTTGAACTTCTCATTTGCGCTTTAACTAACAATTATACGTTATAGGACCACAATTAAGTTAACAGGCGGCCTTGCGCTCGGTCTCAAAAGTCGTTCAAAGCGACGCTTGTTTGTCTCCCTTGATTATCGGTCAGTATAAATTAGTTCCCTTGGTGTTTGGATAATGTGACTTAACGTGGTATATGCCGATTGTTTACACCATGATGGCGCTTTTTTGCAGCATTATCACGCCGTATAGAGCGCACTTAGAAGATAGCTCCATCGGGAAGCCCTATTCCGTGAAAAGCACTCTTTGATTTAGAGAGCTGTTAACGACAAAACACATATATGCAAAGTTCATATAACAGAAGTTACACACGACAACCAGGTCAGTTGGCCAAATGATTTCGTGCCCCCTTTTCAGAAAGAGGCATATAGTTTTGGTCACCGTGTGACACAAAATATTATATTGACAATAGTTTACAAATGAATAAAATAATGTTGGTTAGACGTTTATCCAATCATCTATTTGGTCATAAGATAAGTACATGTATCCATACTGCACTCAGAAGTATGATTTAGTCTCCTCAACTTCTTTAGTAAAAGTAATGAGCAAGACGATTCATAAATTTAGATATTCGTTTTATTAAACTGGCGGAACAGCCGCAGTCTTAGCCTGCGGGAAAAAAGGGCATTGCTGGTTTTAATAATCACCGCAGCCGATTTAACTGCACTGTATCATTCATTGCAAAAACAGAATGAGCTAATGAGGTATGGTCATGACCTCATTAGCTTTGCAATCTATTTATCATTAGGATTACGACAACTATAAAACTAATCAAAGCGTTCAAGGCAATGACAGAGAGCCAACGGGGTTATCATGTAACAAATAGCGAGTTCAACTGACCAACTGATAATTAGAGTTGCACAGGAAGACGTGCAGTGTGTAGACGTCGGTATGACCTTCCTTTATTTAGAATGGCTGGGTTTAGAATTATAGTAAGCCAACTCTCTTTACAACGGCGGTGTTTGTTTCAGAGAATTTTACTGTAATAAAGAAATTGCCATTGTAAAGAATAGAAACATAGAAGGATTATGCACTTTAGTTTTCAAGACTACTGCTGTTATAAAGAGGATGCTGTTATAATGAATGCCGTTGTAAAGAGGTTTCACTGTATTTCATGTAAATTCTGCCGACAATCTTTCGGTGCCTTGGAACTACATACTTGTACATTACGATTTAACCACTTAATTCATGTTGCAGAATTGTATTGTGACACTGTCATTTATAAATACCATAAACAAAATAAAAATGTTGTCAAGACCAATGACGTTGTATATTATTGTTCCTTATCTAAACTATTTTAGCATTTTATTATCATGTACACATGAGTAAAAGTTTTCAGGAGTTTTCCAGAACTTCAGGTTTTTCTGATTGCTAAATGACTTCTTATTCTATATAAAACTATACAAAAAATGCTAAAATCAGAAATTTCATTTTTTTTTTTAAATTTCCAACTTTTACCCAAGTGTACATTTCATCGCATCTTTTTAAGTTAAATAAATTACAAATTCGGGCGGGACTGCAGAATTAGCTCGTATTTCACCGTCATTTTGTTCGATCGCGTTTGTTCCATCGTAACTTAAATATAGTATGTTTTTCTTTCACAATTTCTTAAGCTGTACAGTATTTTTTTATTTTTTTTATTTTCGCATTTGGAAACAAAGCGTGAGTTTCCTAAACAAAAATATTGTTGGAGGTCGTGTCTTTTGATGTTTGAATGCAACAATACAGGCAAAAACGATTATTTGATTGATTGAGATCCATCCTTTTTTGTTTTTCAATTCTCTGTTTTAAGATTCGATTATTAAAATAATGCAAATACTGCTGTTTTTCTTTCTTTCTTTTTTTTTTTTTTTTTTTTTTTTTTTTTTTTTTTTTTTTTTTTTTTTTTTTTTTATGTTGGTTTTTGTTTTAAGTTTGATGATTTTTTATGGATTTTGTTATTTGGTGGGATTTTTGGGGGGCGGGGGGATGGGGGGAGGTGTTTGGAGAAAACGAACATCATTATTGTTGTTTTGTTTTTCTTTTTTAAAGAACGAAACGAGAACAGGATACCAAACACTGTTTACGAGCTCTTACATTTCGTTGATCGGCGGGTGTCAGTTGGCAGCTATTCCATTAGAGACCTTGTCTGCTTTAATAAAATGAATGCCATTGTTCCTAAGAGGATTTTAGAGAGAGAGAAGAAAAAAACCGTTCCTGAATATCGCTTTGATATTTTTTAATTTAACTGTCACGGTGACTTGGAAGGAATATTTTCAATGTGACATTTGGCAATGGTTTTCATATTTTTCATGAAAATCTATGAGACGTTTTCTAATTCTAAAATGACTTCTTAAGAATTCTATGCGACCTTTCCATTTGCAATCTGTCAATGCCATACGGCCTTTTTCTTTCCCAGTCACTGCAGTTTCATCAATTAATCATGTCCTAAAATTCATATTAAAGGTACACAGTGTGTGTTTAGTCAGAAAAAAAAGAAGAAAAAAATAAGCTATTGATAAAAGTCTCGCTTTTTCTTCAATGCTACGTTTCTTTATGTGTATGTCCTTAAAAGACGCTCGGAAAACTTTGAAATTACATGTTAAGGTAATCCATCCATCATATCTTTTAATCATGGTTATTTAAGTGCTTAAAATACTTCATTGCAGATGTAAGCATTCTATGACTTAGAGTTGTAGCCTTTTTGCTCAAAGTAAACATGTGTAAAGGCTTGCATTTCCTACATAATCACTTGATAGACCATGATCCCAATTGACTCAGTCGATTGATGAAAAACCTTAAGGTAAAGTCCCTGTTATGGTTCCGCTACATCTCGGACCTCGTGGCCTTAACGGAGATAATCAAAGTTTCCTAATGTTTCATTAGGGTACCTTGGTTATCTTGGTAGAGGTTAAGTGGTCCAAGACGTAGCGGAACCATTACATGGACTTTACCTTAAGGTCTAAGGAAGCTGCCAGTTGTTGTTATGTTGTTTCTAGTACATGGTCGTCCATTCCTTGAGCACAGTTTGGACAAAGACCGTCATCGAATGATGGGTACTGTAGTGAAAAGTGTTGGCGAGATGAACAAAATCCATAAATTTGTAACCTGTTTTTGCTGACAGAGTTTCCCCACTTTGATGACAAACGATTTCATAAGCCACGTCATCTGTCAGAAAGATCACAGATTAACACTTGTAAGCGCTTGGAAAAAGACCGTGAATGTAGGCTTGGATTTGATGGCTTCGTGCGACTGTCTTCCGGGTGTAAATTAATGGTAATGGATCGGTTATAATTCGTCTCAATTTCAAGACCATTTGTTAACTAGTAACTCTACTGTTGACACTCAAGTCTGGCCTGGAGTATAGGTTATTTGCCATAGTTGGTTCACAACAAAACCCTTTTCTCGAAAATTGATTGATCGTTATACTAAAGACACTCAGTTCATCATCACTCCATATTTTTGTCGGCCTGTTGGCTTTTTGTAATTTATACACGAACGCTGTACAATATTTGATATTATTGGCCTACTTTGAAGGAGCGAGACAATTAATTTGTAATAATACACTGCTAATTTCCTCTACAAAGTCTTTCTCTTTCAAATGATAATGAATTACATTGGCTTGCTATGCATTCTTGGGATAGATGGTCTACCTTAAGAGACCTGAATCATGTTTGTTTCGGTGAATGTCAAGATCGATTGACCATACGGTATGAAAAGTGTGATTCCTTATTCACTTTAATATATATGTTAATTTCTATACCCAAGCTTCGATTTGTAGATTTGTTTCTAAACCTATCCAATTTCCTTCGCTGTGCTCACCCCTTGCATGCTTGATTTGTAACACGTGACAGGGGGTACCAAATACGTCTGCTTTATGAGTCAGAAAACGTATTAACAAAGTACTAATAAGCTTCTCTTTACTTTGCTCAGGTTTTACATTCCACCAACAGCATTTCAGTATATGGAGGATTTTGTGTGTCTGCAAAGCTTCTAAGACATATTTTGTACTTAAACAGACATCATCTGTTTCATCTTTCTTATTTTATTTTTATTTTTTTTTATGAATTTGGTTATACTGGTAGACATATGTTCCCTTTATCTGACAAATGTCTGGTTTGAAAATTTAATATTCCAGGAAATAAATGACTCGTAAAAGTTTGCTTATATTAAGAAATATTAAAGATATGTGAAGTGAACATGGTCTCAAGCTGCACATTTAAATCCTATAGACCTTTGAACGGAGTTATCAGGGGAGACAATCAGGTACTGGATGTTCTAATAGGTTGTTCGTCTGGAGATGTTGTTCGTTTACGTTAAGGAATCTCAGTCAAGCTTGCAGGCAATCTTTATAGCTAACTAATTTCATTAAAGTTCAATACTCGATATACCGGACACGCATTTAAGGAGTTAATGCCGTATATATTGAAAGAAAAAAGCCAGTCTAGTATATTCAAACGCATATGTCTACATCTGTTAATCAATAGATTCAAATGTAATTGTCATAGAATGCCTTTATCAACGGTGAATGAAAACTGATATATAAACGGTAGGTTAGGGTTGATTGCCCCTTAACACACCGAAATCGTACTTGTGGGTCTGTAGGTAGTTATGAACCATCCATCATAATAGGAAGGTCTTTGTTGAAAAGTCTGTCTGGCATAGTGTCATTAGACTAAGGAGTCGTTGCTTTTACTATTTGTTAATGTGAATATAAAAAAAAAACATTTCGGATGAGGCAGTGTATTTAAATGACACAAATTAAAATAACACAGTGTGTTTTACATAGAAGCGAGAATGTGCAGGATCGGGGTCACAGAATAATTTCGAATAATGTCAGGTATTTGGAAAAAAAAGTTGTGGAGTAACCAAGATTCGAATGAATATAGATAAAACAAATATTACATTCAATAGTGAACATTCGTATGTGCCTGTCATTTGTAAATGCTATAAGAGAAAATAAGACAGTCTTGTTTAAATCTTATATTAACTCAGCTAGAACTATTACTTAATGTGTTTAATACCCCTGAATCTCACCTTGTCTCTGTGTAATTCAAGTTCAAGTATTTATTCATAATTATATGGCCTCTGGCCCAAAATACAATATACAAATATCGAGACAATATAACAACTATGTTGTGTCCCTATGTTCATTCACTCTCAAGAAATCACACGTTCACACTCATTCAGCAAATGATATATATAAGTACAAAGTTTGAATAATACTGATTGATCGTTGGTTTGGAGCAAATTATATAGGTTAACTTCAGAACTTCTACCGTAATACCAATTAAACAAATATTGGTTGCGTATATCTTCATATTTAGGACAATTGAAAAACACATGGTATTCGTTTTCAATAACATTATTATTAAAATTTATTTGACAATATATGCAAATTCTATCATGACGTTCTAAACCTCTATGTCGTCCTGTTTCTATGTGAAGTTTATGAGATGAGCACCTAAATTTTGCAAATGCTTTTCGTAATTTATAAGAAATGTCTAAACAAATATATTTTTCAGGAGAAAGCAGAGATTTGAAACATTTATAGAAATCACAACGACTCGACTCAGTAACTGTACTATGCCAATCCTGTTTACTACAATCAATCACTCTCTGTCTAAAGTTAAATATAAATAAGTTTATGTTTCCAACATCTTGAGAAATCCAAACAAAACCAAAACCATACTTGAAAAGAAGATGTTTTACATTTGAAGCCCAAGTTTTCCTATCATTATCATCCAAGTTTTTTAGCATCTTATAACATTGTTTAGGATAGCGTTTCTGTTCCATATGTAAAAGTGTGCACCAATATTAATGTGAGTGTATGACGCGACGCGACCAGCGTGCTTCCTATATAGCTCCGACGTGGGTGGGGTATAAAAGTTTGAGCAATTTAAACATCTGCTGGAAGAATATGCTTCGTCTCAAGTAATGATGCTCCCCACGAACATGAATAATCACAAAAATGTTCAAGTACTGTACTCTAGCATCACGTTTTGTATTAATATGTAATGGCAGTAAAAACAATTCAATTTCAATTCCTGAGCTTTTTTTGTGCTATCAAAATAAATAAATCTTTATCTAGGAAAATGATTAAACTATCAAATTCACTGTATTTGTAAAGAATTTCCAAACCAAGGCTGCAGTAAATTGCGGCACGCATTTACCAGATTGTAGAGAGAGTCCCAGAAATACAGTCATCTGAAACCGCGACATTGTTTCTCTCTGATTTTACAAGGTTTCCCTGATTGTCACATTGTTGAAAAACATATACAATTTTGCATATTATTGTCATCGTGCTGTTTCATAATTTCAATCAGGTTTTCAGATGTTTTCAACGAATGCGGATTCCTAAGTTTACATAAATTTATCTTCCGTTTTGAATTACAGGATCTCGGTTTAGAAACTGTCGCATAACCCCAGTACAACCATTCAATAAGAGAAATAATTCGTATTTCAAATACGAACTTTAATAAATAAAAAAAAGATATGCATATGATTAAGCCAGAAGTTTACTTTGCTTAAAAGAGAAATGAGCCCTATTTTGAAAACATGGATATATGTGATATAAGAAAACGCGCATTTTTTCTCTTCTTTTATTGTTGTTGTTTTTATGTAGCGTTTATTTTTTTCTTCTTTTTTTTGGTTATCATTTTTATTTATTTTTTAAGGGATAAGATATATCTATTATTTTGTTCGGGGTGTTGTTTTCCCAATGCATTAGAGTGTGAGAGTATTAAATAATAAATTAAAATGAAAGACATCTTGATCATACATATATGGATGTTGCATGAAGATGCCAGACGTTTCAAAACAAAGACACCTCAGTTATAAATAGATTTAGATGTCAATTTTTTTACCAATGTTTTAATTTGCCATATTCAGACCAAATCGCATCAGAAAACAACAGCAACAACAAAACATAATTATTTATTCCACTTTTCACGATATGATTAGGTTATATGTAACCTATTGTCTGTTTGTGTTAATTATGATGTTGGTTTAAAAAAAAAAATGTTCCCGCCACTAAGTTGCATGTCATCCATGTCTGTAATTCCGAATTGCAAAAGTTTTCTGGACATTTTTTTTTCATATTTAGAGATTCTAAGCTGATTGTAGTTTGTAAGTGTACTGTTATGATTTACAGATCAAGTTTGCATTTGACTCACCTACGCCCTTTTACGACAAAGTTACAGCCTTTGAAAATTGATAAAGAATTGAAATTTTCTACATGCTAGAAGAAAATATATTGACCAGAGTTTTGCACGTTCTAACTTAAAGATGGATTAGTTCGTTCTCCATTATTTATGGAGTTAATGCCCTTGGGCTTTGTAAATTTCTAAACAACCAAATTTCTCTCTATGTATACGTGAAGATATAATCTAGTTATTGGAATGTACATGTAGTTGAATTGTGCGAAACAAGTTTGTATTGTGTTCCTCAACGCACACTTTTGGCGGAATTATGGCCCTTGAAACTAGAAAAGTCAAGCTTAAAAAATTTGTCGTACTGACATATCCTATATTTATTTATTTATTTATTTATTTATTTATTTATTTATTTATTTTTTAATCTTTTCAGTAAATCAGTTTTGATCTCTACATTTGCATCATTATATTCATAATAGTGTTACAGATTAGCTGACTTTCAGAAAGAACAATACTTCTTTATATTGAGTGCTCCAAGGTTATTCCTATGCATCTTATATTCGGCCTCGTCTTTTTCTTATTCTTAAGGGATCATATGCACGATAAAATAATTTAAGTGGAATTCAATTGTAGAACTCTATCAAATTGTTAGATGAAAATTATTCTAATTCGGAGTGTTATTCCCCAGAAACACAGTGGATACCGTCATTCTCTTGTTAGGTTTCTTTTACGTGCAGCTCGGTAATTCAAAGCCCACGGCAAACTATTGTTAGTGGAATCGAAAAATGTCACAGACAATATTTGATTGAATTCAGTTCATGCTAATGTCATTTTCTAGAAATCTCTTCCCATGATTCCATAATAACTTCGATGTAAATTTACTGTTTATGGTATCGAAATTTTGAAATTTAATTTGAAGAATTTAAAATGACCCACTTTATTCAGAGTTTGAATTCTGTAAAGAAATATGGGTTGTGTTTGCTTATATTTTTTTATCTAAAATTTGCATATTTTACTGATTTATTTTTATTTCATTATCTTATTTTAAAATAGACATCCATCGCAATGGTACAATAGTAATGTCGTTAATATACCAAAGTATTTATTTAAAAAAAATTAAGTATTGATTAATGATGTCCTAATTTTGAGTAAAATTAAGGTCTTTGTATTTAGCCATTGCTATCAAGGCTATATTCTAGATAAGGACAGTGATATCCAAATACCATCTTCATGCTGTAACCTCTGGATATATTCAGTAAATTAAAAGGACCCTTGGCAAAATCAGTGTTAACTCTTCGTATGGCGCCGATAATTTTGTTTTCGTATCAGTCAGTGGAATTACCGGTTACTTGATTGCTTTAGCTGCACAAACAGATACAGTGGCCAGTCAGATTGGCGGCTTTATGACACACCTCTACGAAGACTATATAATGCATTTATCCAGTGTATTCAATGGGTGTTTATAGCACAGGGGCTCGAAGTTGCATGGGGCACATCATTTCGAAATAAGTGGTAATATTATAAAAAGAAAGGGAGGGCACTGTTTTGGGACCAAATTTGGAAAATCGCGTTTATAACGAAATTTATCATTGACAATGAACCAGGTTTTACTTCAAATGCATTAACTAAGAAAATTCCTAAACGTAACTGAGGTAGTTTTTCTCTTACAATGATAATATCGTGAATTTATTGTTCCAATCGAGCTTGACAAAGCCGGGGAAGGCTATTTCCGGTTTCTTTCGTAGTGAATATAAAGGTAAGTTTTTATTGGTCAATCAAAATGAAAACGAAACTGACATTTCTCGGGAAAACTTCTTTGAGTTGCGGAGGTCCAGAAAATTATAAACAATGTGATTGACAATGAGCACAATGTTATCTTTGTCGGACAAGCAGGTACAGAGAAGTCAATTTAAATATATTAACTGATGAGCGCTCACCTTTTATTCACATCAAAAGAAACCGGAAGTAGCCGGTCCCGGCTGTTGTTCAAGCTCGATTGGGGCATTAAAAAAACACATGTTAGTCCTTTATAAGGGTAAAAGCAACAAACGCCTCGATTTTTTTTATTTATATTCATTTTAATGTAAATGAACTATTTTACTGATCATTTCTTGCCGAAATTGTATTATTCAAAGATTAGTCCCTAAACAGCGTCCTCCCTTCCTTTTTAGCTCGTTGTTTTACGAAGAAAAAAATACGAGCTATTGTCGTAACTCCGGCGTCCGCGTTGTCGTCGTCGTCGTTGTCCGGAATCTTAACGTTGGCCATAACTCTCTACTATTCCATATACAACATCCATTTTTGGTATGGTTATTCATCTGGACAAGGCCTATCCAGTCATATCAATTTTTTTCACCTTTTGACCTTCACCTTGACTTTTTTGCTGTATTTTT
Organism: Solen grandis; assembly: GCA_021229015.1. Lineage (NCBI taxonomy): Eukaryota > Metazoa > Mollusca > Bivalvia > Adapedonta > Solenidae > Solen > Solen grandis. The sequence goes on along the minus strand of CM037789.1, from coordinate 30,858,121 downwards.
TGAAAACTTTAAAATGCCTGTCATTTCAGAATAGTTACCAACAGGACACTGATATTTCACATGTGAATTCATGTGGCAAGACCTTTCATCAATGTTACACTTTTGGCTTTTGACCTTGACCTTTGATCTTGATCTATTTTTGAAATATTTCACAAAAAACTTTAACGTTGGCCATATACTTTTTACTGTTTGGCATACAGCTTTTATATTTGGTATGCATATTTATCATGACAATGATTTTTCAGATAACCTCAACATTTTATTATCGACCTTGACCTTTGACCTTATTTTGTCATAACTTTGGACAAGTTTTATAATGATATTTCTTTGTCATTTTTCAATATTTTAGGTGTGATTTTGGTCATGATCTTTAAAAATAAAAAAAATTTTTTAATGTCTTCAAATTTTACAGTTTTGTGTTGATTATCAAAAACTCAATGGATAAGCAATTGTGATTATTTGCTTACATATTTTACATCTTTGTGTTGTATACATTCTATTCCATGCATAGGTCAAGGTCATCCTTCAAGGTCAAAGGTCAAATTTAAAGGGTATGGTACTTAAACTTTGCATTTAAAGGCTTACAGTTTCAGTTGTGATTTTCAAGGTCAACTTTTTTAAGTGTTTAACAAAAATGTGTAACGTTGGCAAAACAGACGAGCGTTGGCACCCGCATGCGGTGCTCTTGTTTAAATGTTACTATTAGGTACGAAAGGATTCGCTCCATGCAACTTCGAGCCCCTGTGGTTAATAGCTTGCTTACAATGATCATATATTTCACCAAAGCTGAAGTGAAATGCAAACTAGTGATATTTTCCAGTGTTGGCTATTGGTATCAAAAGCAGAGACTCACCAGTATTTATATACAATTGTTACTCTTTTGCAAAATAATAACTAGTTGTGTGGGGGAGGGTTTTGCCTCATTGTCTATTTTTGTCTTTCTTTTCATCTTAAAGAAAACCATCCACCATTAAAATTCACCATTATAATCTTTGTCCTTCGGACTCTTAAATGACGTCAGTGCAAATGCAAGCATCCATTTAATTGGAGTCATATGCTCTTTTCTTAAAAAGGCTTGCTTTTACTATAAAATTCCCATGATCATTTGATTGACCATGTTTACAATTTCATGATGGATGAAATACTTTAATCCTTTACATTAGATATGTGTGACAGAACTACTGAACTATAACTGACCTTCCCCGATGGTTGAGTGGTTAGAGCGTCATCCTCGGTACGGGAGGTCTTGGATTTGATACCCCGCCGCGACATACCAAAGTCGTAAAAAATGGTACTGGTATAGCTCCCTTGCTTGGCGCTCAGCATAAAATGGAAGTTCCAGGACTGGTTGGTCCGGTGTCAGGATAATATGACTGGGTGGGTATCATGCCACATGTCTAGGCTGGATACCAGTCTCAAGTAGATTCAGAATTACTGAAATACTGTCAGTGGGACATTAAACCCAAAAAACAAACTGTGAATCGTATATGAAACCTTTGAGCTTTCTTCGCCGTGCAGACTGTGCAGAAACTGACCTACAAAGAAGCTACGATAGAGGGACATGATCTATTAAACCAGGTTTCATAAATTTCAAACAAATAAATCAGAAGAAAGTGCAATCTGTATTTTAATCAGCTTCATAGTAAACTTAACAAGGCAACAACTAAATAACTGTGCACCGCTGATAAGGATGATTAAATTCGTATATTAAGGAGTCGACAGTGACAAACAAGTTCCTTGCCTGTACAATAATATCATTAGAGAACAGCCGAAGTCGTTAGGGAGGCGTTTTAACCATACATTATGCAGTAAATTAAGTAAAGTATATGGAAAATCCGACTACCTTTTCTTAGAGTTCAGTGTAATCCCTGGATTGACATTTTAATTATTTTCTGTAATTTCAGTTCATGTAATCAGCATTAATACGATCTTCTGTGTTTGAATTTTCTTTTCTGATCTGTTTCAATTGAAATATTGGATTTATAGAGAGAAACGCAATTTTCGCTAGAAAATATATGGGTTTTATGTAATTCACATTTATTTTTTTAGATTTTGATTAAGAAAAGGTTTCACAATTATATCAATGGTTCATCTTTGAGTGTCAGCAGTAAGATTGTCGTGTGTTTTTAAACATCAGGATTTTATCAGCTTTTTTTTTTTTTTTTTTTTTTTTTGATTCCTTGATTAATTATTATGTAGATGACTTAAAAAGAAAGAAAATTACACGCAACAAAATTATTAACGCATTGGATAATCATCCCTAGGGAATAAAGATCGTCTCAATATGATATGAGACTGCATTTAACCTCCTCGTGTTTGTAGTATCGATCTTTTGAACATAACGACGTAAGTATGGGGGAGGGGCGGAAAAATGCCCAATATTTCATATATGTATTTTGTTCATGAAAGCAGCTCGTTAACCATTTCCCTCATAGAGGATACCATGAAAAGACCTATGCGAACAGCATAAAACCAGATCAGCCTGCGAGTAACTCGCAGGCTGATCAGGTTTTATGCTGTTCGCTGCTCCTCAGTGGTCTGGAAATGAGGATTTTGTAATTAAATTTGGTAAGGTTTAACTGTGGTTTTCTGCAGATCAGGCTTTATGTGGTACCTACTGAGTGCGTCAAAATGAGTCTATATGAGGGAAAGGGTTAACAGAAAGTCATTGACGAAAAATTTGATTTAAATCTGTCTATGTGTTTTACCTCTTCCTTTACCAATGTGACGCTTGGTCACCAAATGCAACAATCTGTGATTGTAAAAGAAAGCAGTTTCTGCATCACAGGCAATAGCGTTACGAACGGTATAAAATCACTTAAGATTTTTTTTCATTTGCCATGATATAACCTGATGATCATATTTACTTTACGCGCATGCGCTCATTTTACCGGCTTAAATTAAAATGAAATGAAAAAAAAACAACACACAAATCGCTATGCGGGAGTGGTGGAGACGCCATGTTGTGTCATATGGCACAGTAGAAACACCTTCGGAATACCGCATTCCTTTCCTGAAGTGCGTTTACAAAAATAGGGGTTTTTCTGTGCATTGCGACCAACACCTTTTTAGTTTATTTGACAAGAGACCAAAACTTTACCAACATTAACGACCGATCAACTGTGAACGAACTGCTTTAAATGTTTCAGGCATTTCCCAATCCTGATTGTCCAAGATATAGTGACCAAAGAAGAAACTTGATTGACCATGTATTTTAAGTTGGTTAAACTCGTGAAGACTTCAATTAAAAACTATAATACGTATAAAAGAACATTGCCAAAGAGCGACACGGCTCGAAGTCTGTGTTTAGGTTTTTCATATACCACGTGATTGATTTATCTATATTATATATTTGATTTATATGTTATAGTACTTCAAATATTTATGATGACGTACTATATATATTGTGCTATGAAATATCTGTTATGTTCATATAACATGAAGTATCAGTCGTCCACGCGATGCCTTTCCTGTAAAATAAAATAAAAGTCATAATAAAATCAAAACGGAAAAAAAGTAAAAGGAGAAAAAAAATCTAAATGCTTTCAACGTAACAAACAACACTATACGTAAAATCAGATTAAATCTATTTATACGTGTAAAAACAATCTCTAGCTTTTATGGGTCTACACACTGCCTGCTATGTTTGTCAAATCAAAGAAGTCATTTCCACTGAGCAATTGTATTTTCTCATTTTCTGAAAGTAAAAAAAGTAATGTCCGCGTCAGCTTAAAATTGTTTCCAAAATTAGCGTAGCAACTGCCGTTCTATTAAAACGGTCGCAATTTCAGTTTCGTTTTCAGAGCTTACAGTCCTTCCACAGGATTGAAATTCATTATTCCCCCCGGGGAAAGGACAGCTATATTGAATAGGACTTTCTGTCGTGTTTTAGACATTTTCTTTTTTTTTTATTTATATTGTTTTCCGTATGTTGCACTTTTAAGGAAGGACAAAAAGGTCCTACAAGAAACATATATCAAGAATGAACTAACTCCAGAGGAAGAGGACATTACATAAAATAAAGGAATCCTTGGAACGGTCAGTCGGCAAAGGCGCTTAAATAAGGTTTCAAGGGGCCACAACCTCGCACGTCAATGTAACATTGTAAATAAATATACCTTATCAAAGTGAGACAACTATGCATCGGAAGAAAAAAAATGTATTCAATTAATCCCATAAATATATAATTGCATTATATTTAAGTTATTGAATACTTCACTTGGTATTTGTAATCTGTCATTAGTATGTACGAGTATTTTTATATCTGTCTGTCTGTCTGTCTGTCTAAAAAGAAACCTACAGTGCAGAGTCCTCATCAGCAATGAAAGAACTTTATGTCGTTTACTATTTTGAGTAACTGTGATACATGTATATCTTCTACTTTATGTTCTAGAACCTGTTTTAAGCAGCCATCTTAAGATTCTGAAAAGTACGATTTATTATTCATTTAACCTCCATAATAAGGACAACTCTACTGAGCAATCTCCTTTCGTATGTAACAAATGTATTTCATCCTTATTTTTGATGCAGTTGCGATTTTACATATGCAAGGGAGATAATAGATATGACACTTTGCCTCGTATCTGTCATTAGTTATCTCCCTTTTTTTTTTTTTTTTTTTTTTTTTTTTTTTTTTTTTTAAACAATTTTATACCTCATGGATTTTAAATAAACATAAAGCAGCCAATGTCAGTATTTGCCAATAAACTTGAAATAAGTATAATGTGACTGGGTTGAGGTATCATACGACAAAGGTTTGTCCCTCACTCATTCACATTTTACTTTTCCATTCACCGCCTCGGGAGCGGGAGGTCGTGGGTTTGATCCCCGGCGCGCGACATACCAAAGTCGTAAAAAATGGTACTGTTATAGCTCCCTTGCTTTGAGCTCAGCATATAAAGGTAGTTGTAGGACTGGTTGGCCCGGTGTCAGATAATGTGACTGGGTGTAATATCATGCAACATGTCCTCAGCGCGATACTGCAGTGTGGCAGCACTATATCTGTCTCAAGTAGATATCGTCTCCAAATGACTGAAATACTGTCGGTGGGACGTTAAACCCAGCAAACAAACAAACAAACAAACAAACGTTTCATAAAAGCTTTGCAGGTACTTATAGTATAACTTAATAACATAACACAATACCATGTTTTTGCATTAAACAGCACAATACGCATCCATAGCCAACACAGTAATGTAAACAGTTGAGTGAAACCCAATAAAAAAATTGTTATCTTAGAAATGACACATTTGTTTATATCATAATTATTAACAATATATATCAATATTACTGTGTATAGGTCCACTTACGAACTAGACTTAAGAGGATTTTGTGAAAATAGCGTTATAGTGTTCAATAAAATAGGAGTTCTATAGCAATAACAATACTGGCATGCTATTCATCCATACGCCTGTGGTTATACATGTAACATAGACGTCAAATTATAATCTCTCTACTGTGTAATAACTGTTTTAAAGGTACATATAGACGTGTGTATACATTGTACCATGAAAATTAATATGGACATATCTTGATAAAACTCTATGATTGGGCTTGCATACAAACACCTGGTCAGATTTTTTTTTTTTTTTTTTTTTTTTTTTTTTTTCATGTATTACATGTAACAGCTTGAGCAGTCCCACGTCCAATGATCGCGAACGGTCGCTCACGGGAACTAGCGATTGTGAGTTGGGTCCCTGCTTGCATTCTATTCCCAGGGATGCAAACGTTTACGTAACCGTAACCGAACGCGGGACAGTTAATGTGTTCAGACGAGAACGTTTTATTTCGAGAGAATTTTTTGACATAGATAAAATCCCTCCCCAAAAAGTATCCATCCTACTTAAATATTTTTTTGCCAATTTGAAACATTTTACCATTATTTCAAAACCATTACAAAATAATTTTCATTGATTAAAACGCAATACTGCCTCCTTGAAATACAATCTTAGTGACATATGCTTATACACCTTTAATGCTTATAAAGTCATCTACTAATAGTTTTCTCACGAACTGTCTTTGCATAAAATGATGGTTTATCAAAACAGTGGTTCAGTATAGAACATGATCAAAAACCCATTATGTTTGTAATTACAGTTCACGCGGCGTTATTTACCAGGGTCTTTGATATTCTAAGTACTGTAACCGTTGTCATGGGGATCACATCCCTGGCTGCAATTTGACAACAAAATTAAGTTTACGCGCCTTAGTCTTGTAAAATGATATGTGACTATATTTTTCATCATCAGTTGCAGGAGAAGAAGAAGCAACACTAGCATCATCATCATCATCATCATCATCATCATCATCATCTTCTCAATAAAAAAAAACATATTTTCATATGTTTTAAGGTAATCCATCCATCATTAAATTGTGACTATGGTCATTCAAGTGATCGTGGGAATTTTATAATAGATTCAAGCCTTTGTGGACTTTGAGCAAAATAGCCTGTAAGTCCAAACCAAGTATGCTTGCGTCTGCACTGAAGTCTCTTTTAGCGTTTGAAGGACCATGATTAGAATTTAATGATAGGTATATAACCTTAAGTTTCTGAAGTTTGCAAGGGACAGCTGGGTGTCGCTTCTAATTACGGTGAACGTAATAGCTCTTATTTCAAGTCATCCAGTATTTATAAGAATGTTGGAAGGGGAAGATCAGTCAGGTTTCTGGACAAGGAGTTTGTTCGAGGGGCTCAGTATTATTCAATTTTCAAGATGTGTCCGTCTTTAAGAAATGAATACAGAGGCAGCTTTCAGGTAAATTTTAGTTGCTTCTTTCTGCTACTGTTGTATGTCATTGAACAGAAAAGTCAAATCTATATTAATCTCAATTGTTCTTTTTTTTGTGTGTGTGTGTGTGTGTGTGTGTGTGTGTGTGTGTTTTGTTGTTGTTGTTTGTTTTTGTTTTTAGGGGGGGGGGGGGATATTTATTGCTGACGTTGCTGTTACTGTGATGTTTTATTATTATTATCATCATCATTATCTCTTAAACGTTGATTTTTTGTTGAAAATTTATTAAATATTTACTAACCCATTTTACGGTTCCCTGTTATACTAGTTTTCACGTCAGCTAAGACTATGAAGTATGTTTGTCTTTTTATTTTTTTTTTTTTTTTTTTTTTTTTGTATTCATATCATTGTTTTATCCTGCACACATGAAATCAAGCCATAATGTTAAAACTCATGTCTTTTTACTTTAACATTTTCTATGTTAATAACTTGGTTGCTTGTTTTGTTTCTTCATATTATTATAATTTCTTTTTTTTTTTATAAATCAGAAGTTTCGAGTTTTAAACTTTGTCAAAAAGATCCGATCCCGTAACGAAGGGTTACAACAAAGTCTCTCAAGTAAACGAAGAATCAAATTGTTAAATCCCCGGCTTCGACATACCTTGCCAAAGTCTCTCTAATTTACACTAGTACAATCATTTTATTTTTTTTTTATTTTTTTTTTTTTGCATTAAGTATCTGGTTTGTATTATGGAAGGATAATTCATGTGTCTGGCCCAGTGTCAGGATAATGTGTCTGGCCCAGTGTCGGATAATTGTGCCCTCTGAACCCCAATCTGACCAGTGTCAGGATAATGTGTCTGGCCCAGTGTCAGGATAATGTGACTAGCCCAGTGTTCGGATAATATGTTTGCCCCAATCTGACACAGTGTCAGGATAATGCGACTCTGCGTGGTGGTGTCATTCAACAAGGGAAGTAACTGCTGCGGGAGCTTGTAATCAAGCTCAGCTAACATCGTCCCGTGAATTTTAAAAAATATTGTCGATGAAATAAATAAAAGCGCTCAAAGACTACGACGCGGTCAGAAAACAGGGGAGAAGAATTATTGAAAAAAACAAAAAAACATACTTTATACATATGTAGGGATTATATACATCATATATAAAACATACATCGCATACAAAGCAACATAGTATGCACTGCAGTCTTATTTGTCAATGATTAAACCTAATCCGATTCTATCTAAAAAGAACTTTTGTGGATGACGATGATCTTGTTGCACTGATACATGATCAAAGCAAAGACAAATGGCGGAATGGCGCGAAGATAGAGTAGTCCTGACGTGACAGATATCGAATATTAAACACATGTACTGGTATAAATATTACCTTGTGCTCGTAAAATTGTGAAAATGTTGAAGCTTTCTCTCTTATTCGGTCGATTTCATTATGAACTATTTTTGACCACGTAACTACTATTGCGTAGCAATACATCAATAGTGTTATCACAATGAAATCATACGCCAAAACGTCAGTAACTTGTTTCAGTTCTGGCAACGTGTTCTTTATAATGAATATAATATCTTTGCGATTTGCGAAATAATGGCATACATTTTTTGCGCTTATGCCCTCTCTCTATCTCTCTCTCTCTCACGCGTGCGGACACACACTCACGCACACATAGAGATGCAATGGATGTGACGCAGGCAAACAATATGGCAGAAAACGTCTTAAAGCAGATGACCATTGACTTAAACTTTGATTTAAAATTGTCATTCATTACCCATCTACAGAAGCATGGTCACCCAATGCAACATTCCTTATTTATATATAAAAAAGGATGCACCAGGATATAGAGATAATATTTAAAATTTCTATTTCCTTATGCCGTCATTTATCTGATGGCATTCACTCTCCGTGCATGCGCTTAATTTATAAGCTGAAAATTTCAATAACTCTTATGAATTCTTGTTGTGGAATGTGGCACTTATTACAGCAAGCACCTGCTTCGAGGAGACCGTATTTCTATATCTAACCAGTGTGTTTACAAAAAAAAAAAAATAGAATAAAAAATAAGAGTAGAATTTTTTATATTTATTTCTACAGGTGAACTGTAACTAGCAGCATTAAAACAAAGATTTTTTTTAACATGCAATATGGAGACGCAAGTTAGATCAAATAAAACGGACACCGTGTGGTGGAATGTCATTTCAGAAAAGGTCTTTGAGTATTATCCCCGCCTTAGTTCGTATGTTAACGATTTTTCTGGAAACACATATCGCGTCGCGTCCCATCGCGTCGCTTGAACTCTTTTTACATACTTATGCGGAAGTATCATCAATGCTAGAACAAATCTAGATCTTTATATCCACAAATCAATTTTATACCGCACAGCAATAGAACAGTCATTTTACTGTTCCATACACCACCATGTACACATGGTAATTAGTATTGAAATATTGACCTACCAGGCGTTGAATATACGTTGCTAACAATCACTCACACCGAGACAATAAGTGTCCGTGAAGAAACATACACTGTCGCACTGATCGTAACTGTTTAAGTAGACTCATATAAGAAAAGATAATAAATGTCATGTTCTAACGGTGTAGATTGGTTAATTATGCTACATACTCCCACACTTCCATTCATAAATGTGCATATGGTCGTGTTTTACTAAACCACATAAAGAAAGCAATCGTTATGAATGTACCTGGTCGGTAGCAGTGCGTGTAGTGTAGGAAGGTGTAACTGATATTGAGGGAAGTAAAATGAAATGTGATTTCTTTATAGGGATATGCTTTAATTATTGTGTTAGTATTAAGGTGTCGTTTGTTAAATGGGTCGATACAATTCCGCAGCTGTTTGTTACAAGACAGGAGAGCAGACAACATTTGTTATGAATGAACGACTAATGGAGGACGAATCAGAAGTGGTAGGTACTGTGTTTCATTCTTCCAATATCTGAAGTCTGTGCAAATCTCCAGTGTCACATATCTTGGTTGAATGACTAGGGTCAATATCACTGGAGGTGTAAGATGGTTTTTAGTTCGACTATTCGAAATATTCTACTCACCCGATATTCGGTGTCAGTGTCAGTATTGACATAATGGTAAAGGCAATATATTCGTCAGCAAAATGTAATCATGGTCCTTCAAATGCTTAAAAAAAGATTTCAGTACAAATGCAAACATCCATTAATTAGAGTAACAGGCTCTTTTGCACAAATCTATTAAAGGCTTGCATTTATAAAATTTCCAAATTAATAGACCATTTCAACATGAGACATAAATCAATGAGCATACATGCTTGTGTATAATTTCACACAATGGGAATTAAACATACATTTGGGATATTTCCCAGTCACTGGTTGGTCAATTTAAATAAGCGAATTATACCTGGCATTGCCGATTCCTCTGCTGAAAAATGGTTTATACATGCTTGCATCTGCACTGAAGTCTTTTAAAACACTTGAAGGACCATGATCATAAGATTAAACTAAGAAGCTATGATTGAAACACTGTCGCAGTGACAACAGCCCCCAGCACGACAACTAATATTAATTTGCATGACAGCGAAATAATTAGCAACGTTGGATTCCGTATGCTGAGTCGATTATACCATCTACTTCATCTTCGGTTGGCAGTGGTAGGATGAACACCATTTAAGACATGTGTTTCAATCAATAACAAGCACAAAGCCGGTTATTATACCGTGTGCATTGTTTAGATAGACCACATAATAAATCTCATTTGTAACATCTGTTATAAATGATAGGTATAACGGATATCAAGCATTTTTGATGCTGATTTTTATGTGATATGCAATCACATGTGATCAGTGTGATTTGTTACGAACTTACCAATGTTGTCTATAAATGCTTTAGATATTTGTATCACCAAGGATGATGTGAATCAACAAAACAACACACGACATTATGCAACCAAACATCAATATGATGAGTAAGTTTGTTGAAGACTTCCATATACACAAACTTGGAGTTTTCTCCCTTTATGTTTCGTTCAAAAGTGCTGAAAACTCACACATTCTCGTGAGATTGATTTTTTGTTGATGGGATGTTAAACCAGCATACAGATGCATTACGTTATCCGCTACATGTGTAACTGCATTAACTCAATCTCTAACGCAGGAGTCTTTGTCACAGTGAATTAAAAAATAGAAGAGATTCTGCTAGATAGCACTCAATGGTCACGTGATAATTCAGTGAGCTTTTCTGATTTTGAAGAGCGATTTTTTATTAGGATTACAACAATAATAAAAATCTGAATGCGTATTTAACCCTTTCCCTCATATAGACTCATTTTGACGCACTCAATAGGTACCACATAAAGCCTGATCTGAAGAAAACCACAGTTAAACCTTACCAAATTTAATTACAAAATCCTCATTTCGAGACCACTGAGGAGCAGTGAACAGCATAAAACCTGATCAGCCTGCGAGTTACTCGCAGGCTATCTGGTTTTATGTTGTTCGCATAGGTCTTTTCATGGTTTCCTCTATGAGGGAAAGGGTTAAGAATACATGACATTCATTTTAACATATAATAAAAGGCGATAAAGATCATCCTCATGTAAAAAATAATGATAATAATTAAAATATTAAATCGGCTAAAATTATGAACAGCATACATAATTAAAAAAAAAAGTAAAACTGATTGTGTTAGACCTTGCTGACTTAAATATATTTTGATTCGAGAATGTGATACATTATTTAATTTGTGTATACATATTGCTAAATTTCATTGGCGTGTTTATGAATTGGCGCATGGCGCATGACATCCGGATTGCTCAATTTCAGCCTATGAAAAAAAAAGAAATATGAAATAATCGGTTTTTGTTATGAAATCAGTCCTTCGACAACGAATTTGACTAGTCTTGCTTTAACTTGGTAATAAAGATGTGTGTTATACTAGAAACTGAGCAAACTTAGCTTACAGGCCGGTTGCTTCTGTAGAATATAAGATGTCATATTCACTGAAACAGGTTTCGATTAATCAGTGATGCATCTAAATTGCTGTCTTTCCTCTCTCTCCTCTCTCTCTTTCTCTCTCTCTCTCTTCTCACACACATAACCTGTATGTATAATTGTATAGTGTTCGTTTCAGGAATTTGTTTCGCTTGAGCATATTTTAATTTCGAATAAGATAGAGGTCGCAAAAAAGAATCTCTCTCTCTCTCTCTCTCTCATACACACACACGCGCAGACACACAATGCATATGTTTATGGTTGTTCCGCTTGAGCATATCTTAAATTCGAATTAGATGGAGATAGCAAAAAGAATAAGAATCTTTCTCTCTCTCTCTTTTCTCTCCCCCCCCCTCTCTCTCTCTCTCTCTCTCTCTCTCTATCTATCTATCTCTCTATCTCTCTCTCTCTCTCTCTCTATCTATCTATCTATCTATCTATCTCTCTCTCTCTCTCTCTCTCTCTCTATCTATCTTTCTATCTCTCTTCTCTCTCTCTCTCTCTCTCTCTCTCTCTATCTATCTATCTATCTATCTATCTATCTATCTCTCTCTCTCTCTCTCTCTCTCTCTCTCTCCATCCATCCATCCATCCATCCATCCATCCATCCATCCACTTTTCTAGACCCAGGGTTACCAACTTTGCCAAAGAGGATCATTTCCTGTAATTAAAAAGAAAGTAGATTTAGGTCATCGGACACGTGATTAAAAAGTCAACACGGTTGCATGTGACAATGAATCATCCGTCATTAAATGTCATTCAGTGTGTATATGTTTTTATGGTGTTCCGTTTGGATCAAAAGATGTGATGTATGTTAGGTGTGTTTGTTTGTTGGGGTTAACGTCCAGCCGACTGTATTTCATGCCTACTTGAGACAGATATAGTGCTGCCACACTGAAGTTCCAGGCCGTAGACATGTGGCATGATACCACATCCAGTCACATTATCCTGACACCGAGCCAACCAGTCCTGGAACTACCCTTATATGCTATACCTATACCAAGTTTTTCATAACACGTAGTTGCCAAAGAATGTTTGACGCAGAGTTTCGTTAATTATACCCCCCCGCAACGAAGTTAGGGGGGGGTATACTGGAATCAGGTTGTCCGTCCGTCCGTCCGTCCGTCTGTCCGTCCGTCTGTAGACACAAAATTCTGCGGACTACTCCTCCTAAACTTCTGGAAGGATTTTATGAAACTTGCTGGCAATGATCCTTAGACATTGTAAGCGCGTTATCTATATAGCATTGAGTTACCTCCCCTATTTACCAAGTTATGCCCCTTTGATGATTTTTGCATTACAAACTTCTGCGGACTACTCCGCCTAAACTACTGGAAGGATTTTAATGATACTTGCTGTCAATGATCCTTAGACATTGTAGCAGCGCGTTATCTATATAGCATTGAGTTACCTCCCCTATTTACCAAGTTATGCCCTTTGATGATTTTTGCATTACAAACTTCTGCGGACTACTCCGCCTAAACTACTGGAAGGATTTTGATGAAACTTGCTGGCAATGATCCTTAGACATTGTATAAGCGCGTTATCTATATAGCATTGAGTTACCTCCCCTATTTACCAAGTTATGCCCCTTTGATGATTTTTGCATTACAAACTTCTGCGGACTACTCCTTCTAAACTACTGGAAGGATTTTGATGAAACTTGCTGGCAATGATCCTTAGACATTGTATAAGCGCGTTATCTATATAGCATTTGGTTACCTCCCCTATTTTCCAAGTTATGCCCCTTTGATGATTTTTCATTACAAACTTCTGCGGACTACTTCGCCTAAACTACTGGAAGGATTTTGATGAAACTTGCTGCCATTCATCCTTAGACATTGTAGAAGCATGTGTTAGTTATATAACATTGGATTACCTCCCTTTATTATAGTTATGCCCCTTTGATGATTTTTGCTTTACAATTTTCTGCAGACTACTCCTCCCATTGGATTACCTCCCTTTTTTATAGTTATGCCCCTTTGTGATTTTTACTGGAGGGATTTCAATGAAACTTGCTGTCATTCAACCTTAGACATTGTAGTAGCGCTTTTTCTATATAACATTGGGTTACCCCCTCCCCCCTGTTTTAAAGATATGTCCCTTTGATGGTATTTGTTTTACAATTTTCTTCCATTGATAGATTTCAGTGAATCTTAATGATATTTATCCATAGACATAGGTATATCCATAGGTATGTGTTACAAAGGATCACTAGATTTCCATGTAGTTGGCACATATGTCCTCTATATACGTATTAAGATGGAGTGTTGCATACAAGAATTCTGATTTCATGCTCCAAAGCCATGTTTGACAAAAACACTTGCGGGGGGGTATTAGTAAGCCCTTAGGCGACAGTTCTAGTTTAATTTGTGTTATTTCGGACATCTTTCATATATCTTGTTTGAGCTCCGACAATTCTTCTAAAATATCGCTACTTTTGAAATAAAACATGTGCATTATTTGCGAGTTCGATTCCCGGTCGCGGCTTTATACATCAAAGTCATTGAATAGTATTAGTGCATCTCTTTTCCTTCTGCTTGGCCCTCAGTATATAACTGTAGATACAGAACTGGCTGACCTGTCCCTGTGTCAGGATCATGTGACATGTCATTTGTCTACGGTATGGTATCAGGGTGCCATCGTCGGAACCCACGTTCTGTGGTTTGCGTTTTCCGGTCTATTTTGGATAATCATATCGCACATTTTAATGCATTTACTTTTACTTTTTGATAATACTGTTTCTCGAAATGATGTGCAGGCCCGAGCATAAAGTGCGAACGCTTGTAGATACAGATTTCCGAAAAAGAAGTATTCCACAATATATACGATAGTGATTGCGGAATATAGCGATGTATATCTGTATTAAATATGAAATGGTCCCCGAATTACTGAAACATTGTTGATGGGACGTTCAATCCAATCAAAAACAAAAAAAAATCTTTGTATCACCTTCGAGTCTGTCCCTTCTCACTATGTTACTTATACAGCATTCTGAATTACTTCATCGTCGCCATCTTTTGCTTTTCCCATTCATTTGTTTTTTCTTTGTTCAATATGATAAAAGAAAGATTGAAAGTTAATTTCCTCCGCTTTTTCCAAATATTTTTATCAAGCCGCATACATACATGCATTATTTTTCTATTTCAGTTGACACTCCTTTTATTCATTTTTAAAAATAGTATTTCTTAAAAGTAAAATCGTTATTACACAAAAACAGTTAACTTTAGATTAATTTATCCGCGGGGAATGCTTGAGATGCAATCCGCCAGGTGTCGTTGCAGGTTGCTAGTTTGTTTGTGTGTTAGCTCGCTATGGGTTATACGTTCTACCAATAGTATTTTAGTCCTTTATTTTGTGTACACGAATTAGATAATTATAGATTAATTAGTCTCAGAACTGCCCTTATAAAAGTATGCTGGTCGACAAGCTTTGGAGATACACATGTAAAATGACTTCGGTGTGCCGCAGCCAGGGATCGAACCCATGATCGCCTAATTACGGGGCGAACGCCCGGGTATACACACCGGTTGGCTTTTGGGACCATAATAATCTAAATGTGTATGGAATCTTGATATTAAATGTGTTTATATTAAGTGTGATTTAAACAGAAATACGTCAAGAAGGATAGGATTTTTTTCCTCCTGGTTTTCATTGATTAATGTTTCCTAATCTAGTCCGAAACTGTAGGTCTTGTTTAAACTTTCATGTGTGCGTGAGTGCGTGCGTGCGTGAGTCAAATCGATAATTTAAATAAAATTTACGAAAAAGGTATAATAGGTTAAACTATACTTACAGGTGCAGGGGGTTGGTCGTACATACTCAGATAAAATTTAGCATGAATGACAAGCAATCTATGTAGCCTTAAATTGTATCAAAATATTTGCCACGAACTTGGGGTATACCGATATATTCTACTGTACTGTACTTGCAAGATAGCGTTAAACACTTTATACAAAACGGATATGCGTGAAAGTAGAGCAGTCTGAGCCGGTGTAATAGTGGACACAGGACCGCCTCGTTTGTTGTTATAAACAGTTTCTAGAGTTTATAAACAGTCAGTTGAGGCTTAAGTTTTACACCCAGATGCAAATGACAGACATTGATATGTCAACTGATGGAGCAGCAGAGGCTGCATCGCAACCAGCTGGGACAAAGTATTTTCTATCTTTCTTTCTCTTTTTTGTTGATTTTGACTTTGTTTGCAAAATTGATGCAATGCTCTATGTTTACCCCTTTTCGTATATTATCAGCTGTTTTTTTGGTCTTTCCTTTTTGTTCATACTGCAATCACTATGATTATAACTTTCCGTGTGTTATGTGTTGTGTTTAACATTTTGTGTGTTCTTTCTGATCGTTTGATTTATTGTTTGTCAGATTTGTGTTCTTGCATATGGTATGTGTATTTCTTTCTATAAAAAGATGAACTACGTGCATTATAGATCCTCTATGTTTTCTGTGTGTTTGCGTATTTATTTTCAAATGTTATGCATATATTTTTCCACTATGTATATATACATCTGATGCGAACGTTTATATATATAAGGAGACTATTGGAACACAATCAACAAAATATGCTGTATTAATTTAACATAGAAAGAGTGCGGTGTGTGTGTGTGTGTGTGTGTGTGTGTTCGGTATATGCAAACTTCAAAGATGTCACACGATTCCTGAAGTTGAAATCGGCGTATATGTATATTTACATATTTTTTTTTATATTTACTTTTAAAACTTTGCAGTCTAGTTCGATTTGCGTGACATATCGCAGAATAATGCACGGTGTTTCTGTCAGATGCTAACTAATTAATCACTCAGATCAGGGTCTCTGTATACACACTGTGTCTATAGATTACAGCTAAGCACTGCTTATTCAAACTTAACTCCGTGCATTACTCTGCGATATATCACTCAAAACAATAAACCATTTCCTCATTAGAGTACAGTTTTGTCATATAAAAATGAGTGTTATTTGACAAAAAGAATATTGTTTATTTGCCTTATCAAAATTGAATTCAAAAGTGATATTGTAGTGATCATTAGAATCAAAGTCGTCGTGAGGACCGCCCTCATTTGAGCAGAAATCTTCTGCGATGTGGAACCAATAAAGGTACCCACAAAACTGCTAATATGTACTTAGAGGCGAATATCGTCATTCAAACTTGACTATTTGAGTTTACCGTCGCTTCGATAGTATTTCAGTCATATAGCGACGTCCAGATAATTACAGGTGGAGGAAGATCCCGAATAAACGGAGGCATCCGGGTATCACCGACCTACCGCAAGCCAGCTGGAAGGCTTCCTCACTTGAAAATCCGAATGACCCTGCCGGGATTCGAACCCACGCGGTGAGGGGCTGAGTGAGTGTTAAAGTCAGCGACTTTACCCTCTCGACCACGGAGGCCCCATATCATCATTCACTTATAAAAAGACCCAAATATTTCATTTCATTACAAATGGTGTCAGTTATGAAGATAATAATTTATGTCACTTTAGTTATGTATAATTTCGT
Source organism: Solen grandis (assembly GCA_021229015.1). NCBI lineage: Eukaryota > Metazoa > Mollusca > Bivalvia > Adapedonta > Solenidae > Solen > Solen grandis. Next base: position 30,840,898 of record CM037789.1, on the reverse strand, counting down.
ATAACATGAATGGAAGGTGTCCGTTTCGACCATTTTCAGAATTTAAGGGGGCCTCCGTGGCCGCGAGGGTAAAGTCGCTGACTTTAGCACTCACTCATCCCCTCTAGGCGTGGGTTCGAATCCCGGCAAGGTCAGTCGGATTTTCATGTGAGGAAGCCTTCCAGCTGGCTTGCGGTAGGTCGGTGGTCTTCCTCCACCTGTAATTAGTTGGACGTCGCTATATGTCTGAAATGCTGTCGAAGCGACGGTAAACTCAAATAGTCT
>CM037789.1:30805291-30835263 GCA_021229015.1 Solen grandis | reverse complement strand
TGTTGTTGTTGTTGTTGTTGTTGTTGTTGTTGTTGTTGTTGTTGTTGTTGTTTGTTGTTGTTGTTGTTGTTGTTTTGGGGATTACCGTCACTGCGATAGTATTTCAATCATAAAGCGACGTCCAGCTAATTACAGGTGGAGGAAGAGCTCGAGTACACAGAGATACCCGGGTAGAACCACCAACCTACCGCAAGCCAGCTGGAAGGCTTCCTCACATGAAAAATCTGAAGTTCTTACCGGATTCGAACCCACAGCGGTGAGGGGCTGAGAGATTTGTAGTCCACGACTGTAACCGCTCGGAAACAATAATTTGACTAGCCAAAGTTGGTGTATGCCTCACGTAAACAAACTCTAATCAAATAATTACTAAATAGACTGACAAACCCGTGCATTTCATCTGTTCCAGTATCTTCTTCGTAATTTTCCCGGGTTTTTCATTTTCGATTACGAGATTGCAGACGACTACGTTGTTGGTTACCGATCCTGGAATCGACAATATGATGTAATATCATTTAACTTAACTATTTGAGTTTACCGTCGCTTCGACAGTATTTCAGTCATATAGCGACGTCCAGCTAATTACAGGTGGAGGAAGACCCGAATGCACGGAGGCATCCAGGTAGAACCACCGACCTACTGCAAGCCAGCTGGAAGGCTTCCTCACATGAAAATCCGAATGACCCTGCCGGGATTCGAACCCAGGCGGTGAGGGACTGAGTGAGTGTTAAAGTCAGCGACTTTACCATCTCGGCCACGGAGGCCCTGTAATATCATTTGGGCTAAGGAGTCATTCGGATACATTTGACACTATGGTATAGCACAACCTCCACATATACTTAGTGTTTCTAAATGGAAGGAACATCAAATGATCTGGAGTATTCGGGGTGGGGGGGGGGGGGGGCGGCGCGCGCCGCCGCCAAAAATCCTTAACCATACATTAATGTAGATACCCATCCGGAAAAAAAAACTCACAAGAATGCACTATTTCACAGCTTTAAATTTACCTAAATTCGCAGGTGAGATCTCCCGGATCCCCAGTCAAACCAGAACTACACTCTTCTCACGGCTCGGGCAAAGCGGCAAGCGGCTTGCATTGTCACTGCATACATTTTTTATAGCGCCCCACTCCCCTAACCTGAACTCCTGGATCCGCCACTGGATGTTAATCTCAACCACAGTGTGAAATACAAACCTGGGCCATGCGCCGGCACAATGTCTCTTCACGCTGAACAAATATTACATACGTTAAAATATATATATAAAAATCCTTCAAAGTATGTCTTTCTTTCCACCTTTGACCTTCAGTCTCTAAGAATGACTTTTACCTTGGAGATATGAACCCGGGTCAAGCAACTGCATGTCGGGTCAGCATGGCTGAAAACCTGTACATGTATCAATGTCTGAGATAGTTGCACATCTCCGAAAGAGAATCTGGTTGAATCCACGGGGCTCGAAATTAGGACGAATAATATGATCGTATAATGGTAACATTAAAAAAAAGCAAGGGAGGACACCGTTTTGAATATTTTTCGTGCAAATTAGTAATGTTCATTTACATTTGAAATTAATTAAAATAAAGAATCTAGACAGTTCCCGTGTTGTATTTACTCTTATAAATAATAAATTTGTGCTTTAAACTTCAAATCAAGCCGGGACAGGCTACTTCCAATTTCATTTGCTGTGAATAAAAGCTTCAGTTTTCATTGGTCAATATATTAAAATTGAATCTTGTAATTGCTGCAGAAAATTCAAAACCTGGATTAAAATGACATATACATCATTATGAATGATATCCAGTGTCATGGTAAATATTTCCTTTAAAATTGTTGAAAATCCCTTTTCCCATGACAATGTGTTTTCTTTATATTCTGTTTGACCAATGAAAACTTTTATTCACTGCAAATGAAACCGGATATAGGCAGTCACGGCCGTTGTCGATTGGAACATTTAAACCACGGTAGTATCAATATATGAGAAAGCCCGTCACAAAAACATTCAGGATGTTTTTCTTTCTCTCATTTTAAACAGACAGACAGGCAGAATATTTTATTATTGATTTGTACAAAGTACATCATCATTTCGAATGTAAATATGCATATAAATAAATATCATTACTCAATCACTTCATTTTAAACTATTTCATAAATACAACACATGTCAGGCATAAACTTTTTTTTAAAACAGAACACATTTTCTCTTTTCTTCAAGCTCCAGTTTCAAGAGGATGTGGCATCATAGAAAGTATCGTAAATATATTCAAAAATATCTGGGATGCGAAAAAGAAAGAAAACAAATAATCACACTTTTTGTAATTTACTTAAAAAAATCGACGTAGGTTTTATTTAATTATTATTATTATTTATTTATTTCTTTTTAATTAAACTTCTTCATAATCAGGTACCGGAATATTCATAAGCACCCCCCCCCCCCTTTCCAACCTCTTTACTCGCGTGGTTGTGTTTACTTCCGGTTTACTTTACATACACGTCCGTCTGTCTGTCTCATCTTAAACACAACTTGGTCTATTTGAAATGTCATAGTTGTGTAAAAAAGCGATTTCTCACTTTGGCCTCAAAACAGTGCCCCCTTCTATTACACGATATAATTCGCCTCATTCAACTGCGAGCCCCTGTTCTTGGTTCAAAGCATTATACACTGCGATGAGATGATCGTGGTATTTATTTAAGTGCTCGTCGGTCAAAATCCCATTAAGTCGGTTGTTTTTCGGAATTTTCAAAGTTTAAAAAATCAGAAATCCCCCTTGACTTCCATTCAAATCTGCTGATTTTATGATTTTTTAAAATCAATTTATTATCATTACTATTTGTGGAGTTCAATATAAGTTATCATATTGTTATATTTATTAACGGAAACCCTGGGGTCAGACTTTTATTGTAATGACAGACCCAGATGGGTCGCGACAAAGAGATAACCCATTATAACCCAAGCACACTTTTATAATCGTTTTATTTTAAATGGTTGCATTAGAAATAAAAGCAAGCAACGTCATTTTATAGACTCATAAGAAAACTTACTATGTAAATTAACGTGTTGTCACTTAACACTGCGCCTTTAAAAAAAAAATTTTTATTTTATCCTATATGCAATATGTAAATTAACGTGTTGTCACTTAACACTGCGCCTTCTTTATCCTATATGCAATATGTAAATTACGTGTTGTCACTTAACACTGCGCCTTCTTTATCCTATATGCAATATGTAAATTACGTGTTGTCACTTAACACTGCGCCTTCTTTATTCTATATGCAATATGTAAATTACGTGTTGACACTTAACACTGCGCCTTCTTTATCCTATTTGCAATATGTAAATTAACGTGTTGTCACTTAACACTGCGCCTTCTTTATCCTATATGCAATATGTAAATTACGTGTTGTCACTTAACACTGCGCCTTCTTTATCCTATATGCAATATGTAAATTACGTGTTGTCACTTAACACTGCGCCTTCTTTATCCTATATGCAATATGTAAATTAACGTGTTGTCACTTAACACTGCGCCTTCTTTATCCTATTTGCAATATGTAAATTAACGTGTTGTCACTTAACACTGCGCCTTCTTTATCCTATATGCAATATGTAAATTACGTGTTGACACTTAACACTGCGCCTTCTTTATCCTATATGCAATATGTAAATTAACGTGTTGTCACTTAACACTGCGCCTTCTTTATCCTATTTGCAATATGTAAATTATGTGTTGTCACTTAACACTGCGCCTTCTTTATCCTATTTGCAATATGTAAATTAACGTGTTATCACTTAACACTGCGCCTTCTTTATCCTATTTGCAATATGTAAATTACGTGTTGTCACTTAACACTGCGCCTTCTTTATCCTATATGCAATATGTAAATTAAGTGTTGTCACTTAACACTGCGCCTTCTTTATCCTATTTGCAATATGTAAATTACGTGTTGTCACTTAACACTGCGCCTTCTTTATCCTATTTGCAATATGTAAATTACGTGTTGTCACTTAACACTGCGCCTTCTTTATCCTATTTGCAATATGTAAATATAACGTGTTGTCACTTAACACTGCGCCTTCTTTATCCTATATGCAATATGTAAATTACGTGTTGACACTTAACACTGCGCCTTCTTTATCCTATATGCAATATGTAAATTACGTGTTGTCACTTAACACTGCGCCTTCTTTATCCTATATGCAATATGTAAATTACGTGTTGTCACTTAACACTGCGCCTTCTTTATCCTATTTGCAATATGTAAATTAACGTGTTATCACTTAACACTGCGCCTTCTTTATCCTATTTGCAATATGTAAATTACGTGTTGTCACTTAACACTGCGCCTTCTTTATCCTATATGCAATATGTAAATTACGTGTTGTCACTTAACACTGCGCCTTCTTTATCCTATTTGCAATATGTAAATTAACGTGTTATCACTTTACACTGCGCAATTTTATCCTATATGCAATATGTAAATTACGTGTTGTCACTTAACACTGCGCCTTCTTTATCCTATTTGCAATATGTAAATTAACGTGTTGTCACTTAACACTGCGCATTCTTTATCCTATTTGCAATATGTAAATTAACGTATTGTCACTTAACACTGCGCCTTCTTTATCCTATATGCAATATGTAAATTAACGTGTTGTCACTTAACACTGCGCCTTCTTTATCCTATTTGCAATATGTAAATTAACGTGTTGTCACTTAACACTGCGCCTTCTTTATCCTATTTGCAATATGTAAATTAACGTGTTGTCACTTAACACTGCGCCTTCTTTATCCTATTTGCAATATGTAAATTAACGTGTTGTCACTTAACACTGCGCCTTCTTTATCCTATTGCAATATGTAATTAACTGTGTCCTTAACACTGCGCCTTCTTTACCTATTTGCAATAGTTTAATAAGTTTTCATTAACACTGCGCTTCTTTATCTATTTGCATATGTAAATTAGTGTTGTCACTTAACACTGCGCCTTCTTTATCCTATTTGACATATGTAATTAACGTGTTGTCATTAACACTGCGCTTCTTTATCCTATTTGCAATATGTAAATTAACGTGTTTCACTTAACACTGCGCTATTTTATTTATTTTATTTTTAATTGTTTACTTATGCTTTTTACTATTTAATATTAAATTAGTTTGTCATTAACACTGCGCTTTTTATCTATTTGCAATATGTAATTAACGTGTTGTCACTTAACACTGGCATTCTTTATCCTATTTGCAATATGTAAATTAACGTGTATTTGTATTATAAACTGTGCCTTTTTTATTATATGCATATGTAATTACGTGTTTTATTAACACTGGCCTTTTTATCTATTTCAATATGTAATTACTTGTTTCATTATAACTGCCTTCTTTTCCTATTTGCTAATATGTAATTAACGTGTTGTCATTTTAACACTGCCTTCTTTACTTTTGAATAAATGTAAATTAATGTTTTGTCTCTTAATACTGAGCTTCTTTTCTATTTAAATATGTAATTAACGTGTTTTCACTTAACACTGCGCCTTCTTTATCTTTTGCATATGTAAATTAACGTGTTGTACACTTAACACTGCGCCTTCTTTATCCTATTGCAATATGTAAATTAACGTGTTGTCATTTAACACTGCGCCTTCTTTATCCTATTTGCAATATGTAAATTAACGTGTTGTCACTTAACACTGCGCCTTCTTTATCCTATTGCAATATGTAATTAACGTGTTGTCACTTAACACTGCGCCGTCTTTATCCTATTTGCAATATGTAAATTAACGTGTTGTCACTTAACACTGCGCCTTCTTTATCCTATTTGCAATATGTAAATTAACGTGTTGTCACTTAACACTGCGCCTTCTTTATCCTATTTGCAATATGTAAATTAACGTGTTGTCACTTAACACTGCGCCTTCTTTATCTATTTGCAATATGTAAATTAACGTGTTGTCATTAACACTGCGCCTTCTTTATCCTATTTGCAATATGTAAATAACGTGTTGTCACTTAACACTGCGCCTTCTTTATCCTATTGCAATATGTAAATTAACGTGTTGTCACTTAACACTGCGTTCTTATCTTTTGCAATATGTAAATTAACTGTGTTCATTAACACTTGTTCTTTATCCTATTTGCAATATGTAAATTAACGTGTTGTCACTTAACACTGCGCCTTCTATCCTATTTGCATATGTAAATTAACGTGTTTCACTTAACACTGCGTTCTTATTATTTGCAATATAATTATTTTCACTTAACACTGGTCTTATTTTTCAATATGTTGAATTATGTTTCATTATTAATCACTTCTTTAATCCGTATTTGCATAGTAATTAACGTGTTATTCACTTATACATGCTTTTTTATTATATCATGTATGTACATTGTTTTGGTATTTTATCTATTTACATATGTATCACGTGTTGTATTAAACTGGCCATTTTTATCATTTGCATTGTATAACGTGTTACACTTTGGTATTTTATCTATTGATATGTAACATTTTTAGTATTTTATTATATACTGTATCTTACATTTGTATTTTATTAATTTATGTATGTACACTGTGGTATTTTATTATATACTGTATGTACATTTTTGGTATTTTATTATATACTGTATGTACATTTTTTTTTGGTATTTTAGTATATTACTGTATGTACATTTTTGGTATTTTATTATATACTGTATGTACACTGTTGGTATTTTATTATATACTGTATGTACATTTTTTGGTATTTTATTATATACTGTATGTACATTTTTGGTATTTTATTATATACTGTATGTACATTTTTGGTATTTTATTATATACTGTATGTACATTTTTTGGTATTTTAGTATATACTGTATGTACATTTTTGGTGGTATTTTATTATATACTGTATGTACATTTTTGGTATTTTATTATATACTGTATGTACATTTTTGGTATTTTATTATATACTGTATGTACATTTTTGGTATTTTATTATATACTGTATGTACATTTTTGGTATTTTATTATATACTGTATGTACAATTTTTAGTATTTTATTATATACTGTATGTACATTTTTTGGTATTTTATTATACTGTATGTACATTTTTTGGTATTTTATTATATTACTGTATGTTAACTATTTTTTGGTATTTTATTATATACTGTATGTACATTTTTTGGTATTTTATTATATACTGTATGTACATTTTTTTGGTATTTTATTATATACTGTATGTACATTTTTTGGTATTTTATTTTATACTGTATGTACATTTTTGGTATTTTATTATATACTGTATGCACATTTTTGGTATTTTATTATATACTGTATGCACATTTTTTGGTATTTTATTATATACTGTATGCACATTTTTTGGTATTTTATTATATACTGTATGTACATTTTTTGGTATTTTATTATATACTGTATGCACATTTTTGGTATTTTATTATATACTGTATGTACATTTTTTGGTATTTTATTATATACTGTATGTACATTTTTTGGTATTTTATTATATACTGTATGTACATTTTTTGGTATTTTATTATATATGTATGTACATTTTTGGTATTTTATTATATACTGTATGTACATTTTTTGGTATTTTATTATATACTGTATGTACATTTTTTGGTATTTTATTATATACTGTATGTACATTTTTTGGTATTTTATTATATACTGTATGTACAATTTTTTGGTATTTTATTATATACTGTATGTACAATTTTTGGTATTTTATTATATACTGTATGTACAATGATGAGATGTAAGTAAAGATTACTACTGTGTCTACTTTATCCTTTTTTGCAATATATAAATTAACGTGTTCTCACATAACACTGTGCTTAATTTATCAAAAGTATATTAAGGTAATCCAACATTAAATAATAATCATGGTCCCTCAAATGCTTAAAAAGACTTCAGTACAAATGCAATAATCCATTGACATGGAGTTAAAGGCTCTTTTGCTCAAAGTCGATAAAAGCTTGCATACACTATAAAATTCCCACGATTATTTGACGGACAATGATCACAATTTAATGGTGGATGGAGGCACGCAAATATCAAGGGAAGTAACTGCTGCTGCAAGATTCGTAAAATAATTACTCTGTTGTTGTTGTTGTTGTTGTTGTTGTTGTTGTTGTTGTTGTTGTTGTTGTTGTTGTTGTTGTTGTTGTTGTTGTTGTTGTATTGGGGTTTACCGTCGCTGCGATAGTATTTCAATCATATTGCGACGTCCAGCTAATTACAGGTGGAGGAAGACCCCGAGTACACAGAGGTACCCGGGTAGAACCACCGACCTACCGCAAGCCAGCTGGAAGGCTTCCTCACATGAAAAATCCGAAGTCCCTACCGGGATTCGAACCCACAGCGGTGAGGGAATTACTCTGTAAAATCGTTTAGTTGTTATTAAATTTCGTTGACAGTATCGTGGAAACATCTAAAGGTTAATTCACTAATTAAAAATAATTAAAAAATATTTAAAAATGAAAGATGTTCATGGATAAAATATTCGTGTAGAATAAGTCCAGATAACAACGAAAATTGGTTGTATAGCAATATAAAAAGCAATATAAAACATGAAATCATCTCCACATTGCGAAAAAAAACATTGAATTTTATGTAATTTCTAATTGCAATTATTGTTTGAAACAATAAAGTGAGGTTATTACTTTTCTCGTTGATTATACAAACCATTTGACTCAGATATGAGTCAAAACCAAAATGGATGAAACTGACTGAAAACACACACACACACACACACACACACAAGAAAACTTCATGTTCGTTTTTGTGATCAGAAGGTTTGGAGATAAGCGAAAGTCTCTGGGTCCGACCCCGCTTGATCCATATCTAAAACTAATGGATGAGCACCGAACCTGGTGGTTGATCATCACGTTATAGGGAGGTCATTGGTTCGATCTACATTGGAAGTACGAGAACTGGTTAGCTCAGTGTTTAAATCGCTAAAGACCTATGCGAACAGCATAAAACCAGATCAGCAGTGGTCTGGAAATGAGGATTTTGTAATTAAATTTGGTAAGGTTTAACTGTGGTTTTCTGCAGATCAGGCTTTGTGTGGTACCTATTGAGTGCGTCAAAATGAGTCTATATGAGGGAAAGGGCTGTACTAGCTGAGGTCACTCTGTTCTATCTGAAATGAAATTCATATCAATCATGGATATCACTAACACTGTGTGTGGTATGGGTCTGTCGGTACTACTTGTTTTACTAATGAAGTGAGATAATTGTCTTTCTTGGGGACTGCAATGTATTACCGGAACACAGATTTACCACGTGACCATTGTGTGTACCTCTTTCCGAACGCTACTCTTCAGCTATTTTCAACTCATTGTGACAGAGAGAGTGAAAATTCTGGGTCAAAAGCAAAAGGATACAATTGTAGCCGAAAAAGGAAACAAAATTCTTTGTACCTCTATATATGTGTCTCTAATAGACAATATCCTTAAATAACTTTCAAATGGATTTGAAAACAAAGAAATCAAAGATAGATACATGTATCATATCACCAATAGAAATAGCCAGCAGAGGCATTTCTGTCTTCAATATTGTCGCAGTAATAGTTATATAGTACGTATACTGAACTGTGATAGATAAAACAAGTATACCTTTACAATATTGGTCATGCTCATCTTGTAGTATGAGAAGTTGTCATTCCCCGTCCCTTTAGCTTTAACAGTGGCGAATGCAACTGAAACGAAGAGGTTAACAAAGACTGTAGTATGAATAAATTCAAACAAATTCTTGTATAGGGTAGTAGATAATAGTGTAAACTGTGATATATGTGAAGCTTTATCCGATCTATGCAAAATATATCACGATGTGGCATTGCATGCAAAATTTGATTCACACAAGCGATAAATACGTACAAAAGTCTAACTCCTGTTAAACGTTATGAACAGTAATGGAATTCTATTTTTAGTTACAGTGACCGTTGCCTTGACCTATCACACCCAAATAGCTTATCAAAGCTTTATCCTCAAACAAACTATATATTTATGATTTCTCATTCCTGATAAAAAGTTATTAAGTAAATTAAGTTTTTGGGACAATGTATTTTAGTACCAATGACCTTCACCCAAATCGTGTACCTTAAAGTAAAGTCCCTGTAATGTTCCGTTACATTTCGGATCTCGTGGCCTTTCACGGAGATAACTAAGGTTTCCTAATGTTTCATTAGGGTACCTTGGTTATCTTGGTAGAGGTGTAGTGGTTTAAGACGTAGCGGAACCATTAAGGGGGCTTTACCTTAAATCCTACTCGTATTCACTCTTCACACAAGCTATAAATAGTCCCAAAACACGGCTAAAATATCTAAATCCTGTTAGACGTAAATAATATAAATGAAAGTATATTTTCAGGAACAGTGACCTTTAACTTGACCATATCACACACCAAAGCTCTACTTTTACAACAGCTGTATAAGCTGCAAGTTTGATAATGATATTTCATTCCTGACAAAAGTTATTGGGGACATACAGTAAACATCATCAAAAGTATATTTTTAGTAACAATGACCTTGACCTAACAGACCCCAAACAGCTTATCAAGGCTTATCTTCACACAAACAGTTACCAAGTAAATTCAGATTTTGGGACAGTAAGTCGTTTAAAAGGTCCATTTTTAGTGACCTTGGCTTATCAGATCCATTTGTATCTTCACACAATGTAAACATGTCCCAAATTGGTCAAGATATATCATTTATGACAAAAGTTATTAATGAGATTCCTTTTTTTTTTTTTTTTTTTTGGAGGATAGACAGACAGACTGACCAACCGACAGTGTGAGTAATTCCAGCATTTATTCGTTTGCTGGGGATAACGATAAAGAAAGAGACGTTTATTCTGAAAAATATAAAGAAAAGTATGCTTTTGCCGAATGAAAACCGAAGAATATCGTAGATAAAGATCCTACAATAACATCAGAAATCAAAACGAACATTTGGTTTTAGTTAAACACTGTATTTATTATATGACTAGCTCATATGGTTTTGCAGATATGAGCGGCACAAGATTTCAGAGTGGACGAACAGTCAGCCGGACGGACAATAAAAAAACGTCAAAATCGATGTGGTACTATGCCACAATATGTTTCAGAATTCATCTACAATTAGACATAGTTTGTGTAACTGAGATCTAGGACAACAACTCCTTATTGAAACTTAGTGTTTGACTACGTCGAGCAACGCATTAAGGTAATCCATCCATCCTTAAATTATAATCATGATTCTTCAAATACTTAAAAACTTCAATGCAGATGCAAACATCCATTGACTTGGAGTTATAGGCTCTTTTGCTCCAAGTATATAAAGGCTTGCATTTACTATAAAACTCCCACGATCACTGGATGGAATATAATCACAATTTAATGATGGATGGACTATCTTAATTCAGAATAAAACTATGGGGTTCGTGTCGCGGTGTTTGTACACATAGCCCCTCGCTACTATGGGTTCGGATCCCTGTGTGGTCACTATACGGTTGTAAAACTGCTGCAGCGATGGTAAACACAATCTTATCCAAACTTTAAATATTATGGATATGAAATCATACTTAAGAATGATACATGTACAACATTGCTCCTGGGTAACAGTATACATGTAATCTCTATCTGGTATGATAATTCTCCCAAGTTCAATAAAATAAGTCAAATGAATGAGAACCATGTTTGGATAATAAATTTCAACTTACCAAACTGACTCAAACAAAATGCATCTTTGACTTTTTTATAATCGGGCATTTTATTGGATCCTTTTGACGGAACCAGTGTCGCGCTTAAGTACAGCATGACAAAGATAACACCTCGGAGTTGGATACCGACCTGTAGAAGATGTGCCTAAAACAATAATATCTAGCTTAAGCGATATGAAGAAATAGTTTCAAAAATAAATCAGCAATTGCAGTTCCTATTAATCAAGAAATAAATCACCTTAATGACAGGTTTTACATTAAATCCCACGACGAAAGAAACTATATCCATTATTTTTCCAGTGTGGAAATTAACATATTTGTACATCGAGCATTTGCACGATTTTCAGTTTCTCGACAGGCCCTCGTTTACGCCAGTTTATGCAATAAACATTTGTTTGTGGTGATCCATTGTCGGAAACCAAGTGACAAGTCGTCGGAAACCAAGTGGCACATCGTCGGAAACCGTTATTCTCCATGTAGCGCCAGTGGGGTCATTAGTTTAAACTAATTTATTGCTGTAATTTCATACAAGCATAGGATTGGGTACAAGTTGTTACAATATGATTAAAGCCCTCTCCTTGACAATATAACAAAACATGGCGTACAGCATAAAAACAATCAATCAGTTGGAAGATATGTTAATCAAAAGATGTTCACAGAAAAGATGAAAGACTAGAGGATATTGAAGAATAAGATTTGTAGGAAAGGTTGGGTGGGGGGGAAATAAAAACAAGAGGACCATGATGACCCTAGTCGCTCACTTGAGTATAGGGTTACCCAAGGAACATCTGTACTAAAGCATTTTGAAATCTGGCCAGAAGTTTTGAAGGAGATGACTTTTAAAGTTTTCATAATTCATTTATTTCCATTGCCATGACAACCAGAATTCTACATGGATAAGTTTATTTTTGCAACTTTTGTGAAGGTTTACCCAAGGATCATCCCTGCCAACTTTTATCAAATTCTGTCCAACGGTTTTAGAGGAGATGTCGTTTAAAGATTTCACTATATACATATAATGCAAATTAGCTCCGCCCCTTATGGCCATGTTTTTTCTTACGGATCGGAATAATTTTGGCAACTCTTGTTAGGTTTCACCCAAGGATCGTCCCTGCCAAATTTAATCAAATCCTGTCAAGCGGTGTCAGAGGAGATGTTTAAAGATTTCACATATACATATAGTTATTAGCCCGCAAATAGCAAATTAGCCCCGCCCCTGGCGGCCATGTTTTTTAACGGAACAGAGTACTTTTAGCAATCTTGGTAGAGAGTTACCCAAGACACATCTGTACCAAAACATTTTGAAATCTGGCCATTATTTTTTAAGGAGATTTTTAAAGTTTTCATTTTTTTTTTATTTCCGTTGACAAGGCAAACAATGTTCATAATGGATTAAGTTTATTTTAGCAACTTTTGTGAAGGTTCACCCAAGAATCATCCCTGCCAATTTTTATCAAATTCTGTCAAGCAGTTTCAGAGGAGATGTCGTTTAAAGCAAACCGTTGACGACGCACGACGGACCCCGACGGACGCCGGACAGAGCGTGATCTTAATAGCTCACCATGAACACTTCGTGCTCAGGTGAGCTAAAAAGAGTTGTTAAGTTTACATTCAGGTGCAATGCATAAGAAGACTTTGATAAGAAGTACCTAAGTACGTAAGTATTATCTTCGTCAGTAATTGATTTTGACTCGTGGAGAAGCACATTTGAATTTATTGTAGGAAATCGTGGACGTGACTGTAGCTGTCGTTCGTCGTCAACAATTTACTTTAAATAAACTCCTCTAAAACCGCTGGATAGAATTTGATTTAACTTGGCAGGGATGGTCTTTGGGTGAAGCTTCACAAAGATGCTAAAATAAACTTGATTCATGTAGAACTCTAGTTGCCATGGCAACGCAAAGAAAAAGGAAATATGAAACGTTAAAAATCATCTCCTTCAAAACTACTGGTCAGATTTCAAAATGATTTAGTGTAGATGTTCCTTGGGTAAACCTCTACCTAGATTGCTAAAATTATTCCGATCCGTAAAAAGCATGGCCGCCAGGGGCGGGGCTAATTTGCCTTAAATTTATTTAGTGAAAACCATAAACGACATCTGTTCTGAAACCAGTGGACAGAATTTGATAAAACTTGGCAGGGATAATCCTTGGGTGAACCTTGACAAAAAATGCTAAAATAAACTTGAAACATGACGTAGAACTCTGGTTGCCATGCCTCTAAGTAAATAAGGTAAAAATGGAAAAGTTAAAAATAAGAAAAAAGTTTAGCCGACCCACCGACCCTATTTTTTTTTCGGAGATGTTAGTGGAAACAAACTTTCATTTTCGCCGAATTCACAGATGCACTCAATTTTTAGCCTTTTATCACAAAAGCGATGGCCATAGAACTATATAGCTATCTTAAAGTCATTCAAAGAACAAACAAAACTCAAAGTATACAACTTTGTAAAAATAACCTTGGAGCTAATGAGACAAAATAAAAACAGCAGTCATAAGAAAAACAATAAATTTAAACATACCATTTATCACCGATCTTCCTTGATTCCCTGATTCCAAAAATGAGTATGGTTTTAGTTCGTCTGCTCTAATATCTTAGTCACATCCGGCTTTACGTCCATTCCACACTGAATACACCAATTGTGTTAATTTCTCCAATACTATGGCGCAATTATTTAGCAATTTACATGACATAATTGTTCACATAATCGTGACTCTGATATTTCCGTAAAATGATAAAAAAAAAAAAAAAACACGGTAATACCGTTCATACATGCATAACATGCATTCCAAAACCCGGCGTGAAACGACCCCGTCTTAGACCAATGCAATTAAAGTAAGAATAACTAAGCCTAAGGATTACGTATATAGGTATGTTTTTGTGGTTGTTTTTTTTTTTTTGGGGGGGGGGGTTGTGTTGTTTTTTTTTGGGTTTTTTTTTTTTTTTTTTTTTTTTTTTTCATGCCTAGAGGATTGGGAAATGCTTTACCATTAATCTTGCCAAAACTTTAACTCGTCTCTAAAACTCTTCTCCGAGGGTGAGTGTACATGCACAACCAATTAATTTAAGGAATTTCCATTACGGGATTTTGAAAATTATATGTTAAACCTTTCCCTCATAGAGGAAACCATGAAAAGACCTATGCGAACAGCATAAAACCAGATCAGCCTGCGAGTAACTCGCAGGCTGATCAGGTTTTATGCTGTCTGCTGCTCCTCAGTGGTCTGGTCATGAGGATTTTACAATTAAATTTGGTAAGGTTTGAGTTTGGCTTTCTGCAGATCAGGCTTTATGTGGTACCTATTGAGTGCGTCAAAATGAGTCTATATGAGGGAAAGGGTTAACCCATAATAATGCCAATATAAATATTAATGATGATGACCTTAATGTGTATCTTTTACTTATTGTTCTGCTGTTTGAAGATTATATTGTAAAATTTGCAAAAGGGTGCCTGGAAAGCGTATTGGTAACGCGGTTCGCTTCTCACCAATGCGTCTCGGGTCTGATTCCTTGTCACGGAAGTGAGAGGGTACGGTGGTCGCCCGTCCAGACACGTGGGTTTTCTCCGGGTTTTCAGGTGTCCTCCCACAATAATGACTCCAAACGCCGCCACCAGAGCCATCGAGAGTGATTAAGTTGTGAGAACTTGTTTCGTAATCGATGTGAAATAAATCAAGTTTAAACCTAACATTTGCAAAAAGCGAATTATAATTACAGACATTTACTAATTATTTTGATATTTGGAAACTAGACGTTAACTTTGATAAAACAAATGTACGTGTGTATGGTGACAGACCATGAGTAAAACGAAATATTACTGTAAATAACATGTTTTTGAAGTTGTTGACACTTTAAAATATTTTGGTATAGTTTTTCCTAAAAATAGATCATTTTATAAATAAAAACATGCATCTGAACAAACTAGGAAAGCCCGTCAAAGTTTGTATACTAAAACTAGAAATTTGAATTTACCTGTTGATTGTCAACTTAAACTTTTTGATAATACTTTTTGATAATACGGTTGTTACTGTATTATAGCATGGATGTGAGATATTGGGCTATATACGTTTAATTCTAGGTACATTTTAATTTCATGAAAAGAAACTTATTCCATACCTTATTTTATTTGGAGAATTAGGCCGATGTCTTTTGAGTATACAGATAAAAACATGGTTAATTGGTGTCTGGTATAAACATGTCAAGGTAAAGTCACTGTAATGGTCCCGCTACATTTTGGACCTTATGGCCGTTCACAGAAATAACCAAGGTTTCCAAATGTTTTATTAGAGTACATTGGTTATCTTGGTAGAGGTTAAGTTGTCCAAGACGTAGCGGAACCATTACAGGGAATTTACCTTGATATATACTTTTACCTCTCCGCTTATTCTTTATAAGGTAATATTCCATTCCATGGAAAATAATGTATTATACCAATGGTTAAAAATAATAATAAAAAACAGATTTGTCGAATGTGATTCAAGTTATATTTAGTATAATAATATTCTATTGGATCTAGTAATTTATTGCTACGAAAAAAAAAGAAATTTCTCTTCATGAAAAATCAATATGTACAAAACTGGAGTAGCTGACTCCAATTTTTTTAATTATAGACTTTATAAAACTGAATTCAAGTATGAAAATTATCTAGATGCTTAACCTGAAATATATGTTACTTTAGACTCTGTAAAGAATACCTGCCAGTTTAAAAGGTCGATGGCTAAATCTAGACCGATATGAACGTAAGTGCAACCTTTGTAACATGAATGATATCTGAGACGAATTCCATTACTTAATCTGCTGTCTATAATTTTGTAACGTTAGGAAAGCATTCCTCCCAAATATAAAAACACAAAACAGAAAATATTACTTTTCAAATCTGTCATGAGTGAGAATAGTGTTAGTAAATAAATAATTATAAATTAATAAACCTTCCTTTAAATATACTACTACAGGAGAGGATATCCGCCATTTCATTTCTTTTTCTTATTGAAGATTCACAGTGCTTACTGCATTTTCACGATGCGTATTGCATTTTCAAAATGTTTATTACAATCTTGTACTTATTTTTTGAAAATCACTTTTGTTTGCCATATTTACATTTAAAAGTTTCAAGTTTTGAGTTACCTTTAGCATGTTAAAAAGACTTAAACGTAGATTTCATATTTTAGTTTCCATCGACTAATATTTTAATTTTGATTTACACGTTCGTTTTAATAAGAAAATACAAACAGCTATCATTTTTGTAGATGAAACAAAGTTTCATTCATGAATTAATTCTTACAGTTGATGACACAGCTTTTTTACCGACTCTCTGACGAGTATGAATAAAATCAGTGCCAAAAAAGCCGGTATAGATAACGAAAGTAAGCTATTTTCGTGTAGCTACGAAAATAACACATGGTCTCATGCGTTTAAAAAAAGGCCTTTTTTTTGGTTATTTTTTTAGCAGAAAATGATTACGTGATTTCATTTTTTCTTTCTGTAACTATAATTGTTTATATTTACACTAAATCATTCTTTTTTGAGTGACTATAAAATATACAGTTAAATGTAACATCATCTGAGAAATATCTGTCACATTGATCAACTTCATTCTTTTAAACACTCAAATTAGGCAACTCGGTGTAGCAAGCACAATTCTTTATCTAATGTTTTATACCAATTAATCAAATATTTTAAATGAGCATGCATATACATTTAACCACAGGGAATTCCCTGTGCATTTAACAGAATGCAGTGGAATTCAGAAAAAAAAGAATTTTCATTCAATGATATACAGAAAGAACATGGAGGAATGTACATTTACAACTGAAATAATCAAGTTAGATAACTGCTTCGGAACCTCGAGAACATTTCACAATGCTTCTTTTAAGAAGTGACAATTATAAATTTGAAGGTGGCATATATAGCCAGGTACTGATACTTGGTGGAGAATCGAGAGACTTTGGATCGTGTGGCTTGATAGCTTAGTGGTAAGGTGCTTGGGCATTGGGTTCGAATCCCAGGCGGGCCACAATTTTTTCACCACCTGATACACTATAAATATTTTGCTGAAAATATAGTGATCAGAAATATAGTGAACTAAGTCATGCGCAGATCCAGACTCCCCCCTCCCTCATTTTAAAACGGTTTATTTCGGAATGAGGTATGCCGCATTTGAACCATTTACAGGAATTTCTGAGTGTAAGTTCCGTGTTTTTTACAGTTACCCGGATATAGATTTTTCTAAAACGATCCGTCATGTCAGAGTAATATAAATATTTAACTCACTGCGGATATGAGCAACTATTTCCCGATTTTTTTAATAAACTTTACCGTGAAATCAATTAAAACACATAAATGTTGTTACAGTGGTCACGCGATTCCTCAATGTGGCAATTCATTGAATACCTACGATGACTCCAGCTACAAGTCCGGTCCCTTGATTTAGCCCTTCTTATTCTATATAAATTTATGAGCGATTCTTCAAACATGCGACTTTGGATTCCTCGAGCTCCGTCCCCATTCCCTGAATAGCATATTCTATATAATTTCTCTGCAATTCCTCGAAGTCAATAACAAAACCTATCTGTATCTCCTTGACAAGCAAACTCCAGCCCTATGACCACCTATCCCTGTAATTCACACTTTTTCACACATCGTCAAACCTCCGAGATTAGGTGAATCGTTATATCAACACGGACATGTAAAACGTATTTTCTCATCTACTGATCATGTAACAAACTGATTAATCATTTGTCATTAAAGAAGCCTATTTTGTTTGTTTGTTTGTGTGTTGTTGTTTTTTCTCTGTAATCATTAATTTAGAGAACTACGGAAAAATGTTAAGTGTTTATTACAAGAATGTAAAAAATATACAACGCCGCAATTACACAAATTAAAACAAAGGGTTTCAATCAAATTATCGGAAATAAAGAACTTATATCTGACTTAACTTTTGCAATGAAAGCTATAATCGAGTTATTTTTGTAATTGTTAAATATATTCTATGTTTAAAAGGTACTATTGAAGTCTAAACGTTACAAAATAATTAATGAAAAGATAAAGTTAAGGTATCAACAAATATAAATATATTGAATTTTGACATATAAATGATTCCTCGAATATGGCGATTCTTCGAGTTTTTTTTGCAGATCCCGTCCGACCTCGAGGAATCGAGTGACCACTGTATATACAAAGTCGCGAAAAAATACACACGGTCACTGTACAGTATATACATTTTGTTGTCATCTGTTCTGACTCGAAACTCACTTTTTTAACCTCGAAACTCACTTTTTCTGGACTTGTAACTCACCTTTTTTAAAACTTTTTTTAACTCGAAACTCACTTTTTTAACTCGAAACACCTTTTTTTAACTCGAAACTCACTTTTTTTAACTCAAAACTTTTTTTTACTCGAAACTCACCTTTTTTAACTTTTTTTTACTTTTTTAACTCGAAACTCACTTTTTATTGACTCGAAACTCACCTTTTAATATTTAAATATATTTAATGTATGGAATTATATTTTGACCGATGAAATTGCAGTATTTTTCAAAATTTTTGATCGGTTTAACTCGCCGAGCTTGGGCGGTTTAATTTGTTAAACCCTCGACAACAAGCATTAACCTATACATTTACTAGACTTTGAAGTTCTTGAAAGTGATAAAAATGTGTCTGTTTACGTTATGACCAATATGACATTATATGATATAGTTACGTCATTTATTAATTTTTGAACCGTGCATAAATCGGAAAAAAACGCACACTATACGCCTTCTATGTTTAAATAACATATTTTTATCGTGTTATCTAGAATAAAAATTGAACCGACAAACGCATAAAAAAGATTTGCCTACCGCAGATGTTTCAAGTTTTATATCATAATTACATAAAGGGCTTTTATACTTCGTCATGGTATATAGTCTTTTGACTTAGATTAAATCCTCCATTTTGTTCAAAACGGCACCTTAACAGCTGAAATCATTCAGTATTATCGAGTCTTTATGTAGTAGTAAAAATATCAGGCCATGTTATCTTTTGCAGTATATCAACGCTTGCACAGAGAGAGAGAGAGAGAGAGAGAGAGAGATACTACTCAAAATTTGCTAAGGATCATTTAGTGAAATCTCATTTACTTGTGTATTTGAGAGATTTGCTTTTGACGATCACCATTTTGAGTGATACCTCTTAGCTGGTTTATTTGATTATTTGAGGCAATAATAATAATCATTACAAGTTGTTTTTCCAATCATTATATTAGATAATTCAAGTGTTCTGATATGCAATGAACAATAAGTGATCCTTAGCAAATTTTGAGTAGTATACATTATATGTATCACACATTTCATCGTATAGCCTACTAATATTCATGATGTAAAATCACAATATGCATAGATCTACGTAACATATTTCAGTGATCGAAAAACAATCGTCAATGGGACAATAACCCTCTCTGAGGCAAATCTGACATTTTCAAAACTCGCAAATCTGACATTTTCAAAACTAATCAGATTTGACATTTTATGGAACAACTTCAAACATGATTTTTAATGTGACTGTAAGTCTACGGCATAATGTCGCAAACATACTCAAACCATCATAGCAATCAATAGTCTTCGCTGTTCAACGTGACAATTTATTTCTATATTTCACAAAACAGAAAGAGTCCTAATTCCTGTAAATCGTACGGAATGTATCGAGTTTCTGCTCCGTGATTTAGTAATGCATGTGCTTGTTTAAGTTTTAAAAAATCTGGCAAACATAAAAATTAATTTACGACAAACAACCTAACGCGGTTTTTGCAACGTCATAACTGTGACCAAACATTAATAAACAATCAGTTTATTGTTGTCAGTAAATGATGCTTTGTCAAGTTTTATTTTGGACAATACTGTTTGGTTATCAGTTATTGTATACTAGCATTACATCTGACTTGCGGAAGCAAGAGGACAGTGCACTCCCGCAAGTACCTATATAATCAAGGCACTGAAGGCGCTGAGAGAACGGGGTTTCTAATGTGATGATGTCGCATTTTTCTTTTGTTTATCAATGTAAAATTAATGGACGAGGATCAAATTTTCAAGCGATGTCAATAAACCTAATTTTATAAATGCGTTTTGAGATCGCGTTAACAAGATCGTTACAAGAAAAGATGAACAAATAATTTGTTTCAATGGACTACTAACAATTAGTACATCGTCTCTCTTACTCTCCCTATTTCTCTTGTCTAAAGTTTATCAGATTTTTATCGATATGCATATCTAAATTAAAAAAGAGAGGCAATTCTAAAACAAAATATTTCATTATTTTATTTAAGTTACCCAGCAGATCTGCAGCTCGTCAAACCCTTTTTCACTTGAGACACACACAACTTAAGTGCTTTCAGTGCCTGATTATATACAAACAATGAATTTATAATGCCCCTGTATATCTGTATATCCACTATCCAACAAATGCTACGAGCCCTTTGCATAAATTACGTGATCGTACGCAAGGGAGATAACTTTATGTTTGTCTGTTTGGTTTAACGTCCCACCGACAGTATTTCAGTCATCTGGAGGCGATGTCTTCTTGAGATAGGTATAGTGCTGCCACACGGCAGTATCACACCGTAAACATGTGGCATGACACCACATAATCCGGACATCGGGCCAACCAGTCCTGCAACTACCCTTATAGGCTGAGCGCCAAGCAAGGGAGCTATAGCAGTACCATTTTTTACGACTTTGGTATGTTGCGGCCGGGGATCGAACTCACGACCTCCCGCTCCCGAGGCGGGCACTCTAACCACTCGGCCACCGGGGACGGTGGATATAACTTGACAGTTGTGCATCAGAACAGGCAATATATACTGACACGCAAAAGAGAGTCTGCGCTTGGTTACAGGAAAATTTTATATGCTTATTTAATTTAAGCAAAATGTTGGCATATTTGGTATCAAACTTTACAAAAATGTATGAACTACACGATAATTTACATTTGATTGAAATTTGATTCATATCAGAATTTCGTTTTACGTGTAAATAACGAAGGGATGAAAAGTAAAATTGCTTGTGATTTTTATAACTGCTTTTTTGTCTTTGGATATTAGTTTAGTTTCGTGACAGTAATCATTATCTGCAATGTCCACCTCGTCTACGGATCAACGTGTTCTAGACAGCATGGACCTGACGTAACGTCTTATGACGTCAGCGGGAATGGCATTCCATTCATGTACTAAGGCTGCATACAAGTCATTGATATTGTTGATATTATTGATTACATGTTTTTTCCTTGTTATTCGACCAATCAAATCCCATAAATGTGCAATGGGATTCATGTCCAGAGAGCAAGCGGGCCAAGGTAAGACGTTAACGTTATGTGTAGCGAGATAATTCCTGGTAAGTACAGCGGTATGTGGCCTTGCATTAGACAACCAGGGCTCTGTTGTAGGAAAGGAACATCAACTGAGCGTAAAACTTAATATAACTTTGGGCATTTAAATTACCATGAATAACAACAAGGTTTGTTTTCCTACCACCCATGATACCTCCTAAGACCATTACGCTACCACCTCCATAACGATCTCGTTCTAGTAAACAGCTCTGTCAAAACAAAAAGTTCCCCCCTACGTCTAAATACCCGAACTCTACCATCAGAAGTGCTAAGTTTATATCGCGACTCATCACTAAAGAGCACCCTAGACCACATGGCATGGTTCCAACGGAAGTGACGTCGGGTCACGACCAGTCTTAGGGCGCGATTTCTGTTATTTAAGACCTGACCTACATAAGGTCTCCTAGCCCTTATCGGGTAACAATTGGCCCGTAGTCGTCTCAGAACGGTATCCTTAGCTACCTCGCAGTGATTGTAGCTGTTTAGAATCGAAGACATAAGTGCGTCGACTTCAAAATTCTGTCCTGACGTGCCGTTGTCACCTTCGGTCAACCGGGTCGTGGACGATCCCTAACGTTTCCATTCTGGTTGTAACATTGTCTGAGTTTAATAATGGTATTTCTATGACAGTTAAATTGCCTAGCGACGTTAGCAACGTTAACGACGGCTGCAAGCTGCACAAATGCTTGAACTCGTTCGTTTCCTTGAACCCGTGGCATCGTGTTTACGAGTGACATTCAAAAGTGAACTGTGATTTTATTATTGCATTATCGTTGAAGATATCGGTCATGGTCAAGCTATTGCTGTACATACTTTGCACAGGTAGCATGAGCGAAAAGTAATAGCCTGCCGTCAGTGTGTAGGTCATATATGCGTTTAAATATCGGGCACACGGGTACATTGTGTGGTGGATTATTTTGTTCACTTATGGTGTAAAATCCGTAATTCTAAACTTTAATTAATAAAAAAGTTATGTCCAATAAAAAAGTACACACTTTCTTTTTGCGTGTCAGTATAGTTTTGTTGTGTTTTCATGTCAAGACATTTTTGTATCATGTAATTATTTAATTTTGACACAAAATTGATTTTTCAAGACTTTTGCTTAACTTTAGCATATTTGTTGCATAAAAGTGGATAGCAAGCGACTTACTAAAAACATGATGACGTCACTTGAAGGTAGGTAAAAAGAATGCATGTTACAATTTTAATTAAACAAAAAAAATTAAAAAAAAAAAAAAAAAAAACAGACCAGAAAATTGTTAACGTAAGCGTCAAAGAATCGGGCCGAAGGACTATTGTTGTTGCCGTGATTCTCCGACATTACGGGAAAATGGTGAATATCTGCAGTTTGAGATTATATAAATGACGCACCTATTGGTTTTCAAGGTAACTTCAGCCAGTCTCATTAAAATCATATCCTAATTTGTGCTGCTCTGTTATACGCGAGTTGGATCAGACAACATAGCATTAAAGGTCACGTCAGATTGATCTTTTAAGTAATTTATGTCCATAAACAAGTGATCGATTTTAAACCAATCAAATAGCGCTTTTCAAACCGTTTAATTTCAGTTCTTTTCTTGAACTTGCAATCAAAATCTCCCAAAAAGAAAATACACACACAAAACATCTGTCGCTCGAAGAATACAGATTTTTAGGCGTGTTTTCTCTAACACAGTGGCAAACTCCGCCGCAGTTAGTTACCTCCCCTTACAATTGTCGATAACCACTGCCACCACAAGTGGATTCGGCTGATATAGGCCGGATTTACTTTTTTCACTTTTGATTTTAGTTTTGAATATATCATATCAGTTACATTATATTTCAGGAAAATAACCTTCATGATTATAAAAAACGTAAAAAATAAAATCAAATAACATTAATTTATAAAATGATTAGTGTATTTTACTGCTACACCGGTAACTAGACAACATCATGGAGTTTGTGCCGAAAATGGCATGTGAACGGTAACTCATTCTCGAGTGTGTGTGAGATTTTAATGACACGATTGTGTTGAAAACAAAACAAATAGAGTGTTTTGAACACATTTTGAGAGAAATGATCTTGTCGTGAATTTGCCAGTTGGTTATGACAAAAGCCTAGTGTATCAGTTGTTGCCAAGCATAATGAAGAAGAAGGGACGTAGTAGAACAATTAGTGTGGTAATTTTACCATTAAACGTTATTCAGGAGGGACAATTAACCCTGTTAAAAATGCATGGTATGTCAGCCTACAGACTTCCATATATAGTGGCGTGGAGCCAGATTTTAACCTGGCAGAAATTGTGAATGGGAAGTATTAGGTTATATATGCACACCCGGGAGCGCTACTAAATACTGTCCATGCAGGAAGCGCAGAGTGCCATTGGCACTGAAAAGAAAAGAAGAGGGAAGAAAGAAGGGGAAAAAAAACAAACAAAAAAACCACACCCCCTCGTCTAATACTAGTTGAGTATCTCTTACTATCTCTACATTCTCATTTATATGTACATGTAATTGTTTATCCTCCGTCTTACTATCCCTTTACCCTCACATTGCATAATAAAATATTGATTTGTCTTTGTTGTTTAAATCTGTGTTCCCCCACCTCTTAAATTTTCACCACGACTGTTAACAAACAATCCCATTGTTATAATCATTGTATGCTGACCGTAACTCTCAATAATGTATAATGTATATATATTTTGTACATAACCCCATGTTGCTATTATATGCCTGGGTGAAATAAAAAATTTGTTCTGTTCTGTTCTTTCGGCAATTAAGCTGTAAAAAAGGGGTAATCTCTGGACAACTTCCTACCTTAAGTAATTAGAACGTCTAAGGCTGTCTAGCCTTTCACTACAAAAACACAAGTCAGTCACGGACTGACCAGAGAGTAATGCAGAGAGAGGAGTCAGAGACAGTTCATGTTTGGGAGCTGAGCAGAACATCTATGGTCTTGTTTTAGTGTAGGCTGTATGGCCTTGATAGTAGGAAATGTTATTGTGTAAAGATTGCAAACCACTATATACGATCACGTGACAGGGTTATGGAAATAAAGTTGTTATATAACAAAATGACTTGTGTTCACGTTAAACCACGCTCACCTGTTAAACATGACATTTTAGTGACTATGGATCAATCTTTATAATCCTGAAACATTGAAATGTCTTTTATTAGAGTCACAATTAAAACAATTTGGATTGAGGATTTTCCTCGGCGTTTTTTTTCCGAAACCGCCATATTTTGGTCACATGGTTTCAACTATCATCACGTGACTTGTGTGGTAACAGTGGTTAAAGCAGCGTACCGTTACATAACCAGTGCGCGGAGTTTGTCACAGTGACTGAAACCATGGTTCATATTTTCATATATATTAATGCGGTTACTTCCCCTGGTTATACCTAACGATTCTGTTGACGTCGATTTGACTGACTTAAACAAATGTCAATCTGAGACGACCCTCTATACGATGTTGTCAGATTCAGGTACCGATACTGAATCTGATTTTAATGAGACTGAATTTCAGCATAATTGCAATAGAACTAAGTCGAGGATCTACATTTCTTGAAGGTGACTGGTATGCAGAAAAAATTAAACAATGATGCGGTGTAATCAGTTTTACAACCTGTGTTCCCAAAGTCAAATGTTAATATTATTGTTAGCCGAAAAAGTGAAAGTACGAAAGCGGCAAGTACGTGTATACTTGATTTTGTATAAGTACAATGTAACACTCCGCAGATAAAACCCAAATGTTTAACTAAATTTTAAATTTGAACAACATAATGACGTCTGTCATAATCATAATCAAAGACAATTTCAAGAAGAGACGGGAGATTATAAGAATCCACCATGAGTATTCATGCAGGATAGGGATATCCTACCCGAGGGTCAGAAATTTCAGGCAGGGACGAGGCTCTTGCCTGAAATTTCTGATCCCGAGGGTGAGATATCCCAATCCTTCATGAATTTACGAATTATGGATTTTTTTTCTCCCATGAACGATTATTACTTGCCACAGACCGTCAGCCTCGATTTAATATACATATCGCGCTTCCATTTATTTTTCTTTTTTTTTTTTTTTTTTTTTTTTTTTTTGCACTTTTTGCTTGCCCCTTAACAAATTAACACAATAAAAACATGAAAGAAATCGGCATTTTAAAGTTCACACACAAGTATGTACCTAAATTCTGATGTTCGTTCAACTGGGAATTACCATTTGCTTAAAATAACTTAGTGAAAATACCAGTCCTTGACGGTACGTAATATTCCCCAAATATTAAGCCTTATTTCACATTCGTAGTAGTAAATGATAATAAAGGGATAACTAACTAGATATATATATATAATATTTTCAAACATACATGTATATCTATTCACATGAATTACAACAAGTTAGTTTTGTATCTTGATAAAATGTTAACTTACAGTCATCGTTGTTTATTTACGTGACATTGAAGAAAAGCTGATCACGTGACATGGAAGATAGGGTTTTCTTCCATGAGGGATTTCCCTATCTTCGTATGCTGAACATGGAGAAATATCTAAAAAATTTCTTTAAAAATTACATCATGTAAAGACAGGCACGGAGAAACGCACAACACTGTTCAGTAATTATAATCGTATCAGGAACCGTGCCGGCTCTTGCCGCCCAAAATAACGATGTAAATAAGTAATTAAAAAATAAAAAAAATATATCCATGAAATATGTTTGAAGCTTTCGTGCAAGCGTAAAAGAAATAACAACAATACACACAAATAATTTATAAAAACTGTTTTATATGATTGTACGATTATATTTTATTTGAGTAAAAATTACAAACATGTTTATGAATGCATAGAAAAAATACAGATGTAGACAATATAGGAATGTTCATTATTACTGATATCGGACACATCCGAGGAGCAACTGATGACGTAATATGACATCATTCTCGGTCGCCTAGCGACAAACGTATCACGTCTGCTTCTGGCGCCCGTCACCTAGCGTAATGGATGTTAAGGGGAACTTCTGTAAAGGAAGAACAATTTCTCAGTAAAATCAGTTTATTAATCATCAATCATCATACATCAGTTATAGCATCCAATGAAAAGTTAAACTTGCCTTATTAATAATGTGAAATAACCAAATATTTTACCACTGCTACTAGACTAGGTTCATGTGTGCCATCGTCTGAACCCATGGTCGTTCAGTACCCTTTGCTTCTTAATTGACCGTGGGTTATTTGATTAGCAAAATTTCGTACTCATGAATTAATAGGCAATTTCATTTAATCCGTGGCGGAGGCAACACGGATCATTTTATTCATAATACGGTGCATAACAAAGACCATAATTGTCGCTTCTAAGAACCTCGAGGGTATTGTTAAATTTCGCATGTTCATGTACATATGTTTTTTAGGCATGCAATCGCGAAACTTATCGCGAATTGGAGAAGGGGGGTTAAATTGGCCCGAAAAGGACACCGCAAGTTGTAGAATTCAAATTACTACGCGTGGTTCCATTTTTTTCACAACCGTTTTGTCGTTTAGATCGAAAGCTGATACACTTACCCGATTGGACGCAGGATTATAAGAATCCATCATGAGCGTTCATGAAGGATAGGGATACCTTAATAGAGGATCAGAAATGTCAGGAAGGGACGAGGTTAGCGTTACCCAATCCAAACACTCGTATCGTAATTTCCAATATAAATACGTATATCCCCACAACCACCGATGTTCTTACTTCCACATAGGGAGTATCCACATATTCACGTCGAGCTAATAATTGAAATTTATAAGGTTGATAAATGGAGAATAAGGAAGAGATTGAAAATGGATGTCTGACGATGATGCTCTGTTAACCCTTTCCCTCATATAGACTCATTTTGACGCACTCAATAGGTACCACATAAAGCCTGATCTGCAGAAAACCACAGTTAAACCTTACCAAATTTAATTACAAAATCCTCATTTCCAGACCACTGAGGAGCAACGAACAGCATAAAACCTGATCAGCCTGCGAGTAACTCGCAGGCTGATCTGGTTTTATGTGTTCGCATAGGTCTTTTCATGGTGTCCTCTATGAGGAAAGGGTTAACATGGAATATATACCGTTGGTTCCGACGATGTTGTTTGGCCCACGCGAACCAAGTTTCCATATCACCAATTAAATTATTTAAATACCATGATCGGTTAAAACCAATCACAAAAATTAAAATTATATATAAATATACATATTAACAAACCTCTGCAGCCTTCTTTTTCCACTTTCTCAAAGGCGTAGTTTATCATCTTTTTATAATTATTGAGCATGCGATTTCCGAATACGAGTTTGCAGCTGTCTGTTTGTACGACGGGACTGTCATAATTGGTCAATGTCTTGACTGAGCCTGGAATGACGGTATAAAAATATCATTTGGGCTTAGGAAACATTCAGTTACATTAATACATGGTGAAGCACAGACAAGATATGCAATACATCCACGAAAACCAAGAGTTCCGAATGGAAATAACAAGGTCCTATGTACTCATATCCTTCTTTCATCTACAGACCTGGGTCCAAACTCGAGCGCAGTGGACTGGCTCCGCATCAATCACTCCCACATTGCATTACCACGTGACCATGATATATACCAAAAGTCACGCTGTTGATTACCTGTGATTTAGCTGAAACTCGGCTATTTTCACTCATTGTGGCAGAGATCTGTGCAAAATATTTCGCGCTTTTAGATTGACCTGGATCATGTGCCTGCAGAATGTCTTTTAACACTGAACAATAATGCAATGCGTCAATTTATCTGAATCTTTCAATGCATGGGGAAGTTACAGTAAACACCGCTGTGACCTTCAGCTCCACGTATTAATCTATGCCAAACGCCTTATGTCGACAATTTGTACCAAGTTATAATGCATGAGAAAGTTACAATTTATACAAAGAAAAGTTGTAAAAAAATATTTACTGATTGAAAAAACTACCATTAACGTTTATGGGGAGACTTATGTCCGTCATGATATTGTTCATGAATTATATTCACAAAAATCCTTCATTTAGTAGATTTTGTGTTTCTTGAACACAAATGGCATGTTTTTGGTAGATTTCGTGTTTTCTAGAATACAAATGGCACGTCTTTGGTAGATTTCGAACATGAATGGCACGTATTTTACGGGTAGGAAAATAAGACTGACGTGCCCAAGTGCTAAGATTCTCGCTCTGATGGGGCCTTGAATCCAAAGAAACAAAAACAAGGCAACATTCAGAATTGGTCAGTAGAGTATTGAATTAACATTACGACACAACAAATATTTCCACACATTTTTTTCTGGTTTAATATTTGCTGGGACGTAAGCAATGTTACGTAGAGGTTACAGAATAAGTATCGAGTTTTTTTTCTCTTTTTCTTTTTTTTTTTTTTCCTCATGGATGTAGAACTATAAACAGCATACTCTTGAAATTTGAGTATCAATCATATTTTAGAATAACCATGTTTTGATAAATTACACCACAAAAACTCAAGTACAACCTATGGTACGTTTTCTGTATATTTAAGAAGAGCTAATAATTTATTATAAAAAGTACCATTATGTATCAAATGTAAATGCCTTTTAATTCGGCTTTTTATTGACCAAGATTTTTCACCGGATTTTAACCAATCAAAAACTGTAAAAAAAATTATCTCTAAGCGCACCTGCTTAAAGGCAATGTTCTCATTGGCTATTGGACAAGACTGGTTTACTTACTTTTCACAAATGCAACTGGATATGAAAAATGTGCAAAATCAGAGATACAGACTGTTTGCTATGTAACAGTACCGGAAGTAGATACGATGGCACGATACAGCTAGTGACTATGTAACGGTACCGGAAGTAGATACGATGGCACGATACGCTAGTGACTATGTAACGGTACCGGAAGTAGATACGATCGCACGCTACAGCTATGGGCTAGTAACGGACCCGGGAAATAGCA
>CM037789.1:30791428-30805191 GCA_021229015.1 Solen grandis | reverse complement strand
CTGTTTTCTTGAGGTTTAACAGTCAATATCTCAGTAACGACTGAAGATAAGTTTATACATTATGCATATAAAATGTAGCATGTTTTAAGAGCTTTCTAACGGTACCAAGTTTATTGAAATTGAACTTCATATAAGAAAGTTACATGGAAAATAAGATATTTCATAATTATGCATCATAAAAATATGGAAAAGGTCACGCGCAGGGGTCACCAAGCTTAAATACTTGCGCAACGACTTAAAAAACAAAATATATATATATATATATATCAAATTGCAATTGATGGGCTATATCTTGATTTTTTTTGATTTTTTTTTGTCGAATGTTGACTGTTTCCAAAATAAGCATTGAAGTTAATACATGTACAACGGCACAAGACAAAAATCCGTATTTGCAACACTATGTAGCTAGCGAGCAGTTTGCAAGCCTTGAAAAATTCACACGCAGCCCCACATTTTAGACCATCTAAAAACTGCATTGTTATGCTAACGATATTCATATTGCATCAGTTTGTAGGCTGGGATGTTACCTTTCAAAATATCACCATAGTTCGAAATTCCAGGAATTTATGGCAAAACTACGGAAGCCCAAGCACGCCAAAATCGCTAAATACGATTAACTACGTTACAGGTGTCGAAAGGATATAGCACTATACAAATATTCAATACTTCTTCCTAATGAGGCTAAAATTAAACAAGGTTACAACTGAGCTGGAGTGATGAAATTCTATGTGTGATGAAAGTTAGAAACTTACATTTGAACACTGTTTCATTTTTCTTTCATGTCATATGACATAGTATAAATGTTGTATGTAAACTACATGTGCAAGATATGGGCGGACTTTTATTAAAATTCACAGAATGTGTTCTATTTGTGCTATTTTATATAGAAATAGAGGAGATAGAAAGTTGCAATTTGGACAGATTATCTATTATGTCATCTTCTATATATACTATATAAAGCAGATGTTGCAGAAAGTCCTATCATTCGTTTAAACGAATGACATCTAGTTATTATTATTATTTTCTTCTTTTCCAACCAATTAATTAATTTCGACAAAAAAGTAAATATTTTTAAAATCAAGTGTTTTCAATTTTCATTGACGTCAAATGACGTCAGATTTGACGTCAGCTTCAAAAGTTTGTTCGCGCCCTAGAGCCTTCAATTCTGGTCCGATTTTCTTGATATTTTCACAGTAG
Organism: Solen grandis; assembly: GCA_021229015.1. NCBI lineage: Eukaryota > Metazoa > Mollusca > Bivalvia > Adapedonta > Solenidae > Solen > Solen grandis. The sequence goes on along the minus strand of CM037789.1, from coordinate 30,803,994 downwards.
ATGTATTTAAGAATGTAAACGTGCACCCTTTCTTTCAAATTTCCAAATTTGAAAAGATTGAGATTTTATGGCAAAACCGAGTTTCGAACTTAGGTACAAAAATTGGTTTTTAATGTTACAAGGCCACCTAATGCGCTAGAAGCATGAAATTTGGACAGCATATTGGCCAAGAGGTCTGCTTTCTATTTCCTAAAAGATTTTATCTCAAGTCACGTGGTTATGACGTCATACAATAGACAAAAAGCATATTTTTGAAAAATTTCTTAAGCTCTGGTATCTTTACTTTTAACTCAATCTTTTTGAAAATTGTATTGCAGCGATTAAAAAGTTTACATTTATAAATTCATTTATTTTTAATCTTCAATGACGTCAAATGACGTCAGATTTGACGTCAGCTTTAAAAGTTTGTTCGCGCTCTAGAGCCTTCAATTCTGGCCCGATTTTTTTGATATTTTCACAGAAAATGTTTTTCAGAATGTAGATGTGCACCCTGGCATTCAAATTTCCAAATTCGAAAAAACTGAAATTTTATGGCAAAACCGAGATTCGAACATAGGTCCTAAAATTAGTTTTTAATGTTACAAGGCCATCTAATGCGCTAGAAGCATGAAAATTGGACAGCATATCGGCCAAGAGGTCTGCTTTGTATTACTTAAAAGATTTTATCTCAAGTCACGTGGTTATGACGTCATACAATAGACAAAAAGCATATATTTGGAAAATTTTCTTTTGCTCTGGTATCATTACTTTTAACTCAATCTTTTTGAAAATTGTATTGCAGCGATTAAAACGTTTAAATTTATAAATTCATTTATTTTTAATTTTCAATGACGTCAAATGACGTCAGATTTAACGTCAGCTTCAAAAGTTTGTTCGCACTCTAGAGCCTTCAATTCTGGCCGATTATCTTGATATTTTCACAGAAGGTAGATGTGCACCTTTGCATTCAAATTTCTAAATTTGAAAAGATTAAGATTTCATGGCGATACCGAGTTTCGAACTTTGGTTCTTAAGTTACATCTTAATGTTACAAAGCTTCCTGATATTAGTATTAGAGCCAGAAAAATACGGATATAATATTGCATTTGTTATCACGGCTTTCTGCAAACCTGAAGAAAATGACAAATACATGTTATTCTACTATTTTTTATGTTTTCCAAATGTTTAACGGTTTCTTTTTCTAAATCTGTAAAAATAAGCAAATATATAAAGCAAATGAATTGTTGAAAGTTTCAAGACGTTTAAAACACTAATTACATAGAAATAAGAAAGTATTTTCATAATTTTGCTTACACCTCTGCCTTTGTTTCCATCTAATTTTGCACATGTAAAACTCAATCAATTTAAAGGTTGAAAGTCATGGATTTCAAAGTGTTTTTTTTTCTTTTTTACAATTTCAATTGTGAATCAAATTGCAATGAATATTTGTTAGGTAATATGCTTACAAAGAAAAAGATATTAAATAAAGAATAAAAAAAAAACACTTTTAAAATCGATTGACTAACGTAAGAAAAAAAATATTGAGGATTGTATTATCTTAAAATGTTCCTGCTTTTTTCTGCATGATAGTAAACGGTTGCGTAATCAAATAAGGTCCAGATATATGCTTTCTCAATATCTTCCTAAGAAGATCAAAATAAAAAAATAAAAAAAATAAAGCTTAATTTTGAACATAAGTATATATTTATGATAATGATGATTTACGTATTAAATTATACATTATTAGCCAACATTATTCCATTTCTTTGTATTAACTTATATATTCAATACCTTTGAAATAAGCAGACGGAAAGCCGCTTCGTTTGTATCTTAAACAAACGACTTCTAGTTCTTATTTTTGTTGTAGCTATGACAGTATTATAGTAATAGCTTAACTGATATTTGTAGTCGTTGTTAAAGAGAATAAACAGTGCGTCATTGTGTTATCATCATAAGCACACATATGTTCTAAAATAGACAAAGCAGACGCTGATAAGTATAGTAGTAGTAGTAGTAGTAGTAGTAGTAGTAGTAGCGGCGGTAGTTCTGTAATCATCGTCGTTGTCTCCAAGTTGTTCTCATGGTTTTCTACATTAAGCCTGAACAAAAGACAAAATTAATGCATACCGATGATATATTGTTACATTTGAGAACGAATTTCTCCCACGAAGTCCAGATTAAGAAATATCTTTTATTGTTTTTCATATATGCTCGTCTATAATGAGAAATTCCAATTGCATCAAGAGAATTCCCCCGTTTTGTTTATTGAAATCTTTCTCATTTATTATGCAGCTTTCAAATTTGATAAGGAGTCTTCCCTGGCGACCACATACAGCTTCATTTAAGGCCTTGGAAAATTCCCAACGGCGTACCGGAGAGCAAGCCTGAACTTAAAGTATCATAAACTTTAATGATGTATAGTAATTTTATCATTTTCTACCTCAAGCGCCGAGTTGTTCCATCTTGTTAGGACAAAGATCTTTTGTAATTACGAAAGTTTCATTTTATAAATCATTTACGTGACAATATATTCAGATGTTTGTATAAAAGTCACGTGCAAACTCAACTTAATTAACATAAATATCTGCGGTATGTAAAGCCAAGTAACCACTGCTAATATACTTGGATTTTACGAGTAAATATGACAAAGCTTAAGTATCGTCTTAGGCTCAAACTCAAATCCCTATTGAAATTATGAGCATAGTTTAAGACTTAGCATGAAAATCGAACTTAAGTACTTTTTTTATTTTCGAGAGCATGTGCTTGAAAATGGTTGCAGTTGTAATGCCCATGTTAAGATTCTCAACTTTCAACTTAACGTTTCTTCCCTACGTTATCTCATTAAAAATCCCAACGTAACTAGGCACTCTCAGCCTAAGATTATTTCAAATGTTTTCAAGGATGCCCCTATATGGCAGATACATTGCAAAATATCTGTTTTCTGTGATTTGATAGCTTCCATACATGACCAAAATGCGTAAATGTCATAATTCCGCTATTTCTTTGCTTATTTATCGCGAACAATATTTGATATCCTCGAAAATAAAATAAAAAAAACACGCAATGGCTTTGGAAAACACATAAATATCATATCATGTTTTTTACTTTTTATTTTTGCTGATTCAGCTATTTCTAATTACCTGGAAAGCTGGTACAATCTGCAAAGACATATGAGCTGCGATCTGCCCACATGCTAGACATTTGCAAGACGATGCATTTCATAAAGTGCTTCTTATCTTATCGTTTTATAAACGCATACGGACTTATATGAACATGGATATGATATTGGAATTCCATTTGTTGCTTGGTTACCAAACCACAGCCATAACAACAAGCAAACAAGGCCGTATCTACCTCGCAGTTATGCAACAATAAGGAAACACGTATATGTCTAAGATGCAGTTTCTTCACCATAACTGGCCGTGTCCTATGAATTAATGATATGATAAGAGTTTAATTCGCCCACAAGTCACTATTCCTGTGGCAGCGAATGCATTTTATAATAATACACCCGCTGAAACATCACAATGCCATGAAAGTATCTCCAAGGTATTGATCCCGAATCTTTTGTTGTTTGTAATAAAAACAACTGGCCTACTCTTGTCTCTGTGTGTTTTCAGGAGTTAATTTAATATGTATAGCCAATCTCCCACTGTGTTCATGTAGCAGATATTCGTGGCAAATTGATGCTCAATTCATGAAATATTTGATTTCCTTTTATTTGATCAACGGAAGGACTATGCATTTGGTATAATTGTACAGCTTAATATGTCAATAAGCAAACTGCATGTAGATCTGCTTTTTATGTTTGTCTTTTGCATGTTTGTGCTCGAACCATGGCTGGAAGACCGGATGAATAGGAACTGTAACACACTTTACGAATTTATATAAATAATCAAACGAAGAATGACCTCCTATAAAGACAACTTACACGCATCTGGAAAGTAATACTATAAAATCATTGATTTGTGTGTGTGTGTGTGTGTGTGTGTGTGTGTGTGTGTGTGTTTTGTCAATTTCGTTGTTACATATGATCGTCGATTCATGTCCTAGAATATGCCTGGAACATGGGGTTTATCTATCAAATAAGTTTCGTGGGGATAAAGCCGTCAACGAAATCAAAGAAAATTAATTTCAGTGACTATTAATGACTGTTTATGCAAATTATTAGCTTTTGCTGATAAAAGTATTAATATAGGGTATACGGTTTTATATTATACTGCATCTAGTCTAAGTTATTACTCAATAATATATATTTCAACTTTTTTTTATTTTTGTCAAAAAGTTTATATGCAGTCGTGCTGTTGAAGATGCCAAACGATTTATTGTAGTGTCTTTGTTCTTAAGTTTTTTTTTATATAATCAAGTTGTATATGCATTAGAACACATTTGAAAGAAATACCTGCCTTTGAACATGAAAAATAAGTCTTAACTGAGGTCATTTGATAAGAATTTGCCACCGACAATGATAAAATGAATTAGTGATTTTGATATCTGTATAAAATGCTCAGGTGAAACATCACAAAAGAAGGTTTAAACGATTTCAATTACCTCCGCTGGTATTATTCCGCACGTAGCCTCATTTTTAACAGCAGAAAATGGGTTAAGAATAAACAATAGCAGTTCGTTTTAACATAAGTGCTCAGTCCTAATTGAATCCACCGGGAGCGGATCAGACTCGAGCAGTGATTAATGGTTTTCAGGGTCGTAACTAACCTGTACTGGCGGGTTACTGATAGCAGGATACAAACACGTGACAACATCATGTCTGAACTGACGCTTGTGTGTCAGTCTCAGAGGGAACTTTGCGTTGGAAAAAGACAATAACTTATAAACATCAGCAACTCCATTATTTCAGGCAGCTGAGCGATTATTTCAAAAATAGCGAGGGATAAATCGTGGATTGCATTTGAAAAATCTGCTGAAATATTCGATCTCCAGGGAGAGGGCAGCAATGTCATGACCTTTGTCGGGTATTGAAACATTTATCACTGGGTCAAGTTGGTCAAGGCTGCTGGAAGTGCCTTTATAAACCAATCACTACACTCCTCCTCTATTACTTCTCTGGGACCAGCATCAACAACTCACATGATAGCCTGTACCCGCATATTGCAAAGAAAGAATCCAATTTTATTTCAAACAATTTCGTAAATAACCATCACTAAAATATTGTAAAATAATAGCAAACAAGGCAGTCCAAAGGACAACTATATCCCCCGCCGCTGGCCAAATATTAGAATTTGTTTGGTCATAGGATTATGTTCACCTTAACCTGGCATGGTTGTAGCAGACATAGAAGATCAGTTTAAGACAATTTAACTTTCCGGAGTTATGTATGAATCTCAGAATTCGGAGGCACATATATTAAAAGTTTACTGACAAGTTTTACATGGGAAACAGTACAAAAAGTGAACATCAATGAAGTATAGGATGTGTTAGGTAACCACAAAATACATGTGTAACTCAATTAAAAACTTTATATATCATGACATAATTTGTATGATTGTGAACATGACATACTATTATTTACCGAGTACAATAAATCACTGTGGAAGTGCAATCCAGGTCAAGAAGTGGTCTGTGTGACCTTCAAGGATGACCTTGACCTTGAGCCAGCGTGACCGCCTCATGCCTTCTGCACATCAGCTCAATGAGGTTAACATTTTAGCCGAATTTGAAGAAAATGTGTCCAAGCGTTCATGAGAAATGGAGCGGACACGAAAATAACATTTGACCTGCAAGTATGACCTTGACCTTGAGCCAGCGTGACCGCCTCATGCCTTCTGCACATCAGCTCAATGAGGTTAACATTTTAGCCGAATTTGAAGAAAATGTGTCCAAGCTTCATGAGAAATGGAGCGGACACGAAAATAAATTTGACCTTCAAGTATGACCTTGACCTTGAGCCAGCGTGACCGCCTCATGCCTTCTGCACATCAGCTCAATGAGGTTAACATTTTAGCCGAGTTTGAAGAAAATGTGTCCAAGCGTTCATGAGATATGGAGCGGACACGAAAATAACATTTTACCTTCAAGTATGACCTTGACCTTGAGCCAGCGTGTTGCCTCATGCCTTCTGCACATCAGCTCAATGAGGTTAACAATTTAGCCGAGTTTGAAGAAAATGTGTCCAAGCGTTCATGAGATATGGAGCGGACACGAAAATAACATTTGACCTTCAAGTATGACCTTGACCTTGAGCCAGCGTGACCGCCACATGCCTTCTGCACATCAGCTCAATGAGGTTAATACTTTAGCCGAGTTTGAAGAAAATGTGTCCAAGCGTTCATGAGATATGGAGCGGACACGAAAATGTTTCGGACACACTGACGGACTGACGGACGGACTGACGGACGGACGGACTGACGGACGAAGGGCATTCCTATAACCCCCCTCCCGCTTCGCGGCGGGGGATTAAATACTATTTACCTTGTCTTTTCTTAACTTTGTTGAATAAAAATAATATACATGTATGAACAAAGGCATTCATAATCTTTTCAAGACAGCGTGTTTTTATTCTAAACTAATTAAGAAGTAGATGGAATAGAAAAAAAGTCCTTGATAACGCAGTGTTAACTGGCGTCATATACATGTATGTATCATTTTCTATGCCTATAGGCATATAAGACTTACCTCATTCTTACAACATCGCTAGATTAGTTTTTAAATTTTACACCAATTACTAAACACAATCTATCATGCTTGATAATTCGTATAACAGCATATGTGGCCGGTCATTATTGTAACTAGACGTGATACCAACGTACCCTCTCACGTACGAGACCCAGAATCGAATTCAGGACGAATTATTTAGAAGCAAAGTGCGTTACCACTAAGCAGTAAGCACCACTGTAACTTATATTTCTTCTGATTTTGAGCTTCCAGAAATTACCGAAAATCATTAAAACATCATTACGTATAATCTAATTACCTCTAGATTAAAGCATATTCCCTCTAGTGAGAAATATATAGGTCATATTTATCATTGATTTTCTGTGAAATTTTAGGTTTTCTGTCATCAGGGAGTTAAAAAATGATACATTGAAGCCTCCCGTCAAATCTTGTATTAGATTTTCAAAACAAAGACGGAAAATATGTTCTAAATATTACCAAGTACAACAAAATGAAAGCTCCAGAGATTATTTAAAATTTGAAATATTTCTTACTGTGACAAATATAAACCTAATTCGTTCCGAAATTTCTCTCCCGATCCCTTTAAATTGAAAAATTTTTTTTTTTTAATTTTAAGGTTAAATTCATTTGCTATTGCTCTTTTCTTTCAACATTTTGATATGAAATGGAATGTCAGCTTTTTTGGAGATTGGTCTTACTTGGGTTTGATTACTTATGATCAGTGTTTTATGGAAGCCAGATGCATGCGCGGATAAAGCCATCTCGAGCGGGGTGGGGGCAATTTTGAAAATTAGCATATCACACCAACTGAGATTCACCGTACCTTGGGGGAGGACTCGAGTCAATTGTTGTACGTTTTCTAAGGGGGTGGAATGGGGATAAGGGGTTCTTTTCTTCTTTCAAATTGCAATCCTTTTTTTCTGTTTGAATCTTCCAGGGATGTCTAGGCCCTGATTTGATGTCAAAACAAAAGCATTCTGAATTTAATGCATGTATCGATATTTTTAAACATAATAGCTAAATCCCGCGGTTATGTTTGTGACCCCCTATCCCCTTCTGAATCCACACATGCAACGTGTTTTTATTATCATTTTTTATAGATTATACGTTTTTTCCATCGACATCAATAGTTTGAATTTGAATCTACCTGTATACCATCAAAACTGTATGCAACCACAGTTCAGATTTGTTTATGTCATTATTTCTTTCTTTTTAACTACTTCAACCGATCAATCTATTATGCATACTATCTTCATAAAATCATCTTCAACAACTTAATCATCGTCGTCGTCGTTGCCATTATATAAATAGCACGTAGCCCTTTGTTTAATTTTATTTCAAGAGTATTCACACGCATTGCGAATAGACCATTTCACTCTGAGTTGGCACGTAAACCTACGTACATCAACGAGCACTCCCAAAACACCTTATCTTCATTTTGTCGTAAAATTCCACACATTATTCAGTAGGTTATGAACTTACACGTGGTATTTTGAACCAGTCACGGATTGGTCAGTTTGAATCAGCGAATTATACCGAACATTACCGAACCCCTGGTGAAATTATCTATAGGAAAGTTTTAGATGAGCAGAGCTTTACAATGACCCATTAACGTAATGGATTATTTAACCAGATGCTTTTAAATCGATATCTCGTTATCAATAGATTCAACCACCATCTTATGTTGTTCCATTATCTCTACTAGGTCACATAAAGATAAACGTCAAAAACATCCAATTTAGGTCAGCTTTCTTGGTAATCGTGCAAAGTCTAAAAGAAAATGCCACATTTCTGTGTTCCTCATTCGTGAAAGGAATGAAATGCTCTAAAATAAACTGTTACACTAATGGTTTTTGGTCTTGTCATGTAATTTGAGATATTTTTTGCCATATGTACACACTGAAAAAAAAAGTATATTTGGTCTAAGTTCGTTATGAAGCAACAGAATAGCCATGAGCAATGGTATTGTTTGCACAACTATGTTTACTCGAAGAAAAATGGGTCAAATGGTGATCAAATCATCGATAGTTGAACTCATCAAAAGAACATTCAAAACAAATTGGAATAGATCTGATGAAAGTATAGATACGATTGTTTTTTATGTTGACAAAGAAGGATAATAGTTTAAAAAGCAATGGAAGAAAATCCTTAGTCATGAAGATTATTAGATTATTTTCATATTATAGGTAACATGGGTTTTTTTTACTAGAAAATAACACTGGTCGTCCCTGCTACATGTACACACAAGATCCCGTTACTTAAACATACTTGAGTACAATCTCAGATTAAACATCAATGGATAACTTTCAGTTTTAGCCTGAGTATATTTTAGGGATGTTCTTGAAAAGAAATCGTACTACATTTCATGCATAAACTTACGTCTGAGTATGACATTGGTGTTTTTCTTAAATACTGTCTCATGCATAATTGTGTACGAAATTTGACTTAGCTGTGAACGGGCTCAAACGTCGTTGTGAACATCGTCCATCGACCAAACACGCCTGTGCATGGAAATCATACTTAAGGCAGTGACCAAAAGTTTATTACTTACATTGTAGCATATAAAATGGTATATTTACGAAATTTATTGGGATATGCATAAATACATATAAGAAGAATGATGATAAAGCAGAAATTTAATATTATATTTCTGATTTATATACACTGAGTCTTGGTCGAAAAAATATAAATTAGGGTTCAGATCAAAGAAATGTGCTTTCCATCTCTGTGGTTAACTTACCAAAAAGTATTTTCACTTGAGGCCTTAATGGCTGTTTCAATCGTTGTTTGCATTAAAAGTACCAATTACCCGCGAGGCAGGTGGTCATTTTGGTACATTTCTGACTGCGACATGACACATTCACAAAAAAAAAAAAAAAAAAAATGCTCTCGTACAGTGCTGGTGTTCAGAATTGATCAGTGCTAGTCTTAAGGTAAAGTCCCTGTAATGGCTCCGCTGTGCCTTGGACTACTTAACTTCTACTAAGATAACCAAGGTGCCCTAATGAAACAGGGGGGCCTCCGTGGCCGAGAGGGTAAAGTCGCTGACTTTAACACTCCCTCAGCCCCTCACCGCGTGGGTTCGAATCCCGGCAGTGTCATTCGGATTTTCATGTGAGGAAGCCTTCCAGCTGGCTTGCGGTAGGTCGGTGGTTCTACCTCCACCTGTAATTAGCTGGACGTCGCTATATGACTGAAATACTGTCGAAGCGACGGTAAATTCAAATTGTCTAGTCTAGTCCTAATGAAACATTGGGAAACCTTGATTATCTCCGTGAAAGGCCATGAGGTCCGAAATGTAGCAGAACCGTTACAGCGACTTTACCTTAAAGCAGCTCGTTTATGGATGACAAAACTTTTTTCTACCCTCCCTTGTTAATGTTGGTGAAATCTTCACTAGTTCTTGAAGCGAAATTTCAGTTCAGTCTGTGGAGTCAGCGCATGCGCGAAGACAGGATGCGATTAGTTAAGTCACGGCACACGAAAATAGGATTTCTAAATATAGAATCAACACTTAGAACAATATGTTCGATACCGTTCGTAACGCTATTGCATGTAATGGAGAAACCACTTTTTTCTTATACAAGCTAGGAATGTTGCACCGACTGACCATGCGTCTGTAGATGGGTATTGATAGACGTAATGCAGATAGATTGTTAACAATCAAACTCTTAGCCAGAGACCATCTGTGAACGAGCTGCTTTAATGCATCGGGATATGGATTCAATCATTTTACTACGGCGTAATATTACAGACAGGAAACACAACGTAGACAGCGTCTGCAAACGAGAGACCTTGAATGAGATACACGTAATGATCAATATAATGACATACTATCGCAGCCGTTTTATTTAATGACATATAACATGAATTTAATATATTTGTTTGTAGTTAACATCCCGTGGAAAATATTTCACAAATTAGAGATTGTTTCGTTTTTTCGAAAATTGTTGCTACGCTTTTGTCAAGCGACATATATAGAGATATTTACAAGTATGAATTTTACGTCTTTCTGATTGCCAGATGCTGTATCAACTCGGGCATCGTGACTTATGTACTAAATGTGAGAGCATATAAATGGGCAATAGACTAGAATGATTGTAACTGTGACTTAATGATTAATAGACAGACACTGGAGCGGGAGGGATGCCAACAGAATGGACAAGCAAATGATTGAATGTTGCGTGGAAACTATGTCGTTTATGAATTCCCTTACGGAACGTACATCATATTCAGGTCAATGTACTATTCCTATGTCACTGATTAAGACATCCCTAATTTGTGTGGATCAAGTAATTTCTTGTAAACCAAATTGTTCTGATACGTTTTTTATCCTGTACCATCAGTTTTTATTCTTTTTGGGGTATTGTTTTTCCAAGACACTATGTTTCAACGAGACGCTATCGTGTTTTATTACCGTATTAGATACACTGTCACGCAGTAAATCCATTTTTCACTGATGGAGGGGATGCCGTGTGTCCTTCTAATGACCTTCAATAGCACCAGGACATCGGAAAAGAGGATTACAAATGTCCGGGGAGTGTAACTGACCGATGGTCAACTTCATCTTCTCGTGTGCCGTTTGTCAAGGATGAGTCGCGTCTGAATGTCGGAGAAGTCCTTTTTCTTTTTTATTTGTTAAATATTTAAGAAACTAACAGTCGTCTTACAATGAGTATGTTCTAAACTTTTGTCAATTCTGCTTACTCGTCATACTCTTTTGATTAAGTTGAACATTGCACATGTAAATGAGGCCACCCAAGACGCCGTAACCACGTGGTCGTGGGTTCAAACCCCGGTCGTGACATACCGAAGTTCTAAAAATGGTACTGGTATACCTCCCCTACTTGGAGCTCAGCATATCATTATGAAGGTAGTCAAAGAACTTGTTGGTCAGTTGCCTGGGTGACGTTCCATGATATTTTTCTACACTGTGATAAAGAGTGAGGCAACATGAAGAAAAAGTCGCCAAATGACTGAAATTCTATCATTGGGACATAAAACCAAATGGAAAATAACTATTCTAGAATGCAACATGTGTATTTATCAACAATATGGCCACATAGGTTGTGCTGCAATCTTAGTATAATCGGATTCCCATCAGGCCTATTTGCAATCAAAAACTACAATTAAATAATTCACAAAACAATGATACCACCATTGTTCAGACATTGAACCTATTAAGAGTTTTCACTATTATACCTCAGTTGTTTGGTAGTAGTATTCAATGACAGGATCCAAAGGTTGCGAGTCTGATACCTTACAACGTCAAAATATTTTCCGGATCCAGGAACCTAGGCGCAAAATACAAATCCAACCAAGGAAGCTTCACAACAGATTTGAATATAAGTTATTAGAAATCAGTGTAAATTTAATTTGAAATTCTAATTGTAACTTTTTTTGTATTGTTTTGTAATTTCTTTATTTGTTGATTTGCTATTGATTTGTTGATGTTGTTGTGTTAGAGGTGGGTGGGGGACGGGATTAGCAACCCATTGCACCAGAATTAACCGTTTAAAAATCAAAAGTATTGACAATGGTTCTGTATGAATAATCCGTAATATATGGAAATGATGAGCCAGCAAATATCAAGGTAACACAAGAATTTGATCGACTTAACGTTACACAAATACACAAAGGACATGAATTGCCACGGGGATAATATGGCAATATGGATGTAGTGTCGATCTTGAAGTGCCAGACTGATTTGTTTATGCCGTTTTTAAGAATTGTTCTGATCAGTTTATGGCAGACTTCGGTTATTGGGGGCCATTTAGCCTTGCAGAAGCTCTTGAACTGGTTGAGTAGAAATAAAGCAGCACTTAAGTGAGAAGTAATGTTGCTCTTGGCGTAATCGATCGAATATAGAGGAACGAAAAACATAATTGTTGCCAATAGGAAATCTCGATAAGGCAATGGGCCCTGACTTCATTTGAACTTATGACCCATGTTGA
>CM037789.1:30741328-30791328 GCA_021229015.1 Solen grandis | reverse complement strand
GCGCCTGGTAGACCACCTGCCCTTGTTTGTTCACGAAGGAAGTCCGGAAGTTGAAAAGGATATCTGAAATAAGTAAGAAATAAATGACATTTTCTTAAATACCCTTTTTTCATAAGTGAATTCTTGAAATCATTTAATCATATTTCTTCTTTGATTAAAAATATTGTGCCCGTAGCCTTTTCTTCATCGGACACCCAAGATTAGTACGTTCCGTTACTCTCCATTCATCAATGATATTCGAAGAGTAGCGTAATCAGAAGTCGTGGGTATCCGACGATGTATTTTTTTTTTAGAGTTTCAAAGTTTAATTGGACTGCTTCTCACGTCTCACATTTACTAAAATGAAATTTAACAGTTAAAGCGAACAATTTGCGTATTTGTTTACTCTTGACTATTCAAATGATTCGCTGTTATCTGATGTCATAATAATGTTCACAACGCCAGATTATTTATAGATATACATAACCTTTAGACGACAGTATTGCAGTTAGCAATAATCTATTCTGAAAAGGCATTTCTTATTTTAGGAAGGAAGTGCTGTTGTTGTTTTTTATCTTGAAAGATACAAATAGTCGTTAGAGCTAAATCCGAATGCACCTGTTCTGCAAATGCCTCTTTGTGAACGTTAAACCCGAAGGACCTCGAGAAATGCCTGTTTACGCTAAAATGTGTTGCTGTCTCGTTCTATTTTTAGCTTACACTAATGAAACACTCCCCACATGCCTAGTCCCATCCATCATTTTACAGCACATTATGCTTCAGAATATATTCAATCTATTTTTATCACTACATGTATATTAGAATAAAATTGCCCTATTTTTCGTCGGATTACCCTTATTCTTTCGTTCGATTTTTCATTTTTCCTCATTCGATGTTTTGCCCCTATAGATTATTAAAAATATGTTGTTTTTTTCTCTTGTATATTTTAAGTTGAAACGTACTGCATGAGACCTTAAAGTGTTAACATTATCTTCCTGGTCCGAGTATTTATGTTGTCAACTGTTAACATAGAGACCGCAGTTGTGGAAACTAAAAACAGTCACAACCTGCACGATCTTTCTAGGAAAATCAGTGCGACTCCAAGAAGCAATTCATATGCAAAGTGTTTCATTAACAACCAGTGAATCGATGCAACGCATGCAACATGAGCACAATATACACTTATGAATATTAAACAAACCCAGGATATCTCAGACGGACAACACTTTGACACCCCCCTTTTATCTCGTTCTATGTCGTTTTTTGGAGATAGACCTCAAATACACATTTGCATTCTGAAACTTTGAGGCATAACTGTTCTTCACGGGCTTCGAAAAAAATGTTTTTCATAGAAAAAAATCCCTGTAAGTGTAATATTATTTTGTTGGTAATATTTATTCAATTTCTAGAACTGAACTTATGAGTGAACTTATATGATATTGGAATTCAAATTACAGATGAAAATCAAAATTTGCAAAGTCCTTGAAAATAATCGTTTTTGTGGAATTGTTGTGTCTATTTGATTGGATAATGATATCAAATACAAAGTCTGTCTGTGAGGAAAAGATATAACTATTGTAAAAATACCACAAATGTAGCAAACATTACACATGGCGTAACTAGACAAATATAGGCAACACAGCAAGTGTAGCCCACAAATGCATCAACACGCCAAAAATTCAACACCACCAAGAAACAGTGACACGACATATGATCAACAGAAAAAGGAAATCTCACAATAAAGATTATAAATATTCCCAAGATCCTTTGCGCCATCTCTGCAAGCCATAATTTTGTCGTGTGCGATCGGTATCAGCAGGATTATACAAATAAATCTACATTATGAAGATAAAGCATGGATTTAAACCCGACGTCAGAATTCTTTGTGTAATAAAGAAAATACAATAATCTTGATGGCACAGGAAGAAATGTCTTTGGTCGTTGTATCTGGTCAGGGGGAGATTTAGAGAAACCATCTCTCAATAGAAATGCACTATTCATATGGCGTGACGAATCCAAGTGTCCCCTTTCTTGATTCAAATCGCAAAAGCTTCAGATTAAAATTTATAAGAGAAAATCATGTTTTGGCAAAGCGTAAAAAGATGTTCGGTTAACTCCCCAAAGTCCAAATAATTAAATATCTAATGAAAGAATACAGGGCATTCTCCGGAATCCTTAATAGCTCAGATAGAGCACTATATGCTTATTTAGTGAGAATAATGGGCGGAACATGCTCTGTAACATACTATGCAGCAATGCCTCGGAATACGAAGCGTGCTGGATTTTTGCCCGAGGACTTTTGTTGTAACTTGAACAAATTGATATACCAAAGTAATAGAAGTGTGAAGAAACCCAATTACTTCTGAAAGCTGTTCCTATATTAATTTTATGGCGCTGTGAGCTTAATTGATAAGCACTGAGAAAGTTATATATTGCGATTTTTCTTATGGTATCTTTCGCCATTTTTCGAGTTTTATTTTTGAAATTCATATAGAGGTTTTTAAAGTGAATATGCGGTGCATTCAGAAAAGGTCAACAATGATAAGATACAGATATTTCAATCAGATTGTTAAAATGTTTGAAATCGATATAGAACAATGCGGCAGTTTATTCATTTGTCACATTATGAGCAATTGTCAAAATTATGTTATTAATGATAATCCAAGTATGTGTAACAGTAACTTATATATAATGAAAGTAAACCACCAATGGTTTGATGCGCTTATACTTGACTTGATCTGACTATTTGAGTTTACCGTCGCTTCGACAGTATTCCAGTTCTATAGCGACGTCCAGCTAATTACAGGTGGAGGAAAACCCCGAATGTACGGAGGCATCCGGGTAGAACCACCGACCTACCGCAAGCCAGCCCGAAGGCTTCCTCACATGAAAATCCGAATGACCTTGCCGGGATTCGAACCCACGCGGTGAGGGGTGCTTATACTTGTATGTACATGTATCATTAAGCGTTTACACTTATAATTCTAAAGTCGTTCTGACTATAGTTTTCTCTTATTGCATTGTACGAATTGTTGTTATTGTGGGATGGTATATGACTGTACAACAGGCAAAATAAATATAACATACACATGTGAGCATATGTAGAAGAATGTTTATCCCGTCACACAAAAACGATAACCAATCGAAGACATTACGAATAGAGAGAAAAGTCTGAGGTTGGGTTAGCAATACATAACATTTGAATAAATGGAAAATATGGGAGAATATGAAAGGTGCACATTCAGGTGCGACCCGTTTGGAAGACACTAATGATACACAATAAGTAGATTACAATAAATCCCTTCTCGACGCAGCAGCAGCAGCCGAAACAACAACAACAACAAAAACATAATTATCAATATATATATACATATACATGCTTACCAAACATAAATAGAATTTCTACCACTACATCGGAATATATAGAGTCTTTCTCGCTCTTTTTTTCTGACATTGTAAATGCGGCGTTGTACGGCACGAGGACAGCGGTGTAGAACGTGCACAGGAGAATCAGCCAATCCCAGCCGATCTTGAATATCCCATAATGCACTAAGATGAACTTTGACTTCTTCACTTCCTGGACCTTGTACTCTGGCATTTTCCCGGAAATTGAGCCGAACTGAAAATAGATGATATGGTATAATTCAGCTGATACATTTCAGACAAGTACGCATTTAAGGACAACCGTGACCTTAACTTAAAGGAGGTCGGTGATTCTACGCGAGTGCCTTTTAGCACACAATTGACCCCCCCCCCCCCCCGGAAAAGACTTTTTGACTAGTTGATCGACAATATTCGGTATAATTCACTGATATAAATTGCCCCAGTCAGTGAATATATGTTTTTTTCTCATTGAACAATGTGTGGAATTATACACCAGCATGTAGATTATGTGTTAGATTAGTGCGCGTTGATTTGCGTAGGTTTACGTCTCATTTCGGAGGAACTGGTCTATTAACTTGCAGTCGCTGTCAACTAAAGAACAACAATAACACGACATCAACAACCGTTACATAATTTAACACATAAAAATGATATCTCATATTTTTATGCCATCATATTTTTATGCCATTGAGGCCTATTTCAAGTTCACTGCACCAAAATACAACAGAAAAAAAAATGAAAAGGTTTAAACTTAATCTTCAAGCGAGGTATTGTGTAAATGAAGAAAAATTATGTATGGATTTTCGTTTATTTTATTTTCAAATCTAATCATGTTTAATGATGAACGCATTCCAACAAATAAAAAATAAACAAACTAACGCACTCATTTTTTTATTTCTTGGACTTCCTGGAATGTTTGACACCGGTTAATATCTTAATGTTACATTGCAAAGTCGGTAGGATGATCTATTTCATTAATGAAAATCAATTAAAATGTAATTTATCCACGCACTTGCCGTTTCTTGATCAATAAATAAGATTCTCCTCGTGCTTACTGACATTATCAAAGTTCTATTATGTCACCATGGTGATATATCAAAATATTGAAACATATATGGGAATACGTGAGGAAATTTAACCGGTATATCAAATGCTCCAGCGACATGGAACTAAAAAAACATAAGATTAAATTCAATCAAAACGCGACCTAAATGTCTGATGCATTAACACAAACACCTGATAAAATTAGAACTATCGAACGTTCGTTTGATAAAAGATGAGATGTGCACATACTATTAAGGAAATGGAATTGATAGAGCACTAACATAATTGGACGATCTAAAACATCTACACATATTGATAAAATATTAATTTGTATTTCAATCCATTATTGTTCGTTAATATTGAAAATCGTTGATTGTTATTAAAAAGCTAATTTCTGACCCCGACATACCAATGTCGTAAAAACGGTACTGGTGTAGCTCCTATGCTTGGCTCTCAGCATATAAGGGTAGTTCCAGGACTCGGGATAATGTGACTGGATGTTGCATCATGCCGCATGTCTGCGGCGTGATACTGCGGTGTGGCAGTACTATATCTGTTTCAAGTAGACATCGTCTCCAAATGATTGAATATTGTACCTATACAACAGTAGCTGTAGTTTCGTAGAAATATATATGTTATATATATGTTATAAACTTTTAAAACTGAAAAAAAAACTGAATGTTTGTCTCACTTACTCAACATGTATGACAAAACATCAAATAATATTACTGATTTTCTCGCAGATCGTTGATAACATCAATTATATCAAATAATGATTGATGATACAACAGCATAACTTGCAGTTAACAGTATAATAAATAGTGGCATGTATGTTATATGACACACAATTATAACGTTGCAATTTACTGTCACGGTTAAGATATAATATAATGTCAAATAAAAACAGTAATGTAAAATTATTATCATATAACGAGGCTATTCTCATTCAGTTATGTAGCTTTAAGATAAAAGACAGTACAAAAATAGAATTTATATTGAATTATTATTATTATTGAAATATATTGTTCCTCGACGTTGCCATAGTGATTGCAACATTGCATTTTTTTCGTTCTACTTTTCCTTTCGAATTAAATTCAAAATGTATTAAAGTGTCACTTTTGAAAAGTTTATTTTAAATATTAAACATATTAATAGAAACATTATGGAATGTTTTTGGATACTTTTGGAACACCCCTCGTGTACTGAAACTCGATTTGTAAAGTAATGTCTTAAGATGATGGAAATAATTACAGAAGATTAATCGGTTATGATTTAGTATCTCAATAAACATCTATCGCATATTCACCATAGTCCCATTAGAATTTGGGGCAATCTTTGTAAGAGAGATAGTTAATTCAATTGGGTAGTTTATCACCATTCAGGGAAATGCAAAACTATGCAAGATAGATGATAACCCAACAAAACACTGTTATTTGAGTGTGAATGGAATTATCAAAAGTATAATCTGATACTCAGTATGGGGAACATATCTGATAATTTCTCAACTAAATGTCACAATCAAAATAATTTTGAAAAGAATATGTCCCATACAATAAAATTAACCCTGTTAAGTATCTATAAAAATACACGATTTACATCTTCTGCAGTTATTATATCCAATTTACTTAATGACAAATGGTGAAAATAACTTAATATTTTTAAGGCAATAATCGGAAGTATTAAGCTTTAATAGGTGTTTGCGTGCTCTTAAAGATGTCTTATGGAACAATAAATAAAGTGAACATTCTGGAGCAATATCTTTTCAAGCAGTATCAAATCTTTATAAATAAATCAATCAATCAATCAATCAATCAATAATATATATATATATATATATATATAGAGAGAGAGAGAGAGAGAGAGAGAGAGAGAATATAAGTTATAGCAATCCTATTAATACATTTTATTTGTCCTCGTTTTGGGTAACGTGAAGTAAAAAGGGTAGTTGTTTGTCAGTGACATCCATTATAAATTTGATATGTTCATTTAAATTATTTAAAACATTGCGTAATTTATCAAGATCTTCGGTCGTCTTTGTCCACGTTATAAAACAATCATCTAGAAATCTTTTCCACAAAGATTTAAATTGGGCTGAAAATTCTAATCCAAATTCTCATTGATCTTCGTATATAGTTTTGGCTAAATGTAACCAAAACTTAGTGTCGCATATGTTGGTGCGACCTTGGTTCCCATTGCTGTCCCATTGCTGTTCCTTTTATATGACTGTAAAACACATTGTTAAAATCAAATGCATTATTTTTGAGGATGAATCTGTAATGAAATCTTTTGTAAATCGACCATGTATTTCATCTCCAAATGTTTCCGGCCAAAAGGTAATCGCTTCAATTCCAAGTTTAAAACATACCTCCTTTTCGCTTCATGTCACCCCAAACGAGGACAAATAAAACGTATTAATAGGATTGCTATTACTTATATTCTCTCTATTTTATTTCCGTAGTGTGGGAACCCTTTCCGCACTATATATATATATATATATATATATATATATAGAGAGAGAGAGAGAGAGAGAGAGAGAGAAAGAGAGATTAATGTGATTGTAAGCAACCTTTCTTAAATTTGTAGTCAACAAAGAAATATACTGGAATAAGGTAAAGTCCCTGTAATGGTTCCGCTACGCCTTGGACCACATAACCTCTACCAAGATAACCAAGGTACCCTAAATAAACATCAGGAAACCTTGGTTATCTCCGTGAAAAGCCATGAGGTCCGAAATGTAGCAGAACCATTACAGGGACTTTACCTTAATACATTCCTGTATATCACGTGCATCTTATCTGTTAACGTTTACTTTTCTATCCACCAATCCACCCTTCCACGATTGTGCAAACAATACATGACCCTTTCTTTGTTATTTATTGCGTTTCGAAAAACTTCTGTACAAAAGAAAAAAAATCGCCTACGTCGCTTAGTTGCAATATGCAGTATTTCGTAAATAGACCCATTATGGTGCTTTGTTTTTCTAAGTAGGCGTAATTATAAGAACCAGATGTACAGCTTACCACGATGCTTAAATCAATTGAAAATTGCAATTTGCGCTATTTCATTTTCGACTATTAGAAAAACTTTACAAAATGAGATAAATTAGTAATCTGATCCTTCCAAACGGGATAATGTCATTACAGCCCTGATTATTACAAATGTCGGCATAATTCGATGCTTTCGTCTGCTCAACTAAATTTTCTGCGGCTTGTTTATATGTGGTGTATACATTTCTGATCTGGACTAATTTATTTTGATCTTGTGACGTTGTGATGGTTATATGCTTATCGATGTGAATTCATGAATTATATTATAGATTTATACTGAGTACAAATTATTCATGTAAATTTATCAAATAACTTGAATTCAAACTAATAATTTAAAAAACAGGAATAGAAATTCCATTTAAAACATTGCTTGAAGTTCAATACGCCTCAAAATACTTGATGTCATATCATTATAATAGGTAAGAATACATTAAATTCACGCAATGCTAGTCTAGATAATAAAAGTATGTCATGTACAAAATATACCCCTTCTGTTAGGTTGACGCAAAACCTTGCAGGGATCCGTTTTTATGAGCACTTAAGATGTTTATCAAATTAAGCTTTATGACTTAGTGTTTTAAGCATATCTCACGGTTGCATAGTGCGCAGAACAAATGTTTGTACCATCGCACTTTCTCTAAGTCTATATTTTAGTTGGAATCGGACTTAAGAAGTACATGCTTTTTTATTAAAACTGTTTGTCATAGAGAAATGCCTTCGAAAAGCACTGTCAGTCTTTCTGCCGGCTGACCGACATTCATGTCTGGATAATGTTACTGGGTGAGGTATCATGCCATTACAAACTTCGTCGCAATGGATTGGCTCCGCATCAACCACTGCCTCACTGAGTTACCACGTGACCGTGGAGTTAACCTCGTGCTTACCTGCGATATAGCTGAAATACAGCTATTGTTAACTCAATGTGGCAGAAAATCTCCTGCGCAAACTAACTATATGACTTTTAGTGGTATTTGAAAATAAATCAAGACTATTGTTAAGCTTCTATGGGCAACAAACACGCATTTGTATGATGAACATGGGAGAATGTCACTCACCTCATAAACTAAATCATTGAGTGCTTATTATACATACCGTGAATTTGAGACTGGATAAAAAACAATTATACGATATGGAACCACAAGTGTGAAAGGGTTTGTCGTTCTTTTTGTTATTATTTGATGATGGATGGATTATCGTAAAAATAGATTGTGAATTAACTATGAATATAAAATTTATGCAAATTCAGCAAAAGAAATGACATAATTTACCTCGTCTTTGAGCTCGTCGAACCTATTCATGTTCAATTCATTGCAGTAATTCGTGTCCATGGCGCAACAATGACAATTTATGATTCGGAAGACAAGCTATATTTGAATTTTTTTTTAAGATAGAGGTCATTGACTTCATCTAACAAACTTTACTCTTTGGTGTCATCCGGTATCAGAATAAACAAGGGAACTCTTAAAATTGACGTTATGACATATCTGGCCTATTTTAAAGAAAGACAAAGCTCTCTGAAATAATACACCAAGCGGCGATAACTGCATCGACTAAATAAATTTGTATCAAAATACAACATTTATACAAGTTTGAGCCCACCAAAGGTTCCTTCCAGTGCATTTCTGAACATAAAATAAAATGATAAAAAAAAATAAATAAAAATAAACCCGCACAATTACAGACAGGCTATCACCATGTAATGGCTGACCCTACCAGACGTTGCTAGCAAGTAATCAAACTTGACCTAGCAGTTCAAAAACGGAAGGAAGCACCACATTTGGGTACTCTTGGTTCGCTTCGCTTTCATCTCCGAACTAATGGTTACGTAATCAGCCATGTCGCATGTACATTTATAGACATTCCTTCCCTTGGGAAGTAAAAAAAATGAATTGTATTCCAAACAAACTGCTTATAAACGTTGCCTTTGAAAAAACAAAACTTAATAGAAAATAGCATAAAGTGTGAAGACATTTGTTTGTTTGTTTTTTATTCATAGAAAGGCTGAAACCATAACTCACATCATCTGGTACTTGAACGGCTGGAACCAGAGCAAAAATGAATAACACATGTCTCCCTTTTGCAAACATTTAATGGCCAGTTTTCATAAACTGACACCTTTTAAGTTTCTTTTCCATCAAATACACAGCGAAAATCAAATTAATTTCCCCTGGATTCTTTTATGAAAACCATACATCAAATGAAAATTATAGGTTTCCCAAAGGCCTAACGAAAATTTAATTTAGAAAGGAAGAATAACGTTAAAAGAAAACCAAAAATGTGTTAATTAATTTTGCTTTATTGTAGAATTCTCAGGCGGACTTCGTAAGCTACTGAACTATTCCGTTCACTCATACATTTCCATTAATTCAGAAAATAATATAAACAAACTTTTCCACGAAAACCATAATAAAATGCATAACTGCTTCTTATAATTCAATTGTATCATTTTATTGTGTACATAATGAAAAGTGCGTTATTCAACGTACAATACATTTTATTTCCAATTTCATGAATAAACAATTTGCTTTATACCCCATTAAAAAGAAACAATAAAGTTCCTCTAATAACGCACACAATCCATATGCCGAGAACTCAAAAAAATATCCAATCTTGACAATAATTAACATGATAAACGATTATTCATGAGTTAATGAGATTACTTATCAGGGAAATATGTTAATGTACGATTCCAATGTGTTTACAAATGTATTCAAAGCGGCCCACTGGCTATTCAAAAGCTACAACTATGTGACAGGTAGTCAATGGTTGACCTGCTTTTACACAAAATTACATGGTTTTGCTTGTAATACTGTTTGTGAGCAGTTACCCAAGCCATGAAAAGGAAAGCTGGGACATAAATCATTTCTAGTTACTAGAAAAAAGCAAATCCTAAGTACAATGATAGTCTTATTCCACGTCTGTAATTATAAAGTTGATTGTTCATTATGACTGACGCTAAGCATTTTTGAAGAATGCTTAGTACGACCAATAATATGCGCCATGTGAGTCACGTGGTATATAGATACAGTGAAAATACGACTGTCCGAAAAGCGATTATCCAAACATTGTGCCTATTTATTTCGAACTTAATTCAAAGTCCGTGTGTGAATAGTATACAGAAACAAAGGGGAACTACTCTCATTTTTTCCAAATAATTTTATTGTCTCCCATTAGTTCTCGGATTATTGCAAATTTAATATATGTCCAATATCTGACCGTCGTGTATGACTTTTTGTGTGTGTGTGAATACATCGTAGGTTATGAGTAAAAGTATGCATATCATTTTTATGTATTTTGCAATGTGTAATAGCAGACTGCATCCCTTTCTCAGCATTCACTAAATTAAAGTATTTCCAGGACTAAAAAGATTCATCAAATATTCAGAAGATACTTGAGAAATATCTGTATCATATTTCTTAATGAAATCCGTTTAAAACGGAACTACAGTTACCTTATTAAACTGCTGTAGCTTGTTCTTTGCACGGTTGGCTCGGTTCTGTTTCTCGAACTGGCCCGACAGGTGGTACAAGACTGCCCGGCTACGGCGCCGCTGATTCGTGTAGTTGGCGGTGCCGGGTGGCGCCCCCGACTCTCGGCCTCTTCGGGCTTGACACCGTCGGTAGGCCTCAGCCATTTCCTCTGATAAAATGGACAATATGATGAATAAATACAAAACCTTGTACAAATCCTTTAAAGACTATTTTTATTTTTGCATTTCGGTCTGGAAATGAAGCAATTTCGTCAACAAAAATTATGACTTGAAAGTTCCACTGTCCAACACTTTAGCCATGTAGTATATGCAGATCAATGATCATATACGTCCGTCAAATAATGGTAATATATGCATTTTATGCTTTCAAAGGGATTTAGACTCAAGGAATACTCGTACTGTGAAATCAATAATGTTCGTGGGATACTTATTTTCGTCGATTTCGTGGAGGGCTTTATACATGAATATTAATCGGCACGAAAAATGGTCATTTATTTAGACCTAACGTTTTCTAGAACATAGATTCACGAATAAATGTGCCCACGAAATTCCTTAGGTACATAATCAACGAAATTTAATGCCAACGAAAATTGGTGATTTTACAGTATGTATTGATACCACGCTTCTGCAATTGAATATGTGAAGGAATCAATGTCATGGTTACGAACTTCAAATACTTTCAAAACAATCAATGTGCATTTGATATTCTTCTCATGCAGCTTGGATATGACTTCCAGTAAATTTATTGCCACAGTGCTTCTGTGATGTAATTATTGAATTCGTGCTTTTTGCGGTTATTGTTGCGCCGTGGTTAACTTCCAAGGTACCACGAGACAGCATGGGGAGCAATTAGTCAGTCACATTTTGCTTTTTTATTGCCGAAAATTTCATTAGTTCAATCCTAAATCATCCATTATGTCCAAAACTTCTGTGGACCAATTGAATTAAGAAAGCCACACAGACCGGATTTCTCATATGAAATACCCTGCTTGTATGATTAAATGTAGGCACAGTGGTAAAACGGTTCGGTAACTGTCACATGCTTCTCCCACGTTGAGACGGGTACGGAATTATAACAGCAACTTGACATTGCCTCGCTATATCTGACACCATCGTGCTGTGTTAACCAGTTCTGTTGAAACAATGTCTGTCAAAATGTTTAATTTATTCTGAAAAAAAAAGGCAATAAACACAGTTTAATGTCATTATGCTATTAATCTGTCGATTTCTTTAAATCATTTTTGACAAACATTATATCGATTATTTCATTATAAATATTCTATTGTAATATGTTGCTTACTTGTTGAGTTATATTGAATTGTGAAAAAAAATTAGTGCAGCTAAGAGCTAGCAGTCGGGTTCCGTACAGACATAAACCTAAAGTCGAGTTTCTTGTCAAGTATATGTATATACTCGGTTGCAAATTCTGCTGTGTTGCTGTTAATCGTCGCTGCAAATGTATTTCATAGGGCCGTCATCTACACCTTCGATATCGATGTATCGTTGATATTTGATGTTTGATTTCATATCGATACACAAATTCATATAACGATGCAATTGCTTAAGTTAAAGATGTAAACAAAAATATATTTTCATGGTGCTCGGCTGTTAGAGTTACTCGCCTTGGTATTTACTGCAAAAATTTTGACAAAAAAAAATCTTATATTAAAAAAAAGTAAAACACATTTGAAGAACACTTGCTAATGATTTAAAATAAATGTTAGGCTTTTAAAGGGAATGATTCCTTTACGGACGAAATCACTTGAAAGTAAAAAAAAAAAAAAAAAAAAAATCTAGTTATCCATATTTTGTTGATATCTGATTTTCGACATATCGAACCGAAAATTCCTATCAATTGCAGCCCTCGTATTTCTGTCATAATCGTGACGTAAAGATAATTACTGGAAGATGATTGAGTGATTTAGACTCCCAGGTAGAACCTGTTGTGGCCAGCTGAAAGTCTTTTTCACATGAAATATCCGATCGACCTTGTCGGGATTCGAACTCACAGAGGTAAGATATTGAGTAATTGCATAGTATGATTGAAAACAAAACTGTGTGGAATCCGATTTTAGTTCTTATATATGGATCATTCTTTTAGAGACATGTTATATTTTGTCTAACAGCATTCCCCTCAAATAAATAAATCAAAATTCACAGGATATTGGCCATACAATGCTAAATGTAAGATATTTCGGGAAAAATAATACATTTTAAGTAACGATAACATTGGTGCAAAATTAATTTTGTTATCGTGTATATACTCGTATATTTACTTTTTAAGAGTTATTTAATAGTTGATATCATGCCAGGTAAAGAGAGAGGACACCATGCAGATGATACAATGCACCAGAATGTAGATAATCAGCCTGTCAGAAGACTTGAAGAGTTAAGAGAGTTCAGTCAATTAAGTCAGACATGTGAGAAATATAATCCAAATAATTGAGAGATATGTCGCAAAGTGAGACAAACGTGTCGCCTAACCGGGACTTGAACCCAGGGCTTATATTTGTTTATGTTTATGTATTGGGGTTTACCGTCGATGCGATAGTATTTCAATCATATAGCGACATCCAGCTAATTACAGGTGGAGGAAGACCCGAGTACACAGCGGTACCCAGGTAGAACCATCGACCTACCGCAAGCCAGCTGGAAGGCTTCCTCACATGCAAAATCCGAAGTCCTTATCGGGATTCGAACCCACAGCGGTGAGGGGCTGAGAGGTTTGTAGTCCACGACTGTAAGCGCTCGGCCACGGCGGCCCCTGGCTTATATTTGAAATTTTAAACTTCTGGATGGACATTTGCATTAATTTTGGAAAAAAAAAAATAGTTTGTATTTTCTTTATTTTCTTATCAAACTCTTATTCTGGCATTAATGTTCTACCATAGCATTTTTTTATGAAATAGTTATGCGTTATAATCAGTATGTAGCGTCATTTTGAACGCGTAAAAAGTCGCCATGATCATTCAGTGACTACTCGAACCCGTCCCGGTTTCCGAGTGGGTAGAGCGCTCGCCACGGTATCGGGAGGTCGTGGGTTCGATCTGTGGCCGCGATATACCAAAGTCGTAAAAATGGTACTGGTATAGCTCCCTTGCTTGGTGCTCAGCATATAAGAGTATTTCCAGGACTGGTTGGCCCAGTGTCAGGATAATGTGACCGGGTGTGGTAACATGCCACATGTCTACGGCATGATACTGCAGTATGGTAGCACTATATTTCCAAATTATATACGTCGACGGTACGTTAAACTAAACAAAACAAACAAACATACAAAACAAGCTGTAGACAGTCATTCATGGAGGATCATTTGCAAAATTATCTTTACTTTCACATGGATTCCTGTATATATACGACTACATAAATGTGTATAAGAATTTAAGAGCTATACTGTTCCTTTTGGAAACAAAACATAACCTGTTAACTTTTCTGATTAAATATCCAAATTTGATTTAAAACGACGCTGCCACTGTATGTTCACTTTTTTTTATTCTAAATGAGTTAAGTCATACTTTATATTTCTATAAAATAACTTTTTTTTTAAATATGCATTTACATATATACGAGTTGTTAAAATGGCTAACGTTCGCGTGCAATAATGTTGCACGCACGCGAGGCCAGTTTCGAAATTGCTTTTTTAGCGTTAACAAAAATGTGTTTTATATTTTTAAAATAATATAAAGTATGATAAACTTTGCTTTTTTTTCCAGCATATTTTCTGCAACAGAAATGAGAGGACTATAATTACTGTAGTCCATACTTTCCAACGTGAATAAAGAGAACAGTAATTATACCTACATATACAGAATCATTTATTATTCTGTAACAGAACCATTTAAAGCTTATTTCCAGGAGATTCCTCGAAGAAAACGTTAACCTTGTACTGCCTATGTAATTTTGTAAAAGAGAAAAGAGATTTAAACACCGCTAAGAAGAAGTAGATATACCAATTAGAAACCTACCAATGGGCTTTAATCAATTAATATGTTAAGGTAATCCATCCATCATTAAATAATAATCATGGTCCTTCAAATGCTTAAAAAGACTTCAGTGCAGATGCAAGCATCCAGTGACTTGGTCAAAGTATCTAAAGGCTTGCATTTACTATAAAATACTCATAATCACTTCGTTGACCATGATCAAAAGTTGATGATGGATGGATTACCTTAAGTCTATAATGTTTACTCATATTCGAGAAATATAAATTTCAAAATCATTTTTTTTTTCTTAATCTATAAAATATTAAGTGACACTTTTTTTTTATATATGGAATGGTTTATTCTTAATATGTTATCCACCTTAGGCCAAAAAAAAAAAAATAGTTCCGTTTCTGGTCTCCTGACCGACCGCCTTTTTTCTCGGCCAACCCTAAAGTGTTTTTTGTTTTTGCATTTCCAGCTTTACAAAATCTTTTCTTTACTTTTTTTTTAATTTCCGCACCACACGGAGGGAAAAAAATCCCTACCTACTGACCCTCTTTTTTCTGGCTGAAGACCAGAAACGGAACTTTTTTGCCTTATATAGACCTTACTTACAAACTAAGGCAATGGTAACTCGATTAAATGGTGTTTACATAAACTTATTCATTATCTAAGAAGAAATGCATTATTTAAGATTTCAGAATCCTTAGTCGGAGGAAAAGAATATAAACTTAGGAGGTCGATATGTCAGAGCGTAACATTGTGTAATATATCTAAAACAATATCTTTCACATTGAGAAGTAAAGAACATGCTCATGGATCTTTCCAGTGATAATAGATGTATTCAAATTGGCATATGGGTAATCAAAAAGATACTTTAAGAGCATATGTAGTCAACGGATAACCTGGTTTTATGAGCAGTGATCTTCCCACAAATAAAAAGTGTGGGGCTTAAATTTCCGTTGTTAAAAACAACAAGGAAAAAAAAAAAAAAAAAAAAAAAAACAACTGGAAAAATTCATTTGAGGAAGTAAAAGATTAAAGTTACAAGGCAGATTTTAAAGTTTTATATACAATAAAATCATATGTAATATTGACGTTGAACGTTGAGGAAACTAGGACTCTGAAATAATAATCCATTCTGTAAAGTAATCATAGGCCCTCATTATTTTAACTAAAACGCTGAATTTGCATTCCGAGGAGATTCATACTGACATGAGCAATAGAAAAATGAATATTTATATATTTACAATGCAATTGACTTACTTAAATTCTTGTTCCGTACATAGAACAGCTCTATAACAGTAAAATATCAGTGAACATTTGTGAGAAGGAAAGGTTGAAAACTATAAAATACCCATATGGATAGTTTAAGCTAATTCTCACATTTAAGATATAAGACATAACAAAAAATTCATGAAGAACTGGAAATTGGCCTAAAGTTTTCTTTTCTTCGTGTATAAGATAATATTCAAAACAACACGAGGAGCAGGAATTCTGCATGGTTGTCCTGTGCAAACATTAAAAGACAAGTAGTTTTATTGAACGGCAGTATTCAATAACACATACAATTAAAAGAAAAGGTTAAAACATTGTCCCTTTGTTACGACACCATTAACTATGCATGAAGAACTGGAAATTGTCATAATGCTTTCTTTTTTCTAAGTAATAGACAATACCTCAAACAGCCTGAGGAATAGGATATCTGCATGGTTGTCTATGTAAACATTAGGGGCCACAGTAGCATTATTAAACTGCAAAGTTCCATATAACGTATTAATATAACAAAGGATTATGTCGTAAAATGTTTTAAAGGCAAATCTTCCGATCGAATCTCAAAGGTATTTTGTGAGCAATTCAGTCTAAATAAATAGTAAACGAATAATGTTTATCATATTTGCAAAACGATGGCTGCTTTTCAAATGCTAGTGTAATTTGAGGCCAAGACACCTGGACAAGCAATCATTGTTGCACGGGTTATGCTATGTATCTCATTTTAAAAAAATGCGTTTGAATATATCATTATATCTAAACCTTGCACTTCATTAAAATAAGTCACGGAGTGCCATTTACTGATGTCTCATATTTAATGTTATCATTCACATAAACAAGTTTAGTTCTGCGACGGCAAAACCCGGCTCCGGAAGTTTGTAATGACTAAATAGTTAATGGAATCATATAGTAGTACAGAACATATGAATTATTTATAGTTTAACTACTTGTACTTGATTTTATGCAATGATATGGTGCTCAATTTGTAATGATAAAGTATGCTTTTCTCCTCTGAAAATGATTAATTTTCCTACTTCCGGATAAGTGCATCTCATTATCGTCTAATAGTATTTTCTGATTGAAGATTGTTACATATTCATGTTCCTAAAGCCTTGACATTTGATGTAATTATTTATAGAATAAACCATGAAATCTTTCCTGGTTTAAACTTCATGGCACAACGTGACGGAAAAGAATAAATGTCTGCCACACCGAAGAGGAGAGAGGTATAATCTTTAATAACGTACCATCGCTGTCATTTTCACTACCAGATTTATCGCTGATGTCATCCTTAACCTGTTTATCGCCGATATCTTTGTGGGAGACCAAAATCAGGACGACCTGGGACTTCTCGTTCTTGATTGGTACAATGTCTAGAAGGCATTTAAACAGGGCCCCTGTAAAACAGACAGAAGTAAAATCAAATACATGGTACAATGTCTAGAAGGCATTTGAAGAGGGCCCCTGTAAGACAGACACAAAAATAATCAAATACATCGGCATTGCTCTCGGCACCAGACGCTGGGACATCTGAGTACTCAATACATGTCGAATATAATTTGTTTAACGTTCATTCAAGGAGCACTATTTGCGGACGTCTCAATGTCAATCTTTTTTTATCCCACGAAGATCATGACATTATTATTGATTTTAAATATTTTCCTTGCTATCAGAGAGGCAGAGAGGGGCATTAGAGAGAGAGAGAGAGAGAGAGAGAGAGAGGGAGTTCTAATAATCCAGTAAGTAATCTTTATCGAATGCATATACTACCAAAAGTGACAAGCTTACATACACGCGAAAGTATTTAATATCTTTAGAATATAATTTATAAGTTGTATTCTGTGGCTAGATGCTATTTTCTGCTGAAATGGAGTCTACTGCATCTTCGACAGTACATACGCTATGAAATAAAAGGCTGGATAGGCCCTTGAGTACACCCATGTTAAACCATCGATGGAAGGCTTCTTAGCTTGAAAAAAATCTCAGTGACCCTGCCGAGACACTAACCGATAATTTTAAGGGACCAAAGACCTAATATCCTAATAGAGATCAACAATTCTTATATAGGTAATGAGCAAATCACGAGAAACTTTCGTTAAGTTACATGTACGACCTGACTGCCAAATGACGTGAGATTTGTAAAATTGCTCATATCAATTATAAATATTCTGAGATTTTTCATCAACTTATTACCGATTGAACCGTGTATGCTTCTCTTTAGATCGCAGATCTTTCTTTATGAGTGATACTGCCTGTTGAGCTTCTCAGCGAGATCTGGTTCAAATCCCGTTCACCTGATTTTTACGTCGCGAGAATAAACGTAATTTAACCCTTTCCCTCATATAGACTCATTTTGACGCACTCAATAGGTACCTCATAAAGCCTGATCTGCAGAAAACCACGGTTAAACCTTACCAAATTTAATTAAAAATTCCTCATTTCCAGACCACTGAGTAGCAGCGAACAGCATAAAACCTGATCAGCCTGCGAGTTACTCGCAGGCTGATCTGGTTTTATGTTGTTCGCATAGGTCTTTTCATGGTTTCCTCTATGAGGGAAAGGGTTAAGACAGTTTCATATCTCTGTTGAATATGTCTTTGAAGGGACTAATTGAAGGTAAGTAAATGTAACAGGTGGTGAAAAAAATCAATTGCTCGACCGGGACTCGAACCCAGGGCCTCAGGAATACCGTTCCTGCACTCTACCAACTGACCTATCAAGCCACATGTATTCTTGCCTATTGATATATCACCAAATACCTGTACCCGGCTACATAATCAAATACAGGGCTTTATGAAATGGAAATTAATAACGTTTACAAAATGACTCCTTTGTCTAGAGAGGAAAGCACTTTTATCGGGTTTATATTTTGTCTTGTATATATAAATCTAATGGAAGACTACACTAACAGTATTTTTGTATCAAATCAATAATTAAAGAGTGGGGCCGACAGGCAGATGATGATGGTTGTTTTGCAAGCGTGAATAATAGTATTTGAGGCGATTATATACACCGGATATGTATTTATTCTGCCCCATTTCCGTGTTTTAGACACGTCTGGCACTTACATGAAAGATATTTTTTTTTACCGGCGACATGGACTAAGGTTCAGGATTTCAGCCATTGGGAACAAATACGTGTTGGCATTAATTTTCCCTGATTATGTACTCAAGTCGAAGATACATTTATTCGTGGATGCATGTTCAAGGATTCGTGAAGTAAATAAAAAAAATGGTTTTCATGGGGAGTTACATGCGTAGATAAATCCCACCGCGAAATCAACGAACATTAGTGTCCTACGAAAATTAATGATTTCAAAGTATAATGCTGTATCACTCCAATACAACGTTGTAGACAAGTCATGTGATACTGAAGATCAGGGGTCGATATCTGATCTGCATTACACTACATGTTTTATTGCATATTTACTATTAGCCGTTTTGCTACAAAAAGTTGCTTTATATTTGCTCGATATTTATATACATATTACGAACCGACTCTGGAGACAAAACTACTCTTAATTGTTTGCCAAAGAGAATACGGGAGATAAAGTTAATTTCTTAGTTGATAATCATTCACACACCAAAGTCATTTTTTGGTTGACAATCATATATACATCAAAGTCGTTTTCTTGGTTAAAAAGCATGCATAAACACACCAAAGTCATTTTCTTGGTTGACAATCATATATACACCAAAGTCGTTTTCTTGGTTAAAAAGCATGAACACACCAAAGTCATGTTCTTGGTCAAAAAGTATGAACACACAAAAGTCATGTTCTTGGTTAAAAAGCATGAACACACCAAAGTCATTTTCTTGGTCAAAAAGCATGAACACACAAAAGTCATGTTCTTGGTTAAAAAGCATGAACCTTGGGTTGACAATCATATATACATCAAAGTCGTTTTCTTGGTTAAAAAGCATGAAACACCAAATATTTTCTTGGTTAAACATAAACACCAAAGTCATTTTCTTGGTTAAACATAAACACCAAAGTCTTTTCTTGTTAAAAACATTTTCTTGGTTGACAATCATGTACACACCCAAGTCATGTTCTTGGTATACAAATGTAATTTTCTTTGTTGGCAATCATGCATAACAAAGTCATTTTTATGAGAAGGACTTTCAGAAAACCATTAATCTTAATTCTTGATAGTAATGCTTTAGGCAAACATACTGAAACATGAAGATCGGTAAATTAAGCTCAAGATAGCGCAGTCAAGATCCGTAGGGCCATGCATCACAATGAAGACAAATGACACATAAGTTTGCAAGTTTTGATATTAAATTCTGAAAACCGATATTTTTCCCAAAAATTTCATAATGTTATAGTCACACATTAATCTTGTATCAAAATTCATTCTCTTAAAAAGAAAGCACTGCAAAACATCAGATATATCTGAAACTATTTACAATATCAATATAAACAACTGTAAAGTATGTTCTATATGGTAAAAGTGCTTATCCACGCAAATGGCATATGAATGTTTGCCATTGTTTCCCGAGCATATGCTTTATATCTATGAAGTAGTTCTCTTTATAAAAAGATAACATCCCATAAACGTAGCAAAATAAACTTAATATCAGGACAATAAGGATGTCCTTGAAAGCTTATTAGATATACAAAATGTGGCCTGATATATACGATTGCATAAAGGGGAGATGGAGGATATTTATATATCGCGTGCGGTACGCTAATTTTAAAGTTATCGCGTTCGCACGCAATAGTTAAGTCATACGTTATATTTCATTATCAAATTGATGTTTCGAACAGAAAGTCTTAGGAAACGACATTTTGACACACAGTGACTAAGTCTATCGTCATGGACACATAATATTCAGCGTGATTCAACTTTTCGATCTCCTGCAAAGGAGATCACATCATCCGGGGAAGCGTTTAATGAGCACTTGGTGGACACGGATGTTTCTGGTGAGACAATCTGCATACAATCAAGCGTCTGCACGACGGCGCATAAGTTTAATCTCTAGCAACCTATGATTCTCTTGCAGGATTGCTCCGGTCTTGATTACATTTCCTTAAATAAATGAAAACAAATTTCCATCGATTCTACTCTTATAGGGCGGCGAAATTAGCTGTGAAGTATGACTGAAATATACATGAGGCTCTATCCATTTATATGCTGAATGTCACAGGGCTGTTTACCGTCAAATGAAATATTTATTTATACAAAGTTGAATTCATATGATCGAGGGATTTGAAAATGGCAAGGGCATATTCATGAGTTCCTTGTCGCATCATTAGTTAAAATACGTAGTTACCTTGTTCTGAATGGAAAATGCTATCTTGTGTGTGTATTTGTGGATTACATCGAAAATTCCGAAACTCCAACCATTTGACTAAAGACAGAAAATGAGGAAAACAAGCATAGACAAAGTTATTAATAAAACTACGTGTGCACAAGATAAATTTGTTTATATTGATCGAGATTGAATACAATTATGATTTTTTTAATTGAATCAACATTTACACTTGAATCAACATTTACACATTATTCAAGATCTACACATAAACCAACATCTACACGGTCATACATCTACCGGGGCACTTTCACTTTAATCAGCATTTACGCATAAATTAACCCTCATAACCGTTTGTCAATTAAAGAAAATATTGAAACATACTATATCATTCTGCTGTTTCAGGAATGTTTTTAGCATGTACCTGGTAACTTGACGAAATCGGTAAAATGTGCTTTCATAAAATCAGACTTAAGACATTAACTGGCGTACATATATCTTTTTATTGCATGTGTCAGAAAATGTTTGGTTTAACAGTCCGATCATTTTTAAACATATAGGCATTTATACACATTCATCTAGATATCGCCATGTGTACTGTAAGACCTGCACAGAACTACGAGAGCACATACACAATTTTTGTATCTAACCACAATGTTGAAACACGAAACATCTTTAAAAAAAAAATACTCGGCCGTGGTAACCAGCTTGATGATTAGTGTCTGAATGGTAATAGATTTTGTTGTTGGTGTAATAGTTGTGCAGCTCTTTGAAATACCACGGATCCAAAAAAATGTGTACAATCTTGACACTAACAACCTTAAAACATCTGCGCATTTGACTTCGTTTCCCGGGCTACAAAATGAAACCGGGTGTTACGTTTTTGTTGAATATAGGATCTGTCAGGGTCGAACAATCCATTCCGAAATCTATGTGTTTCGTATTTTTTAGCGTTCTACTCTTTCAGTTTACCATAAAAAGGTGCAGTGTCTTACTGTTCGAGACAAATCGTTCATAGGGGGAGAAAACTTCAACTTTTTAAAACAAACATAGATTTAAAGAACTCATTTCCGCAACTCCTTTCTTTTCCTTTGACTAATTTTACAATGACCAAAGGGAATTTAGCAAAGTATATAATAACCAGTGAAAAGCCTAATTTTATTCTGCTTCATTACTGTGTGTTTCACAGGAAGTCAGGATGAAAATAAGCGGCATTACGGCCGAAAAACGGCTGTTCTGATCGCAGGGTCTTAAAAGAAAATTCTAAAACGTCAATAAACACGCATTTGTCCTGGAATATGTTACATCGGACATTGCATATCATTTAGGTCAGAACATGAAACCAAATTAATGATTAGTCAATGGTTAAAAACATTTAGCTGTTATCGTCAGACGCTTGATCTTTTATGAAACGACGTAAAGATCGATCGTTTTCATAACCATCATTACAATGCTTAAAGATATATATCCTTTATGTGTCGAACGATTAAGTATGACTTCTATAATACAAAACGTCTAAATGCGTTATCATATTGGTGTTGTTTGTAAGGACTATCTTGAACATTCCTTTACATATTGACACTAACAAAAGCTATTTGGATCTTGATTACTTCTGACAGTTTTCTGTTCCATTGCAGTTTGTTGCTAAGAGTACAAAAAAGGTAATAGAAGTTTATGGATGAAAATTGATATATAGTCAACTCTCTTTACAACAGCGGTGTTTGTTTCAGCGAATTTTGCTGTTAAAAAGAACGTGTCATTGTAATAAATAGAGACATAGAAGGATTATGCACTTTAGTTTTCAAGACTACTGGTGTTATAAAGAAGATGTTGTTATAATGAATGCCGTTATTAAGCGGTTTCACTGAACAAAATTTGCTTTATAACCAGTGCCCCCTTTCAAGCTATAACGTATGAGTGTACGTCTATTGAACAAAATAACAGTGTTCTTGTAAAATATTCAAAAGCATACATTTCGGATATTCAGTTAGCCGACTACGAATGTAACCATTAGAACAATATCCCGCTTTAAGACGATAAATCAGGTTCTTGATGCTACTATAAATTTATCAGTCAGTAGAAGGGAGTCATTTTCTAAATTATATTCTACCGACAGAACAACTGTGTGTTCATCAAATACAGAATCAGATCAAAAGCTAATATCTGCCTTGCTTTGCGACTGTTAATATGAATTAAAGACGTGAAGTCGTGTTACTTTATTATTCATGTTAATTATTCCGTCCTGCATTAAGTGCTGGGAAAGCACATAAATCAGAACTACTAAACATGTACTTTTATTTAGTGATTTACACTAATGCTCAAAATCCAGAATCTAAGCATCGTCATTCAACGTCTACAAAGCAAAAGTACATAATGTGATAGTAAACTCGAACATAATTTTCCTGATTTGAAAAAAAAAAAAAAAAAAAAAAAAAAATGTGTGTTTAGGACAATGTCATAACAGTTAACAAATCACGGAATATGACGGTCCCAAAATGGCCGCTGAAAACTTTAGGGTCGGCGGGTATTCGATAGGTAGGGTCGGATTAACCGAACACACAGATTTTTCTTAGGCCTTAGGAAAAACTTTAAAACTCTTTAACCGCAATTGTGCTCAGTTAAGAGTAATGATTGAGTGCATGTATTATTCTTAAAGGTAGCTGCGCAGTGTCGTCGGTTCTGTGACAGGCTCATTAGCAGGTCTAGTTCATTCCGGTGATAGATGACTGGTATACAGAATGTGTAATATAACGGTGAATTACATTTTGCGTGTTTCCCAAGATAGCACAGTCTATGTCCCCCCTGGGTAACAAAATGAAGATAAATGGCACATTAGTGAAGAAATCTTGGAATTTAGTTCTGCAATTTGATTTTTCCCCAAAGCTAAATCATAATTGCACGCACTTTATCTTATATCAATTTACGAGCTCCAGGAATTGACGAACTGAAATTAATAAAGTTTCTTCCCAAAGTATGATATCGCTGTTACTTTAAACACGTATGGAATATTTCATTTATGTTCTCCATTTAAAGGTGTTGACATTATTTACATTGCTACTGTATTAGAAGTCTTTCGGCCGCTTGATATACATCTACATTATTTACGATCGTGAAAGTAATTAAACTGAACAGACTTCCTTTGAAATATCAAAGTTAACTTTCGTCCTTTAGACAGGGATGTTCACGCTATCTATTGTGAGCAGACATTTGGCTTGGTTTGTGAGCTAATTTGAAGGGGCCCGGTGATTTTGTAATTATTTGCTGTGTCAAACACATGGTGTGTACGTCAATTACTTGCTCCAGAAATATTCGCACTCCCGACGGTATGTCATATAGACATATGGTTTTCCAATCGTTTGTCAAACCTTCCAAATAACAGTGAAGATTTTTATGACATTTACTGATTTTGTTCACAATTTCGACGTACATATCTTGACACACAGTGATATATTCTACTTAATGAGCTGGTTATATTCAGCGTACATTAGCTTTTCGACCTCCCGTGCTGGAGATCACATCATCAGGCTATATGTTTAATGAGCACTTGGATGACACGGATGTTTCTAGTGAAACAATCTGCATATGATCAAGCGCCTTTGCGACGGCGCATAAGTTTAATATCTAACCCTTCACGATTCTCTTGCAAGATGGCTCTGATCTTGATTGCCT
Source organism: Solen grandis (assembly GCA_021229015.1). Classification (NCBI taxonomy): domain Eukaryota; kingdom Metazoa; phylum Mollusca; class Bivalvia; order Adapedonta; family Solenidae; genus Solen; species Solen grandis. The sequence goes on along the minus strand of CM037789.1, from coordinate 30,766,262 downwards.
TTCTTTAAACAAATGAAGACAAATTTCCATTGATTTTAGAGTTAGAGGGCGAAGAAAGTAGCCGTGAACCAGATAGGTTTTAAATGTCAAATGCTACATTTTTATACAGAAAGCATTAATATTGTATGAAAATGAATGTTAAAAATCTATTAACTTAGGTTTTTGTATATTGTTTGATAAAGCGTTTGAGCGAAACAGTGTTTGCAAATGTGACGAAAACTGTATATGCACCCTCTAGAGGTTCAAGTAATCAAGTAAAGATAAGTTTTGAATTACGTTATGGCTTATTTAAAAAAGGCAAAAATAATTTGGTAGCTTGTATTTTTTAAGTTAAAACAAGACATGACAGACGTTGTATTCAGATACACGCTGTTAATGATATGTTTTGCATGATAAAAGTTTTAGTATTAACTAATATGATACCCATCATATTATTCTATCAAAATACAGCTATATGTTTCGGCATGTACCTTCAATCGATCATCCGAACTTTGATAAAATGAAGCATTTATGCTAATGAAAGGAAGGTAATCTTGACAAATGTCATAACATCCTGAATTTGGTGAGCTAGCACATAAACTATACTTTATAAATACCACGCCAATTAGACTAAATTATGACACCATCATCAATCAGAAAGACTAGCCCCAATATATACATGTTCATCGTTCATCTAATATAATCTACTAGTCGTGAGAGTTTGCACAAGGCATTTTTTTTTCATCCAGCCCGTCTGGATACCTTTTACTGTGACATAATAGCTCATTTTGCTTCATTGTCTAAAAGGCAAGTTGCAATAGCTCAGTCTGTCGGGTGGCCTGGAGTTTGAATCCCATCCGAAGCATTCCTCTGAATACCACGTCAATCCAAAGTCGTAATAAATTGATACTAGATGCACCCTGGGGTTGCTATGGAAACTCGGAGTACTCAGTACTGGTTCTACGCATGAACTTGTCTCCCGTGTATCGGTGCTTTACACCGGGCTCGTAAAGGAACCAAGGGGCTTTTCGCAAAATGAGCTAGGGCATCGCACCCGGACTCCTTTGTTCTGATGCTGTCTCTTCAGCAAAAAAAAAAAAAAAAAAAAAAAAAAAAAAAAAAAAAAAAAACAGGACCAACACCTGAGAAATCCTTGACCGTAAGGTCTAAAATATGGCCATTATAATCAATAAATGATTTTTTTCATTACAATAAAAGAAGAAAAGAGGCATGGCTGACTATTTTTGTGTAACTGTACTTTTTAACCATATGAACAATTTATAGCGTTTACCATATTAAAATTTTGTTTAACGTAGTTGCGACAGTATTACAGTCATATGGAAATGTACAGGCGGAGTAAACAGGGCCACGTGTATGCATAGTATGCCATATTTTGAATATTGTAATTGCTATAAAATAATATTTTGTCATGATGGACTTTGAAATAACTTAAAGACATTTAAAAATGTACATGAAATAGTTGTGCAAGGCGATCAGAGCGTCACTAAGTTTGTTTTAAATTTCTGTTCGCAACATATACAACTTTTAAGATACGATGATGAACTTGGAGAAAGTAATTCAACCAGAGACCAGTTTTAAGGTCGATTTGTTTTCGTTTGATATTCCTTTCAACTTCAAAACTCGATTTGAGACTATGTCTGGCTACACAAAACTTATCCATGTAGCACGACAAAACACTCAATCATATAATATTTAAACTGAATCAACCAGTCCTGATTCTTCTCGATGTTTATGCTTAGCGCCAGGCAGATTGCCACCAGTTTTATTTCAAAAGATCATCCAGCTTCCAAGGATTTTGTATGGAGACACATGCAAATGTTTGTCAGAATTCGTCCGAATAACACATTATCTGGCGTTTTATGGAATCTTGTCAATTAAATACACCTTATTTATGCTTTGATATACCATTACCGTGTGTTGAAATTTGATTCTAAGGAAACTGAAAACGCAGGATGAAGTTTTGCGTCGGTATCAGGATTAAATAAAAAGAAAAACATTATTTAGGTTATACAGTTAAAACTGTCTTAATGAGTCAGTCAAGAGAACAGTAGATGTTAAATCTTCAAACTTGCTTTTGGGTTAAATTCCTACCGTTGTTAACTACAGTCAGATAAAATCTGAAAATATTGCTTGATTGGGTACGAACAATTAGATTTAAAAATCTTGAATCTTTCTACTCTGGTTAACAACAGTCAGATTGTGAAATCTTGAATTTTGCTATTGTGGTAAACAACAGTATGATGGTTAAATCTTGAATCTTGCTTTTGTGGTAAACAACAGTCAAATGATAAAATCTTGAATCTTACTTTTGTGGTAAACAACAGACAGATGGTAAAATATTGAATTTTGCTTTTGTGGTAAACGACAGTCAGATGGTAAAATCTTGAATCTTACTTTTGTGGTAAACGACAGTCAGATGGTAAAATCTTGAATTTTTTTGTGGTAAACAACAGTCAGATGGTAAAATTGAATTTTGCTTGTGGTAAAGATGGTAAAAAATTGAATTTTGCTTTTGTTGTAAACAGCAGTCAAATGATAAAATCTTGAATCTTTCTACTGTGATTAACATCAGTCACATAGTAAAATAAATATTGGTACTGTGGTTTACAAGAGTCAAATGGCAAAATCTTGAATTTTGCTTCTGTGGTCAACATAACATTCAAGGGCACCGTTGTTCAGTGGTAACGTATCTATCTATGGATCCGCAGGTTGTGAGTTTTTAAACCCGTTTGGGGTACGGCTTTTTCATGGTCTTCCCAGGTGCAAAGTACTGGTCCAAACCAGGAACCGCCGAGAGGGATTAGTATAAGAACTTGTTTCCCAATCGGCGTAAGGTAAATGTGTTTAAAAAAGCCATTTCACTTCTGATACTCTGTTTCTTTATCTTCATTTTATTTGGATTTTACATTTTTTTTTTTATAAATCCCTTCGTTACTTGAAGATAGCAACTCTAATATGTGGCTTGCTTTGACTATGTTCTCTTTATCGATCGTATAAGATAATGGCAGATCTACCACGTTCTAAATATCGTGCCAGTTCAGCTTAATACGCATGGCTATGTTACAGTTTAAATAAAATGCTTCCAGTAATTTTTAGTGATGGTGAAAACACAGAATAACACACAAAACATCCGTTATAACAAATAAATACGGAACACTAAAATTGTAATAGTATGAAATACGAGTAAATGATGATTTTGTTTGTAAGATAGTATTTCATTTAATACTTTTTGTCATATTAAATCCATGTTTATACTCGTGAGTACATTTATTCGTGGACCTGTATTCTAAAAATGCCAGGTCTATACAAGAGAAAAGTTTTCGCGGGGATTAATATTCTTCACGAAATCGACGAAAATAGTGTCCCACGAAAATGAATGATTTCACAGGATCCTCTTTTACATAAAAGTTATATTGCTAATGGTCATTCCTCTTTCCATGATATTCTTGGTATCGTTTTAGTTATTTGTGTTTTCCTGGTATCCCTGTTTCCGATTTACATGTAAAGTTTTCAGGTTTAATTTACACTGATTAAGGACTATTTTCTTACACTTTACATAAATGACTCTTGATGATAGCGTGGCGTATATGGTCATTACTGTAGAATGAAACTGGAGCGATTGGAGAAATCTCCCGTATCACAATAAGCAACCATTTCATTTTTAAAAAAGTAAAAAAAAAAAAACAAAAAAAAACGTGTATACGTGTGTCCATACATGTTTTGGGAAAAAAATGCCTTACAAATTTATTCCAAATGACGATTCCTTTGCTTAGCCACTATTTTATGCCAACGTGTTCGCAGTATGAGGGCCGGTTCCCAAGCCCTCCAACCTTTAGTATAATTATCAAACCCAATAGAGAGTCATATCGTTAAGGGGCCTCCGTGGCCGAGAGGGTAAGTCGCTAACTTTAACACTCACTCATCCCCTAACAACATGGGTTCAACTCATTTCGGATTTTCATGTGAGGAAGCCTTCCAGCTGGCTTGCGGTTGGTCGGTGGTTCTTCCCGGATGCCTCAGTGCATTCGGGGTCTCTTTAACCTGCTATTAGCTGGACGTCGCTATATGACTGAAATACAGTCGCAGCGACGGTAAACTAAAAAAAATCAATCAGTTAGATAATTATGTTCAGTAGTATTTACATGAGCTGACGGATTGGACGATATAGAAATGTTTCTATCAGGAGCGCTCAAAATATGTAATGTGAAACGTAATGTTTTATTTTTTTTCTATGTTAACCTTCGTGATGAAATTTGTTTAGGTGTAATGTGAATGATGCATCAGAATTTGCGAAGTAATTTGGTCAAAATTCAATTTTTTTTTAATATTTAATTGGATTAAATCCGATAAAATTTTGAACAACTTGATAGTCATGAATAAAATGATGATGATGTGGATAAATTAACATTTTTTTTTCTAATACCATTGTGTCGCCGCATGTGTTAGTTGATCAAAAAAAAACTGTCCATCCGTATGACAAATGACCAATTATTAGTGCTTTGTTGTGTTGGTTCCGTTGACAATTCATCTTAGCGATGCTATGAGACAGATATGGCTATGCAGTCCCGTAGTATGTGCATGATACACACCAGTCGCTTTACCTCTCTCCACAGTCCGCAATGCCCCTTAGGATTTAATACATGTATTATCAGTAAGTTATCATCGGGAATAATGCCGCTAAACAGGGTCCTTGACGAAACTATAACAATGCGTGGATTAAAATGCCGTGAAGATTATATGAGGGTAAATGAAAATTATGGTAGTAAATATCGTATGTACTAATAAGTCAAAAGATTACAATTTTTTGTAGTCGATTTTAATGGATCGTTATTTATGCAATGTGAATGCGTACGATGTTTAAACCGGTTGTTTGTTCGTAAGAATAGTCCATTTCAAACACATACATTATTTTAGTGTCCTTATTTTTTTTTATAATATATTAATCGATTATTAATGCATGATTCGGGTCCAATTATGATAACAGAAAGGCCGCCAAAATCACGAATTTTATTGCCTACCCTTTGAATAAATGGCCGAGAATGCAACAACGCATACAGGGGATTCATCAAGCAATATAATCGGGCCGGAATGACCTTTCCGTGAAATGCTTATTCGTATTATTGCGGGATTTTATTCCATTTGCCGGACTTGTAATATACGATAAAAAAATGAGAAACATCGGTAGGAATTCAATGAATTCTATTTTCAACGTTAAACACCTAGGGCCTCAACTAAAAGACTCCAACAGCTCCAGACTCGGTTACTATTATCCATCTGGACGTTAACTATATCCCAATCGCTGAGCAATCAAAAAAAAATAAACAAAATGCCAATTGGTACGGATATTTAAGCAATTGATCTTGACGTGTAATGTTAACTTCATTACAACGGTTTCCAAGGTATTGTCACATTGATATAACCTAGCTGGCATATGTTTCAAATGATTAAATTTGCATTATACCTAGGGCCGCGATATTAAAATAAAAAAAAACGAAGAAAGAAAGAATAAGAGGAAGGAATAAAGCGCGGGGGGGGGGGGGGGTGGGGGGGGGACACTGATATTACTGAAAGGGCATTACTTCTTCCGGTAAGAAATACGGGCTTATCTTGTATTTTCATTCACAAACTGGCATAAAATATTTAATTAGGGTTTCCTGAACCCCCACAAAAAGTGAATTGTGATCATTAGTTTTTGACTCATCAGTGTAAAAGACAGTTTTGTCAAAGACTGAGAAAAAAATATCAATTTTCACGTTAAACATAATCATTTTGTCAAAAATGTGGAAGGGAATAGGTTCGACCTTAATGATATTGGCTGTCAAATTGTCGATCTGGAAGCAGTTTTCACACAGAAATTCTCAGAAAAAAATTCAGACGCACGTTATAGGGTAGGTGTGGGCCCCTTTTGTGTGTCATTTTTTTTTTTTTTTTTTTAATTTTTATTAAAATTTTGGTTTTTTAATTTGTTGATATTTAATATAAAATCTTTAATATCAGTTTTATTTTGCACATAAATTGTGTATTCTGTGCATTAGTATTCATTGACTTATCAGTAACATTGATCAATAACTGATTACCTGGATTTGAATTGAATTAGTAATCATAATCTACACATACATTGTCCCAAAATATGGCAGTTAACAATTTTCAAATTCTTTCATTTCTTAATTATATTCATAAATCTAAAATACACATATTTTATAATCATTATTATTATTTTATTCGTAAATAATAAGAAAAGTGAACATGATGATGTATATACCTACTTTTTGTATTTATATATTGAGAGAGTTAGTTAAGAAGAATTTAACTGCTTCGTTAAAATAATACTTACAAGTTGTGTAAAAATAGTATAGCTGATGACATTTAGAAACACAACCCATTTCTGATAAAGTATAATTTACATGGCTAGCGATAGGTATGCATCTTCCTGCAGAATATTGAAATTTTTTTCCAAAACAAAATCGGTAATATTTCATACCTGGAAGTGTATCAACCTGGCAGTTAAATTGCCCGCTTTTAATTCAGGATTTAAAATTTTATAGATGTAGAGAAAAGTGAATTTAAAATTTCGTTGATTAGATTTAAGTTATTTGTTAAATCAATAATTTCTTTGGGCTCTAGTGAAAATATTTCGATAGCAATTACATTTTAATGTCCAACTTAGTTGTTGTTTTTAGTGGCTAATTTTATATTTATCGATTTTTATGCTATTTCCTAAACATCACCTGTCTAGAATAGTTTTACTGATATAAAGTTTTTTTAATTGCCTATTTTTCTTCAATCATAAGATCGCTCGGCAGACGAGATATCCTTAGGTATCACTCGACAATAGCCTGTGAATCAGTGAACGTGTCATTCAATTTGCATACACAGTACCTTAAACACATGCTTATCACTCAGTCATGGATGACTGCCGATTCGGATTACCTACACATTAACAGCAGGGGGCCATAAGACAATAGGAGTCTGGCTGGTCAGGTGGTTATGCGGTTGGTTCAGTATGGGGGCCAACGATGGGGATTTCCTCTAGACAGCTCAAACATTATGTAATCAATGGATTTTATAGCCTAGAAAAAAATGTATAACCAGGGCAGCTGGGGGGCCAAGGCCCCCTCGCCCCCCCCCCCCCCCCGGTGAATCCGGGCCTGGACAGATTGGACTGTTTATATGATGGAAATGTTTCTTTAAAATCAACGGAACGCGCATTTTCAAAATATGTAAATGTTGTAAACGATAATCGTTTTACTTTTTTCTATTTTAACCAATTTCTGTTTGGTAAATTTGATTTACCTGGGGTGCATGAATTGAATTGAATTGCAATAATAGCCATCAAGAATTTTGCGATACTGTAATTTATGGTCCAAAATTCAATATTTTCTTTAATATTATAAACTATGGACTTAAACTCCAATGAAAGAGTTTGCTGAACAACATTGATATAATGTATAAAATGTTATGATGTTTTATTAGTGTACATAAATTAACATTTGTTAATGTGGTAATAGACTGTCATATACCTATTTGTCGCCAGTGTATCATTGTGTTAAGGTTTGAATTCTAACAAAAAATGTTGCACCCATATGCGCCAATTTTGTTTGTTTGTTGGGTTTAACGTTCCACCGACAGTATTTCAGTCATTTGGAGACGATGTCTACTTGAGACAGATATAGTGCTGCCACACTGCAGTATCACGCCGCAGACATGTGACATGATACCACACCCAGTCGCTTTATCCTGACATCGGGCCAACCAGTCCTGCAACTACCCCCTTTTTTTAATGGCAATTATATAATACAATGATATTTATCTAAATACAGTCAAACCCGTCTTAAGCGGTCAGTCAAGGGAAAAAAGATAAGTGGCCGCATAAAACAGATGGTCGCTAAATGAAGGTTTGGAAAATTAAAATTGACCGCTATACGTAGGTTCACCGCTTAATACAGATGGCCGCAAGTATAATACAATTGTACACACATTATGGGTAGTAAAATATCGTTATGTATCATAAAACTAAGCTACATGTTGAAAAGATCTATTTCAATATTTTTTGCCATAGTCGATTTTATTTGACAGTTTATTTTTCATGCAAATTGTGATATGCAAAAGTAACGATGTACATTAAAACTACGTGTTTTGTTTTGTTTCGTAAGGAAATAGATCAACGTAAGGTTTACATTAGCAAGCACATACATTATGATAAAATTAGATTACATTCCTTCATTAATTTATTATATATTAATATATTAATCGATTTTTTTATTAATTGCATGTTTGCGAGTGTTCACCAATTACTGATAATCAGTCTAAATGGCAACTAAATTGCAAAACATTTAACGAACATTTTATTTGCCTAGCCCTCTCTCGAATAAATGGCAACGCTTAAACGAAAACTTTATAACATACAGAGGTCGCAAATCTTCTCATCACTAGCAATGATATACCGGCAACGGGAATCTGACCTTTTCCGTGAAATATCTTATTCGTATTAATTGACAGAGGGCATGTTTTATTCAAATATTTATGCCGATTGACATATGACTCAGAAAATGATAGATGGATATGAAAAAATGAGAAAATGACGGTAGGCACCCAGTGTAGTATGAAGCATTGTGCAATATCTAAATTTCAACGATTTAAGATTATCCACACATTATGGGGCCCTCAAATGCTTAAAAGACTTCAGTGCAGACACAAGCATCCATTGACTTCGAGTTATCTCTTACTCCAAGTCTATAAGGACTTGCATTTACACTGATATTCCCAAGATCGCTTGATAGACCATGATCAAAATTCAGTGATGGATGGATTACCTGAATACTCTCAAATGATGCAGAAACACACATTGTACATTTGTAATTATTTTAAGTACAACTGATCTTTTTAAGACGTGTAATTTGTGTAAACTTTCAATTACAAACGATGTTTTTCTTACTTTTATTTTAGGTATTTTAAGGTCCACACTTGAGTCATTATAACCTACAGGCATGAGCATATGTTTTCAAATATAAATTATACATGTATACCTTATTGTTGATGCGCATGAGTTAAAATACAAAATGAAAACGCAGAGAAAGGAAGAGAATAAAGAGGACAGGCATACTTAAAAATGCCATGTTCTGGCATGTCAGCAATTTCCTCTTATCCATAGAAAATGTCACTCCTATATTTATAGAAAACTGGCACAATACCAGAAAACTGGCACAATACCAGAAAACTGGCACAATACCAGAAAACTGGCACAATACCAGAAAACTGGCACAATACCACAATGATTTTTATATCAGGTATCACAATTATACAATTTATTAAGTTCAGTCTAAATATTCTCACAAATACACTGATGGTAAATGAATGTCTTTGACATCTTCTTTTATCGCGGATAATATTTCGATTTCACAATGAGTAATTACGAAGACGGGAATCAACCTTTTCACTTTACGATTATCATTGCACAGAGCTAAATGCCAAAGCAATTTGTTATCAGGGAAACCCGGAAGATTTGGCATTTATCACTTTTCGTCATCAACTTCTATGCCCCTACTGACCCAATATGTCATGAAGTGTATATAACAAGATGGGCTAATAAAGTTCCAAATTACTTTAAGGTAGGATGATTTAATTTTTTTTTTGCCATTATCATCTTTAAAGAAATATTGATAAGGTTTTAAAACAAAATTTAAGTCCATAATGTTTCGGCTAAGTCTGATAATTGATGATAAACTGTACATTTTTTGTCGGAAATTTTATTTCATAATTCCCTGAAAAACTTTTAAAATTTTAAATCTATCTTGCATTTTGCTAACTAAAATGTCAGTATCATTTCATATCCGTTTCTGATCAGTTATTTTGTATAAGATATGATATTGAAATTTTAATTTATTAATGCCTTGGAGGGAAATTTGGCAATCGTAAACTTTGAAGGCCTGTGTATGTGTTAGCCCTCGGACAAAAAATGTCATAACTTTATATGATCAGTAGGCATGAAGCCGTAGAAAGGCAAAAAATTAATATATAGAACTGGTTATATTGCGTGATAATATGCAATATATTGATGCATTCGTGTTTGTGCTACCCATAAAATGTTCCATCGTTTATTGAATTTATATTGAAAATATCATACATGTCTTATTTTCTATAATTGTTACTACTATAATGCTCGTATATTTAAAGAGAGAGAGAGAGAGAGAGAGAGAGAGAGAGAGAGAGAGAGATAACTTTATGTGAAATACATTTTATTTATTTCGTTTGCAAGATAGATAATGCAAAATTATCCAAAAACTGCACGATTCCAGTTTAGGTTTAAACGTTGAGTATTTTCCGAATTTAGATCTTTAACGACACAATAATACACAGACAGTTTTTTTGGTATTGTTATTATCTTTGGTTGAGATGAATGACGTATAGTATAATGTATAAAAGACATAATCCTGTATTTGGAATCCTTTTATAAAATCAAATATAAAAACAGAATCATTATCAGTACAGCACCTTTTCCTCTCTTAAGCAAGTTTATTCAAACAGTTGCGTTCATCACTCTAAGCTTATGAGTAGATTAAAACATTTCTTTGGACTTCAATCGGGACAAAAGTCCTGACAATTTAAACTTATCCCTCACGATTGTTCCTGGGTTGGACCAGTACTTTGCGTTTGCAATGACCATGAAAAACTCTTGCCCCGAACATAAGTAGGACCCTTTGCTTATCAATCATACGAATGACAAAAAAGTGTAAATACTGTTGTAACTGCATTTTAACTTAGATTTAATAGAATGCACTAAAACACGCGAATGTGTTCCGTTGATACATAGTTTCTTAATCGCTGAGTTCCCTTTTACATTACTGTTATATATTGCAGTATATATTGCAGTAATCTGCAATGGTATAAACGTTATTATTACTTAGAACAATTCTTTATTAAAGGACAGTCTTTATTTGCTCTGACTTAATAATGGACAGTTATGATGATATCTCAAGGGAATGTCACCACTGTCAAGTGTCATGATACCAAGCCATGATGCCACATCATGATACCATACCAAGTTACGTTGTCATGTTTCCGGCATCCCAACATGCACTGAGCGCCAGTATGGACAATACGACTCGTACATGTATACTTAAAACGTACTTCGTGGCAGGTGATCGGACATACAACCTTTAGCTTACGTGGCGGATGCTCTTTGTATTTTGAATAGGATGGTCAAAACAATCCTATAAGAAAACCTACATTCGTTAAAAATGAACTAGCTCTAGAAGAAGGTGCCTGAAAAATTACAAAAAACAACAACAACAACAACAACAACAACAACAAACTCCCCCAAAAAACAGCAAAAAAAAAAAAAAAAAAACAACAACAAAAAAACAACAACACGATATTACATAAAATACAGATATACCAACAATTACCTCTTTCTGTCGGCAAAAGGATCGACTTTGTTGTTTACTTAAACCAGGTTTCAAGAGACCCCAACCTCGCACTTCTTGAAGGTGTTTCTCAGATACAAACAGTGTAAATAAAAATATCCCATCAAAGTTGTTGTTGTTGTATTGGGGGTTTACCGTCGCTGCGATAGTATTTCAATCATATAGCGACGTCAGCTAATTACAGGTGGAGGAAGACCCCGAGTACACAGAGGTACCCGGGTAGAACCACCGACCTACCGCAAGCCAGCTGGAAGGCTTCCTCACATAAAAAATCCGAAGTCCCTACCGGGATTCGAACCCACAGCGGCGAGGGGCTGAGAGATTTGTAGTCCACGACTGTAACCGCTCGGCCACGGCGCTTCCCCTTCTCACCCGTCCTATCAAGTAAGACAATTGACAGCTTGGATTTGTTAATAACATGTGTAACAGGTGGTCGAACGGGACTCGAACTCATGGCCTCAGGAATACCGTCCCTGCACTCTATCGACTGAGCTATTAAGTCACATGTCTTCTTGCTTATTTGTTTATCACCAAATACCTGTACCCGGCTACATCCAAATTTAGAATTCGTCCCGAATTCTTAGAGACAAAAAACGTTCTTGAGGTACCAAAGCAGTAGCCATACCAAACAGTAGGTTATTTACGTTCGGCGCCAAATGTAACAGGTGGTGAAAAAATCAATGTCGACTCGACCGGGACTCGAACCCAGGCCTCAGGAATACCGTTCCTGCACATTACCGACTGAGCTATCAAGTCACATGCCTTCTTGTCTAATGTTTTTTCACCAAATACCTGTACACGGCTACACATGTCTCTTCCTAGGAATATAAAACACAAGTTTATTGCCTGATTAAACAAGAGGAAAGGTTAACAATTACCAGCAGCGGATATAAAAATACTTGTTTACAAAGTTAACTTCAAAGCAGCTCATTCAGAGATGATCATTGACTAAGAATTTGATTTTTATGTCTACAGACGCATGGTCACCCAAAGCATCTGCTTCGGGGATACCGTATTCTATATTTAACCGATATCGCCGAAGTAACGTTTATGAAAAGATCGTTTTCCGTGTAATGCGACCAACACTTGACGAGTTTATTTGCCAGGAAACTAAGACTTCATCCAACATTAACGAGGGAGATTTTTTTCTAATTTCTACTGATCATATGTGAACGAGCTGTTTTAAATGTGTTTGATTAGCATTTTCTACAATGCATGTGCTGCTAAAAGGATTCTTCAAGTACGAGCTCATTTGGAAAATCAATGAACGTTTTCTAAGGACTAAAGTACATGCAACGCGATTTCTATTGCTAATGTTTATAAGTCTAATGACAGTTTTGTCACGGCTTCCTTTGCCTTTATTCTGTTACAAACATCCCCCTCGGCATGTTCTATTTCTAGTCCTTCGTCATTTGAATTTGTACTCTTCTTGGGAAATTGGCAGTTGCTAACAAAATGATTGGCAAATTCTACACATTATTAAGAATGCCTAAAAATGAGAAATTTAGAAGCAAAAAAATGTTTTGTCCAAAATGGATATCCCTTAAATAAATACACTAATATGCTTTTTTTTCACCAAATATATAATTAAAGATTGTTACATGAGATAGGACATCCATTATTACGAAAGTTGCAGTAAACAAATAAACATAAAGTTACGTGAAACGTCCATAGAAAAATTTTAATAATTTAGAAGAAAGGAGTTTAAAATAAATCTTATATGAAGATAAGATGCACACAATTTTAACGTTATTCTACTCATTAACCCCTGTCATTTATTATAGGTTAATTCATTAAATTTTGTATATAAAATGCTGCATAATGTGTCTTGCGACGCAGCGGTCTCGATGCTCTTTTTTGCCACGATTTTGTTATTAAGTATGCTATATTAATACCAAATCTTCCCTTAGAAATACATATTTCTTGTCGTTAACCATCTAAATCTTGCACAGTATTTGAATGAGTGACCGTTAGTAACAAAATTAATAGTATAAGACCAAAAGTTCTAGACTTCTGATTGTCAAGAAAGGCGCCATGTAAAGGAAATAAAAATAAAAATATTTCAGTCATTTTTAGGGTGTTTAGTCTACTTGATACAAATGCTGAACAACTGTTATATTACACTATGGACACGTGACATGATATTTATTCTGGCAATGGGTCAGTCACATTGGAACAGCCCTAATGTGTTCACTGTCGACAACACGGGAGATATACCAGTGTCATATTTTAAAACCTTTGATATGTCGCTGCCGGGTTTCTTATCAACTTATTTTCATTTGTGACCTTTAAATGAATATGGGATATGTGCATTTGTACTTTGCTCCACAAGACGATGTCCAGCGATGCACAATTACGTCACTAGTCTAGTCTCATATGTGTGCCTTTCAGTTGTGAACAGTTGAAACTTATTTTTTTTCTCTTCCAAGCGGGGCTTTTCAAATTATCGGTTAACACGCAATGAAGCTAAGAAACAGTGGCATTTTATTTCGAGTTGGGTGTCAGGATTTTCGTGCCGCGGGGAAAAAGAAATGGATTTTTTCACCGTGTCATTAATTCCCGCTTTTGCCACGAATATTGCAATGTGTAAAAAGAACTGCGTGATATCTCCGTGATGCCAAGCTTGAGCAATCATGTAACTAAATCTCTAAACAGTCAACTTTCAGAGCATTCACTATATTTTCAGATGTGGCATCATCAGCTTACTACATTGAACTGGCTTACGCCTCTTAAGGCAAACGCCAACTTAAATATATTTAAAATTAGATATTTCATTTTATTTCAGCTAAACACTTAATATAAATGAGACAGAACTGTTCTTAGACAGAAAATCAACACAACTCATTTTAGTTCTCACAACGGATTAAGAAAATACAGTAAGCATTTTCTACAAAAAATTATCGCCTTCAATTTTTTTCTTTTTTCTTGCCTTTTCATTTGCTTGGGTTAAACATCTAGTTTTGCCTCACTGCCATATACCCATACCGTGGTAATGTGTCGTCCAAACCAAGAAAGTCCACATTGTGTTGTCCGAAAACACATGGAATATACAATAGAACCTGTATAAGCGGCCTCCTATATTAAGCGGCCATTTTTGATATTGCAAAATTATCATTTTTCTTTGTGTTTAACCTTCATTTAGCGGCCACGAGTACCTTTTTATTGACTTGGTTTGGGAATCTAACCCACGACCTACCGGTTACGGGGCTGCCTCTCTAACCAATCGGCCACCAGGACCAGTTTGTCTACTTCAAGGAAAATAATTAAAACGATTAGAAAATATTGTATTAAATAATTATTGTATAAATATTGTATATAACAAGCGTTTGTCAATCCCATATGATTAAAAAGACATTCCCCTGAATATTCAGTTAGATTCAGCTTGGTTTATCACATTATCATTTCATCACATTATCATCTCACCACATTATCATCTAATTACATTATCATCTCACCGCATTATCATCTCATCACATTATCATCTCATCACATTATCATCTCATTATTATCATCTCATCACATTAACATCTCATCACAATCATTCATACATATCATTTCATTCTCTTATATTATATCATAAATAATGAATATACAATTAAAATACAACAATATTTTTATGTATTATGTATCTTTTTCTCATATATATTTATAACGAATGACATTGTAAAGTATATCCTATCATGCTTACATATTATTTATACATTATTATCTCCGACATAAATTTTTAATGACGGATTCTTTTAGCATTTTATGTCATTAAAGCATACAGATATTATTCGTTATCAAGAGTAAACAAGATTAATAGAAACATAAAAAAGTATATTTTCCAATTTAAACATAGTTATCTAAGAACATATAATCACGCTGTGGCATTTAAGCTCCAATTTATTTCCCTTTTTCAAATCAAAACGACGTTGCGTAGGATGTGAATAAAGATGTGCAGAAAAAAGAGAGAAAAATACGGTGTTTAGAAATCGTAGTGATTAACGCTTTGGTTTTATATTGAGAGGACATCCGCCAGATCATTTCTTTTTCTAATTGAGGTTTCACAGTGCCTTTTACATTTACAGCATGCTTATTAATTTTCAAAATGATTACTACAATCTTGAAATTATTACATGTATTTAAAATACAGTTTAACGTCCAAATTTCTGTTTGCCATATTTGTTTAAATTTTGAAGTTTCTTTATAATGTTACAAATTCCTTAATGTAGGTTCTATATTGTAGTTTTCACAGGCCTGTCTTTTTATTTACATTTAAGACTGAAAACGTTCATTTTAATGTTAAAAGTATGAACTATTATAATTTTTAAAGAAGAAAGAAAGACTTGCGAGAACTAAATATAGAAATGATTTTTTGAAACAACGAAAGATAGAAGTGCTTTCTTGTTATGCAGAATATCCGCCGCCAGTAACATTTTTGTTTATATTATGACAATTAATCTGTAAATCAGAAGTCAAAAACTACAATATTAGAATAGTATCTAAATTTAAGAATGTGTAACTCTGTAAAAGGCAAGGTTTACCGGAATATTTGTAACTTATGTTTTTAACTGATTATGAAAAATAGATGTGTATAAATCATTGCGGTAGGTCATTGGTTCTACCCGGATGCCTCCGTGCATTCGGGGTCTTCCTCCACCTGTAATTAGCTGAACGTCGCTATATTACTGAAATACTGTCGAAACTGTGTAAACTCTAATAATTAGTTATTATTAGCTGTATTATTTAAAATTTTCCATGGAATCAAAGATGGCATCAACATGCCAGTTTTTCAGATTCGGTAATTGTCTGTAAAGAACTAATTCAAAATGTATTCTATACCTACCATCCGATTTGCAAATCATCTCATATTTCAAATAAAAAAAAATAGTGTACATATTTGAGGAATGAATAGATCGTTCTGTTTTATTTGCATGGCGAGTAGGGCCGTCTCATGTGATCACGAGAAATATAATTGGGCCACAGTTTTTTTCCTGTGAAATATATTTGCTGATACATATTCATTTTAGTACACTCTTGATAATGCAAATGTCAGTATGTTTTGTTATCTCTCGTATCATTGATGCGATATTTGGCTTTTAATATTTTACTTCTATCAGGAATGACTTTTGGGTGATCCCGACTAGTAACTGAGATGTGTATCATTTTAGAAGTATAATTGGGCTGTAGTTTCTTCCTGTGAATTATAGTTGCTGATATATATTTCATTTTCGTACACTTTTGATAATGCAAAGGTTAGTATTTTACATAATCTCTCGTATCATTGATGTGATATTTGGCTTTTAACATTTTATATCTATCAGGAATGACTTTTTGGTGAGCCAGACTAGCAGCTGAATGGGTACCATTTTCGGAGAGTTATTATGTATTTTCAACATTCATCCATATTACAGACAGAATGACATATATTTATTCAGACTTGCCATGACATGCACAATGAATGGTAAACAACATCCGTGCATTCGAGAGTATTATGGATTTAAATTTATACATTTGTAATGATTATATGAGCCAGAACTAGATAAAGACATGATATTATAAACGAAGGCAGTTACAGAAAAAGAAAGATTACAAGTTAGTGATTACAAAAGATTAATACGGTTGAAATTGTAAAATGAATAGAACCGTGAAGTTGTAGTTATGATTGCAGATAGTAGACTACGTTAAAATTTATAGAGAATAATAGGACACGTGAAATTTAAGAAGAAGGAAAGTTACAGGAAATTTAAGAAATGAAGTAGGATACTTTAAAAGTTGTAGAGAAATGAAGGTAGAAACCACGTGAAAGTTGGTAGAGAAATGAAGATAGGACACGTGAAAAGTTGGTAGAGAAATGAAGGTAGAGACCGCGTGGAAAGTTGGTAGAGAAATGAAGGTAGGGACTACGTGAAAAGTTGGTAGAGAAATGAAGGTAGAGACGGCGTGAAAAGTTGGTAGAGAAATGAAGGTAGGGACTACGTGAAAAGTTGGTAGAGAAATGAAGGTAGGGACTACGTGAAAAGTTGGTAGAGAAATGAAGGTAGAGACCACGTGGAAAGTTGGTAGAGAAATGAAGGTAGGGACCACGTGAAAAGTTGGTAGAGAAATGAAGGTAGAGACCACGTGGAAAGTTGGTAGAGAAATGAAGGTAGAGACACGTGAAAAGTTGGTAGAGAAATGAAGGTAGAGACCACGTGGAAAGTTGGTAGAGAAATGAAGGTAGGGACTACGTGAAAAGTTGGTAGAGAAATGAAGGTAGAGACCACGTGGAAAGTTGGTAGAGAAATGAAGGTAGGGACTACGTGAAAAGTTGGTAGAGAAATGAAGGTAGAGACCACGTGGAAAGTTGGTAGAGAAATGAAGGTAACAACATGAAAAGTTGGTAGAGAAATGAAGGTGGAGACCACGTGGAAAGTTGGTAGAGAAATGAAGGTGGAGACCACGTGGAAAGTTGGTAGAGAAATGAAGGTGGAGACCACGTGGAAAGTTGGTAGAGAAATGAAGGTAGAGACCACATGAAAAGTTGGTAGAGAAATGAAGGTGGAGACCACGTGGAAAGTTGGTAGAGAAATGAAGGTGGAGACCACGTGGAAAGTTGGTAGAGAAATGAAGGTAGAGACCACATGAAAAGTTGGTAGAGAAATGAAGGTGGAGACCACGTGGAAAGTTGGTAGAGAAATGAAGGTGGAGACCACGTGGAAAGTTGGTAGAGAAATGAAGGTAGAGACCACGTGAAAAGTTGGTAGAGAAATGAAGGTGGAGACCACGATGAAAGTTGGTAGAGAAATGAAGGTAGAGACTACGTGAAAAGTTGGTAGAGAAATGAAGGTAGGGACTTCGTGAAAAGTTGGTAGAGAAATGAAGGTAGGGACTACGTGAAAAGTTGGTAGAGAAATGAAGGTGGAGACCACGTGGAAAATTGGTAGAGAAATGAAGACAGAGACCGCGTGAAATATTGGTAGAGAATGAAAGGTAGAGACCAAATAAAAAGTCGATAGAGATATGAAGGTAGAGACTGGAAATGAAGGTAGAGATCGCTTGAGAATTTGGTAGAGAAATGAAGGTAGATACCGCATGAGAGGAAGAGGTTTAGGGAAAAATAAGAAACTTGTGAATTTTACGGAACTTTTCATTAGACAAAGACTTACACAAATCTGTTATACATGTACAAAATACGTATTACCCATCCATTATTCGCTCGCTGAGGACTGTCAGATTTTGTTTCTCTTTCTTCGTGTCATAACTTACAATCAAATAAATCTCCAACGTTATTTCAACATAGCGTTTCTATTTCCCCATTATCATCGGACTGTTTAGCGTTTATCTTAAAGACATGGAGCGTAAAATATAGCAGCCTGTTTTGAGATTGATGTTTTAGTTGCGTGCTGAAACTTACTTCATCACATACTATACTGTCCAGCCGTAAATAACAGGCCTCATATTTTTCGATACATCACTTGATACATATTGCGCCTGACCGAAACACTGTATACATCCGCTTTTAATGTGTTATACATCACTACGTGTGTAAAGGAATTGAAGCACATATATAGTTTTTATAATTGTATGTAATCTTCATTTCTATAAAATCAACGGACAAATAATTGATGATTGATTAACTTTGTGTATAGAAAAGTATATTTCTTTCAATTTAAAATAACGAACATGCTGTGAAGTTCACAAAACTATGACGAAAACTAACAACAGCACAGAACAGCCGAAACGTTATAGCTAATGTTCGTCTTCAGACTGTTAGGCTTCACGTCGCCGCTAGACCGTAAGCCAATAAAGTTACGCCACCCGCTACCTCGACGTCACTAGGCTTCTAAACTCACGCAACAGGCTACTTACTTCAAGCCACTAGACCGTAAGGCCGCTGGTTTTACGTCACCAGGTCGCTAGGTCATAAGATTGCTAACTTCATGCCACCATGCTGTTGGCAACAAAGCTTTAAATTTCATGCCGCTAAGCCGTTAGGCTGCCAGGCTCATGGGACCGTGGTGTGGCGGCGTGAAGTTAGCGGCGAAGGCTTGGTGATGTGAAGTTAGCGGCGAAGACTTGGTGATGTGAAGTTAGCGGCGAAGACTTGGTGATGTGAAGTTAGCGGCGAAGACTTGGTGATGTGAAGTTAGCGGCGAAGCTTCGTGATGTGAGTTACGCGAAGATGTGATGTGAAGTTATCGGCGAAGACTTGGTGATGTGAAGTTAGCGGCGAAGGCTTCGTGATGTGAAGTTAGCGGCGAAGACTTGGTGATGTGAAGTTAGCGGCGAAGACTTCGTGATGTGAAGTTAGCGGCGAAGACTTGGTGATGTGAAGTTAGCGGCGAAGACTTGGTGATGTGAAGTTAGCGGCGAAGACTTGGTGATGTGAAGTTATCGGCGAAGACTTGGTGATGTGAAGTTAGCGGCGAAGGCTTCGTGATGTGAAGTTAGCGGCGAAGGCTTCGTGATGTGAAGGTAGCGGCGAAGGCTTGGTGATGTGAAGTTAGCGGCGAAGGCTTCGTGATGTGAAGTTAGCGTCTTGACCGCTTGGCCGTATTGGACGAGTTTTATCAACAGGTCTGGTCTAATCCAATTTGGTTATATCGAGGTTAAGATAACTCAATAAAGACGTTATATTGCAATAAAGCTATCCAAAAGGAATATGCATTCCTATTTCGTTGTATATGCACTCGAGATTATCTAAACGTTGTTTTTGTCAAAATATTTAACACTTAAATTCACCGGAACCATGCTTGTTTTTCCCCAGGACACGTTACATGTATTTCCCGGACACATCCGGTATATGTTCAATCTGCGGACACTAACTGGAATAAGGTCAATATATTTATACGGTCATTAAACATTCCTGTGAAACACTGCTATCACTTTTAATTGTAACTTTACAATAAAAGAATTACTTAGTTTACGCTGAACTGTGTGTAAATTTTCTTAGCTTAATTCTCCTGGAAATGTAAGTAAATAAAATGGATAATTCTAATAGCATTCTCATATGAATCGGAAATATGTTCGCTTTGGTTTGTCTGTAGTATTTTTTTCATTTACATACGTTTCTTTCTTTTTTCCTTCTTTCTTTTCTTTCTTTCTTTCTTTTTGAAATGTACTTATTATCTAATGCCAATATTACTTTCTAATTCATATTTTGTTGCGTGACAGAATATTGTAAATGTACCTATCATGTGAACAAGACAATGTACCATGTTCACGTCTAAATAAAACATCTGTTCTGTTCGTATTTTTCCGACGAACATCAAGCAATTAATTCTTCGTGGCTATCGATTAATACATATGTCATCTTTGTAAATGCAGTTCAAAAGATATAAGTATTCTCGTTCAAAATTTGATTTGTTTGTGAAATAAATATTCATTTATGTATGAACAGAACATAAACAGGACTTTACGGCGAACTGAGTGTTAAGGCCAAAATAAAAAAAGGTCCGTTTCTGGTCTCCCGACCGACCCTCTTTTATAACGACCGACCCCAAAAGTGTTTTTACCTTTCCGCCTTTAAAAAACGTTATTTCCCTTTTTATAACTTTCGTTTCATGTAAAATAATAATAATAATAATAATAATAATAATAATAATAATAAAATCCCGACCTACCGACCCTCTGTTGTTTTTGCTGGAGACCATAAACGGAACATTTCTTTTTGGCCTAAGTTACAAGTGACCTATTTTCCGTCACTGAACTATAGTGTTTTCCCCATGCGCCAACCATCATGCGCACACTTCCTGTTATTATTTCTCGATACAAAGCTACCCTCCTGGGCGGCCTATTGTTTAGTGCTAAGTGAGGATGCCCTGAACAGAATTATAGATGTCAATAGTTTTAACCAATTATTAATTGATATCATGCCCTTTGTATCGGTATTAGAATTTTGTAACCTAGTATCATGACCTACCATGCGTATTATTGTTATTGTTGTTGACCTTTGGTGCCACAGTATTTCAGTCATATACAATGTAAATGTTTTCGTCCAGTTAATAACAGGTGGGGGAAGATCTCAAGTGCGCAGAAACACGTGATAAGTGAATTTCCACTTTGCAAAAATTCATAGGGTTTGAAAATACCATCATCAAACTCTAAACAATATGAAAATTCATTCTTTGTAGACACTGTGATTTACTGTGATCACCCTGATAGTATAGTGCATGCTGGCTCAATTGAGCATTCAAAAATGCCTTAAAGAGCCACCGTCATTAGTGCGGAGTTCGCTTTCCGTTGTGTAAAACCCAGTATTGGGATCTACAACGAATTAGATCCAGAATCAGATTCAGATAAACAGCAAAACCAACTGGGAAGATTCTCTACATGAAAACGCCGAGTGACTCTATCAGAACTTGAGCCTATAACTGTCAACTAAAGTGTTAGTAGGTCAAAAACTCACCACTTGGCCACGAAAACACTGTCTGTTACACGTTTTCATACGTGTTAATATGGTCTCTCTTTATTCGATACATCGATCCCGTAGGGCTGAAATGTGACTTTTCTGGGAAATGTTGGATTATTTGAGGCGGTTCTCGCACTTTTGCTTAATTAAAATAATTGACACCACAAAATGAGCGTAAGGAATTAGAAACTTCATTGTAGTAGATAGATAGATTGTTTGTTTGTTTATTGGGTTTAACGTCCCATCGACAGTATTTAAGTAATTTGGAGACAATGTCTACTTTAGACAGATATAGTACTGCCACACTGCAGTATCATGCCGTAGATATGTGACATGATACCACACCCAGTCATATTATCCTGAGACCGAGCCAATCAGTCTTGCAACTACCCTTATATGGTGAGCGCTAAACCAGGGAGCTATAACAATATCATTTTTTACGACTTTAGTATGTCGCGGCCGGGGATCGAACCCACCACCTCCTGCTCCCGAGACTGTAATAAATAGTACTCGATATATACAAGGAACCGGACTTCTGCACGGTCTTAGGTAAACCTTCGGGGTTAAATATTTTCATTAAGACCTAATTAGCATATTAATAGATTAATACTATTTGATTTTTTTTCGTAGTATAATAAACACTGGTGTAGAGATTTTTTATAACATGTTGTCAAAAATAAATATTATGAAAATAAAATGAAAATTTAGGGACATGTATAACTGACGGTCCCTAGATTAAAAATCCCGGGATCTGTACCTAAACACCGGAGCCTCAAACCCGTGATTAATGTTCGGCAGACATTTCACGCTTGCGTAAAAACCAAGCCCGTTTAAAGTACTGAATAAAAAAAGGATTAAGTCTTTTTTCAGACAAAGCGATAGAGAAACAACCCTAGTTATAGGACGAAAACATTTATTTACAAAAGAAGACATTGAAGAATGCATTCCGGACTACAAAGTCAACAGAAATATTCACATTAGTTTGTTTGTAGTCAGATCCAATATATGGACCGAGCGTTTCCATTTGAACTCTAGTAAACAGTTGTGGGAGGGCAATTAATCGAATGTTTACCGACCACATAGAGATATTAATGGATATGCGTAAAGTCATTTTAATGATGGGTAATCCAGGCAACCTACGAACATATTGAACATGTTCAATTGATGCCCATCAGGTATCTATAAATACGTGAAACGGGTGATGTTGCTGTGTTTACATATCAAAACAGAGCGAGGCGGAGTTGATCAGTGGAGAACTGGGTGCCTCAATGTTAGAGAGTATTTGTCCTAGCTAGTTCTGTTGTAGTTTTTGTTTGTGTGTTTTGTTTCTGTTTGCTGTGTCAGTGGTCCAATCATGTCGAGACTATGAGGATGCTCAAGGAAGACACATTCGAGTGTATGATGGATCCAGGGATAGAACTATCGACCTATTTCCAGCACATTAAAAGGCTTCCTAACATGAAACATCTGAAGCTAAGACCGGGATTCCATCCCGAAGCAGTGAGGGATCTAGTGATAGTAAGTCTGCGACAGTTTTTTTTTTTTAAATCAATTGAATTCCTATTAAAGTCAAAACATTCAAGATAATTTAAACGCTTGTCAGACACCGCAGCACCATACACAATACGCCTGAGCGCAAACAACATTGAAACAATAACAATATATCGATGGAACAAACGTTTATTATGTAGTTGCGCAAAAAAAAAATCGTGTTTTTTTTTTCTTGAAAAGGGAAAAATTATTGCCGAAATAATGAAAAAAGAGTGAATTTAATTGTTTAAAACATTGAAACGCCTTAGTCCGAAGTCATTTCCACGGCGGGTCCTCCCGCTGCACTGGATCCGTTTCATGACTTTTTCAGAGACCTCGATGTGCTACAGCAATTAAAGATCCATGCTGATATAAAATAAAAAATTCTGTATCTGTTTTCTGATGCTGGAGCTTCGCATATCCAAAGCAGAGAAGTGTTTGAGTGTCTAATAAGCATATAAGGGGTTGCCGCTGGATGCCTATTTCCGCGGCATCCACCACTCTGCGCATAACAGATAAATGTAGGTCGCTCTCTTGTTAATTTTAGCAAAGAACTGAAAAACTCTGACCGGCCAACTGAGCCATTGTATGGATGCATTCAGACACTATAACTATTAAATTAACAACAATAAACAAACAAAGAAATCAACAAAAACACGTTTTTATTCTCTCTCTCTCTCTCTCTCTCCCCCACCCTCTCTCTCTCTCTCTCTCTCTCCTTAATGAATGTGAGTATCAAGTTCTAATATGCTCATATGTAATATTCTTATATATATTTGCATATGATATTTAGATTATCAAAAACCCTACCATGCCCAGTGCGTCAGCGCTTTGATTATCTTAAAACGTCTCTGCTTCTATTTCAAGCATGTGTATACATACATGTATATGAATATACGGTATACTATATATCAAGTGCAATGCACCGCGTTCGGACGATGTTCCTTTCCAAATAAAACACAAAATAACAAATTATCTGAATTATAATTACAGAAATCACGGAAATATTTAGACACATAATTGTGAATTTCTACTAATTCAGAAACCCAGTTAATTTGTGAAAATATATAAAGTTTGCAAAGATAATTGCGCGAACTCATTAAATTGCCTATAAAAATAGAACATCAGGCTAAATGGCCCCGGGAACAGAATCCTTACTGTGCTCTGACAGTTAAGAATTGCACTTGGACGGTATCCTCTCGATATAAATAACGTAGATTCTGAAGAATTGCTTTAGTCATGCGCGATATTTTCCTTATGTTATTCCGGAATTAGTTTCAGCTTTCTTGAACTTGTAAAAATATTTGATTGGATTATTCCGAAGCAGAATTACCTGGAAATACCGCTGAGAATAGAAGCAATATAAGCGTCGGTGTCGGCTGCAACTGCAGGAGGACGTTTTAATTTGTAATTCAAAGAGTTGAGAAAGCCTGTCTCCGGCAGAACTGTCTAGAAAGGATATGTCTCATATAACATTGATTTCATTCGGATGCCTTCATCTTTAACGTAAGTGCTATCAAAACCAGGAGGTTGATGTTATTGATTCAATCTCACCACATGTCCATACAAAGTATTTCAGTAAAGAAGAAGAAGAAGAAAAAGAAGA
>CM037789.1:30693978-30741228 GCA_021229015.1 Solen grandis | reverse complement strand
TCGTTGATACAGTTTGACCGCTTAGTACAGGTGGTCGCTAATACAGTTTGACCGCTTAGTACAGGTGGTCGCTAAACAGTTTGACCGCTTAAGTACAGGTGGTCGCTAATACAGTTTGACCGCTTAGTACAGGTGGTCGCTAATACAGTTTGACCGCTAAGTACAGGTGGCCGCTAATACAGTTTGACCGCTTAGTACAGGTGGCCTAATACAGGTTCCTTACAGTGGTCGCTAATACAGTTTGACCGCTTAGTACAGGTGGTCGCTAATACAGGTTGACCGCTTAGTACAGGTGGCCTATACAGGTTCAACTGTATTTCATAAAACAGGAATGGTCGATTGAGTTTCTATCCATTTTATGTAATACTTATCTCCAAATATTTTTGATAGCATTAGATCATCGACATAGTACACCTGTAATACATGTACCTATATACCGTACATATTATAAGAAGACAGGTTACAGGGTATGCCAGGTTTGAATTCTGCCAACAAGTCTTAATACTAAGTAATTCTTAAAATGATAAATAAGATAGTAATACAAAATATTTCAGTAAATGACATTTTTTAACTGGATTAAATTTAATTTTACTAGGGAAACAAGAATGGTGAATCCCTACATATTGAAGTATTACGTGATTTTAAATAAGATTTATGCTAAATAAGATGCTGAATATGATAATATTATTTATATAAGAGTTTATTAAAAAAATAAATAGGTTATGCTAAAAAAAAACACTTGTTTATTTTTTTACTGCTGGTCTTTTAAGTGAACAGAGTATGCAAAAGAAAATTGCTATGATTGATTAAATGATCAATTTTGTTTCATTTTCTTATTAAAGAAGGCGAATACCAGTACGTAATCGAGGTATCTGAACAAAAAAAATTGAAGTTCTGAAATGGACAGTAACATATATAAACACACCTTTTCATAGTTACCCTGACAGTACTTCTGGACAAGCATGTCTTTCTTACTCTTTCGTTTCCCGATGTTTACACCCCTTTCCTGGTCTTTTATTTTTCCTGCTATGTACCTCTTGTTTCTTTTTGCATTGGCATTATCTGGATCTGCAATCATTGCATATTTAGGAATTTATTTTAAGTTGTGTTTGGGATGGTAACCACAGCGGAGTGTTCTGGTCCAAGTCAATGGACCATACGCTAATTCATCAAACTCACAAGTCTATATATAATACTTTGATTTAGTCCATTTTCACTCGGCCATTTTGGAAAAAAAAAAGTCGAAAATCGAGCGCAAAATTGCCCCTTATATATAATAAAGAAGGGGTCGCCGAGAGCAAATGACAGCCTAGACTCTAAGAATCCTTAAAGCTGAGTTGAACAATTTCTTCTTTCATAATGGAAGTACATGTATTTACAAAACAATATACCGTGGTAATTATTTTCATTATAAATCAATATGCATGATTACTGTCAATAGTTTATTTATAGACTAAAATTTAGGTAAGATACGTATATGATTAATATACTTGTATGTACATGTCATATCCGGCGATAATATTCCAGGAACAGAAGATCTGAGTGTTCAAAAAAGTAAAAAATATTACCTATTTTCAGAATTTCTTCAAGACTGTTTAGAGCATCCGCTGTTCTTTTGAGCTGAAACGAAGAATTATAAAAACTGGGGAAAAGGCAAGGACAAATACTCGTTATAAAACTTATTTAAATGTAACGCATAACAATACAAGAGCAACGCATACGGATGCCAGCGCTCGTCTGTTATTTCTCACTTTAAGGGGTAGATAATTTAGGCCAAAATGGACCTAAGAGTTATGGCCCTTGATGAACATGTAGTATGAAAAATGAAGTATGATGACACACAGTTTAATAAGTTATGGCCAAAATTAAAGTTTTTCACGACGACGCTAAGGGCAACGGAGTGAAGATGATACCTCGACATTTTTCTTCGAAAAACAGACGAGCTAAAAATCCGATATCAATCTTATATTTGTACTGTGTAACGCATACATGTATTTTTAGACCGGCTAAGATCTCCAAGCTGTTACAACGTCCGCCCTGGGAACTGCATATTTTAGATTGACCTCTCTGCTGTAACATGCAAACGTTTAAGCCGATATCATCCACGTTAAATCGGAAAAAAGTTCGTAGAGGTTTGTCGCCCATCTTATTGGCCGATGCATTTGGCGGAAAAGGCAAACCATTTTCAATTGGCTGATAGGCAAAATTCAATATTTATGGCGCGTTTATCACGATTTTACCGTGTATTTTTGCTATAGACTGAATGAAGTCCGAGTTTACGAGGATGGTTAGATACCGACATAAATCAATGAGCTTGTACCTCAGTATACACGATAGTTAAAGGATAAGGTCAGTGTGAATGGCATCAGGATATATTATGTCCACGGCTCGATATTGTAGTAAGACATATAGGGGCTGCAATAGGGTCGGTAGAAATTCTTGAAACTCTTCATGATGCTGATATTTAAAAAAAATGTGACCCTCACTAAACACACATTGTACAATTAATATACTCGAGGACTTTAAAAACGTATTTTATGGAAAAATGTCGAATATTTTACTTTGTGTTTTTTCAAAACGATTTTATATTAGTTTGATTTGTAATGAGACATTTTTCACCAATGATTGGTGCACGTTTTATGTCTTACTTTTTTATTAGCACTAACGAAATACTATTTCAAGGGAGCGGTCAATATGTGAAAAAATGACGTAATTTATCGATGTTTTATACATGAGGACCTGGAATATGAAATAGATATATCATCGAGAAGTTATATTATTTTAATATTTTCACGAGCGCGTATGCGACATTTAGCGAGAGTGAAATGTGAAAATTATATCATTTCGAGATATGTTCCATATTCATTCAAAACAAACAAATTTTCTTTTTATATTATGCTAACTGCTGCTGCATACCCATATATCTACTCTTTATATGTAAAAAATGTAGTTCCGTCAGACCTATATAACTCGTACTGTGGAATATGGATTTTATCTCGCTGATATAACGCAGTATTCCATCACTAAGCATAAGACAAAGCTTTGTAAGTATAGCAAGCAATACTGTCGGGAGTTCGCACCGGTGAAACCCACCATGAAGAATTTGTGCATATAGAAACAAGTAAATAATGGAAATGGTTTATGATCCCGCAACTGCACTGACCTTTCAAGCGTGCATATCATATGGTTGAATGAAGAGACAATTTCTAACAACTACTTTGGTCTTGACCTTTCAAGCGCGCATATGGTTGTTGCACCAACACATCTTCACGTAATGACAGACACTTTGGAAAGTTTTATGAAAATCCATCCATTAATAAGAAAGTTATAGAGCGGACACAAAGATGTAGCCTATGAATACCAAAGATATATATAAATATATTCTACTTGCTTGCTCTTTGACTAGTTTACTTACCATCAAATAAGATGAAGACAACAAGCTATGGGCGCCGATCAAACTGAAAGTGGTGTTAGACCCACTATATTTCGAAATGAATACATTCAACCAATCAACTGCCTGCTTATATTCTTCTGCTTGGAAGGCACCACGTGCAATTTCAAAGACGTCATCCAATGAGAGCGGTGATAGGGCAGACTGTCCCATGACGTCACCACTCATTATCGAATCAGCAGACAGGTTATGTAGACCTTGTAATCTCACGAAACTCTTGATGACCGTTCCGAGATTCGCTTCTGTTGGTATGTTATCAGCTATGTTTTGAACTTTACCCGCATGACTGAAACATTGAACAATGAAACTGAGTCATACTATATTGATATTATAGACCATTACACTCCAATATCTGACGAAATTCCACCAGAGCTCACCGAATACCTATATTCCGACCAATGAAATGCTTGTGTAACACGAATAACCCTTAGTCTTAAAATAGCGCCAGATCTATATATATATGAATAACACTGACAAAATGGAAAGAAAAATGCACGAATCTTGTCCCGTGAACGGGATACAAATATGAGTAAGGTGGACAAGATATAATTTTCATCGTCTCCCTGTAAATGTCCATATCATATGACGGTCAGCTAAAAGGTCTGCGTCACACTCATCACAGTGATAACGTCACGCTGTGCTAATTTAACTGTACTGAGCAGGGGAAGTAACTGCTGCATTGAGTTTGGGTCTGCGTAATTTTGATGAGTATCGCTGATTCCTTGGTTAAAACATCTATAATGACATGAAGAAAATGTAACGATTTTCTTATTTTTGATGCTGCAATTTATATCTAATTTATTCTTATGGAACTTTTCCATAGTAAATAAGTGTAACACAGTGGGTCCGCGAGAAATTTTTGACCAAACTCCAGCAGTTACTTCCCTTGATAAGCATGAACTATGTCATATGTACCTTTCTCGCAGGCCTTGCTATTATCAAGCGTCTCAACGACCTTGCCCCAGTCTCTCACCAGACGTTTGGTCATATGTAGAATATTCACTGGGTGGGTAATGTACGCGGTCATATTTTTGTTGATGATTTTTCTGTGGATGTCTTTAGCATTCTCGACAATACTGAAATAATAAACACTTTGAAATCAAAAGATGGACGAACGAATAACCGGTTCATAGCACGAAATGCAAATAATATACAGTGCAATAACCTAACGTGAATTGTATACAGTCAAGTAACAAATTCGTACGTCCTAAATAAGATCTTCAGAAGTAATAATTGTATTTGTTTGTAGTTTACCCTCTTTGTATTACAATGTATATGGAAATAGGACACTCTGGAAAATTTAAAAAAAAAAAATAATAAAAATAAAAACCTGGAAATATGGGAAATGAATTCTGTTTCAGTTAAACCTCTCCATGTGTTTACCTGTAGTAAGCAGCCAACCGGTTTCTTGTCACAGATTCCGGAAGTCTAACTAAGAAGTCTTTACCTTTAACTGATTTTAATGGAGAGTTTGAGAAGGGGCGTGCATGTTGCAAGCTCTCTATTCCTGCTGACTAATAATTGTGTTAAGGGTTGCGGGGAAATGTACCCATCGGGTGCATATTGGGTTTCCGATGTGATTTTAAAGAACTGAAAATCTGCAGTTTAACAAGCATAAATCAACCAAATTAACCTTTTAACTCGGCAAGCATAGCCGCTTTTATGTTCACAATAATCAGGTTGTCTAAAAGGTGTCTAAATAAAGGGCTTTTATCTTTGTATGGTTTTCTTTTTCAGAATCAGGTAGATTTAGCCGCCTACTCGCCTATAGGCGATTTATACAAGCCTGGCCCGTATACAGCAAAACTTCGTGTAGAGACCACCTCAGCTGTCAGATCGCTTCACCAATGAGATCCTCGTTTTCGGGAGGTGCCTCCGTGGCCGAGAGGGTAAAGTCGCTGACTTTAACACTCACTCAGCCTCTCACCGCGTGGGATCGAATCCCGGCAGGGTCAATCGGATTTTCATGTGAGGAAGCCTTCCAGCTGGCTTGCGGTAGGTCGGTGGTTTTACCCGGATGCCTCCATGCATTCGGGGTCTTCCTCCACCTTAATTAGCTGGACGTCGCTATATGACTGAAATACTGTCAAAAAGACGATAAACTCAGATAGTCAAATCGTTTTCAGGACCGGTTCATGGTACTTATTCTGTACATAACTTGATAATCAAGCCACTGTAAGGGGCGACCAGTTGATCACTCATTATAGAGGCTTGTAATGCATAAACATGTGCTATAATCGATATTACCATCAGGCGAAACCATAGTTGTGTTTCTGATGGACAGATGCACACATGGAGAGAGAGAGAGAGAATGTGTGAGGAATCGGTAGGGGATTGTTTCGTTTTTTTCACAGAAGCATTAGCATGCTAAAGTAGTATTTTCTGTATATATTACATAGTTATATCTTTATATCTTTTATCACATTAGGTATCACAGTTTACTAGTATTAAAATCTCCGGACCACATTAACTTATTTTGGATGATTTTTGTGCGCTCCCCCCCCCCCCCCCCCCCCGCAGGTAACATTAAAAATAAGACGAGTGGAAACACGACTTTTCTTTTTTGCTTGATAATAAAAACTAAATGTAGTCCATTAAACCAAAATGAGACATAACAGTAGCGGATTCAAAGGGGGGGGGGGCGCAAATTCCCCGACCATACATTAATATAGACATACAACCACCCAAAAACTCACAAGAATGCACTATTTTACAGTTTTAAATTTAAAAAATCGTACGGGGTTTACCCAGGATCCCTGGTCCGACCGGAACTACAGCCTTATCACAGCCCTGGCAAAGCATTGTCACTGCCTACATTCATTTAAATATTCCGCCTCCCCAACCCGAACTCCTGGACTCTGCATAAGTTACCTGCGATCTCTGACTTAGCCTCTAAAACACTGATGCCAGGTTTGAACCTTATAACGCTGATGAACTAACAAAACAGCCATCTTGATGACGTAATGCCTACCTGCCAAGGTCAAATATCCCGTGCAGGTCCGATCCTTCATGTTGGACTTTCTCCATATTCAATATCAGGTCAGTAATGGCAATCAGCTCGTCCTCCAGTGTGTAAAGTTTCTCAAGATTGGCGTATCCAGTAAAAGAACCCCACGAACCCATAGCAACGCCGCTCATGGCTGATAAGCACAGCAAAACACCAAAAATCGCCGGTACTACGGTAAACCTGTCCATTTTTAAAATTATCACTTGTTTATTAATTTATTTTTTAATTAACGATACTGTAAAATGTATCCTTTTCTAAATCACTTTCAAGTTTTATATATTCATAACTTAGTACGCGTTTTTTTTTCCTTTAAATTAATTTACAAGCTAATCATCATCACCACCATCAGAATATGAGTAGTCTAACACGTGACACTACGTCACCAATATTCCAATACATGTCGTCTGCCACGTTCCACCATGTGTAATTTTGCACGAGCGCGAATTACTCTCCCAACTATTGTCATTACCAGTGGATGCATACAACAGAACAGTCACACGTGGTGGTTAATTGATTTTACCTCAGAAGATCAGAGATTTAGGGCTTTACGGGGGTAACATGTGTTGTGAATTGATCCTATTCACATATTGTAAATGAAATGGCATTCTCGAAATCGTCCGTAATGTTACTCAATATATTTATCATTCTCTGCGCGTTTTCGTTCGTTTCTCCTCGTAGTTTTAAGTTTCAGCAATCTATGTGCGTGTGTGCGTGTTTTGTGTTATGTACTAAATGTTTCAGTAAGCAAATTTAAGATTTGACCACGTGTTTTAATTCTAAATTAAGTAGCCATTTGTAAAAATGTTATCAGTAGGAAAACAAGTTCTATTTCTTTTTTTTAATGTTTTCTTCAAACTGAAATTGGTCGCAAAATAGAAAATATACTATTCAACGAAAGAACAAATTGTCAATGGTATTAACTCATTCAACAAAATTATTATTATGCTCAATTAAGACGTATACATGTGGTATGATACCACACCCAGTCACATTATCCTGACACAGGGCCAACCAGTCCTGGAACTACCCTTATATGCTGAGCGCCGAACTGAGAGCTACGAGTTCTATTTTTAACGACTTGGTATGTCAAGGCCGGGGATCGAACCTGGAGGTTACTTGCCGGGACGTTCTAAACACCCAGTCCATACGACCGCAACTGTAAGAACGGTTTTAATGACTGTAAATTGTGTTTTTATTAAAGTTATTGTCCTGTGCATTATAATTACATTGTAATAAAATCACAAATGTGTGTTCATTAGGGGTGAATCCATCAAAAACAGCGTCTATGTAGGCAATAACTTAAATGTACACTGAACCTCTGATTACTTCGTTAACTGTTGTATTGACTCTTTTAAACGATAGAAAACATATAAACATTCCTGAATATGGTATCGACACACGTTTATTGTTTAAGTAAATTTGTTTGTTTTGTCACACGTTTATTGTTTAAGAAAGGTTGTTTGTTTTGTTTACTGGGTTGAACGTCCCGCCGACTGTATTTCAGTCTTTTGGAGACGATGTATACTTCAGATATAGTGTTGCCACATTGCAGAATCACGCCACACTGCAGTATCACGCCAGACATGTCGTATGAAACCATTCCCTGTCACATTATCTGGGCATCGGGCCAACCAGTCCTGGAACTACCCTTACATACTGAGCGCCAAGAAAGGGAGCTATACCAGTACAACTTTTTATGACTTTGGCATGTCACGACCGGAGATCAAACCCAAGACCTCCCGCTCCCGCGGCGGCTGCTCTGACCAATCGGCCACTAGAGACGGTACGTTTGTAAGACTGGTGTCGTGTCACTTATCCAGTGTCTAACTCCGCGCACCGGTTACGTCACGCTACGCTACTTTAACGTTATCGACAACTGTAAGGGGAGGCAACTACTGCGGCGGAGCTGGATCCAGTGTATGTTGTAGCAGCGATGCAGCACTACATCTGTCTCATGTAAAATATCGGGATACTAGAACATTAAAGCTTAGTAAACAAAACCTTATATTTGCTACTTTAAGCATAGTAATCAAAGCGCTCAGTGCACCGAGGGACTACTGGCAAACTTTCATATTAGTGATAGCCTCGTTTCATATCCCCGTGTATGAAGTCTCTGATTTTGGTAATCACAAATTCCGGTTTCCTTTGATTCTGATACATGATATACCACAATTATGATAAAGATTCCACAGACAATTACGCTAAATATGTTTTTAAATATTTTTTTTTTTTATTAATCAACTTTTCATTTTTTAAAATAGATGGACTGTTGAAAAACTATTTTCACTGCTTCTTTATCTATATGTATTTATTATTGTTTTGTACCAATCCATTGAAAAGCACCTATGTCAAATTTGGAGACGATTTGCAGACAATACCGACTTTCAAACTTCAAGCTATGTCACCAACTGTCCCAATTTTCAACAATCGGATGTCTACTTTCACATTTATCCCGGCATTTCTTCCAATTGAAAATATGTTTTCCTCATTGTTTATGACAGCATCCTATCTTCAAAGTTTAGCTGGTGCTTTGCTGGTCATCTCTCTATATGTGAGTCTGGCTACTGTCCTGGTGTGAACTTCGTCCGGTCCATCCGCAATTCTGACAATTCTAGCTCGCTTGTACATCTGTACCAACGGAAAATCACCCGAAAGACCGGCCCCTCCGTATGCCTAGCAATTATACATCATAGTTACCATGGAAACAAACTTGAAAAAAAATATTTAAAGGGTGCCTCATTGTGTACAAAATATGTCATTTTGAAACACTGGCAAAACTTTATAATAATATATTATTACCTGTACTTCCATTTTTATATTTTAATTGGCCATATTTAACTACACTCTCCATCATTAAGACATGATATCGCTGCTTCATGATTTATCATTGTTATCATTTTTTGTTTGTTAACATATAAATATTACAACCCAATCTTTTAACACTTGTGTATGGCAAATAATCTTATTTAGGAATGCCCATTGCTGTTATAGAAATAAGTATAATTACCTAAAAGTTGTATTATTGTCTGGAAAAATCATTTCGCTGATATACCAATAAAACTTGTTTTATAACACCATCACAATCAAATAATCGACAACAAACCTTTAACATTTTTTGTTTATTTCTTATTCAATTACAATGCAGTCCAATACGTATAACAAACTATGCTCGGACTCCAAATGCAGCATTATAATGAATGTGTATAAAGGGCATTTAGAATTCTGTTCATTAATAAAATATTTTAACACTTTCTATGAAACATCAAATTTTAAAAATAAAGTCTTACATGTTTAATCAAATTTAATACAAATAAAATACAATTTTTTTTGCAAGAAAACTTAAATTACTACAAATATCATTGATTTCATCCCTTATTTCACAGAAATTAATGGTTTTCAGCCTTAACAAATAGAAGAAAAAAATATACATAGAAATTACAATCAATAAAATGTCAGAAAAGTTTCAAGTCTTGATTAATACTTGAATCCTGAGGAGTAGCAAAAAGTATAAATTTTGATCAGATGGTGGGCAAATCATATGACCAAGCTCTGACTATATGTATATAAATGGAAGACATTTTTATTTCTACTTTAAGAAAACATCACTAGCAACACAAGAAACATATAGCATTACAACAAGAGTGATCTTTGGAACACATGTTTTACCTGCTGAAGCGTGACGGACAGACGAACAGACAGATGTCAGAAAAGTGATTCCTCTGTGTTACCTGTGCTTACAGCAGGTGACACAAAAATGGTCATACACTTATCAATTTCACAGTCTAATTTCACCTTGACCTTGATGTCATATGACTTCTCAGTGTGACCTTGACCTTGATGTCAGGTGGCTGAAATCTCCACTCTACACATTCTCTTAAGAGGATAAAATATCCTTACAGAGGTTCAGGTTCATAAACAGACAATATGTGATGGACAGACTGACAAACTGATGGACAAACAGTTTGACCCAAATCAGTATGTCATCCCCATATATAGATATGATGGAAACAGTTACACTAAAGATTTGAACATAAACAAGTAAATCAACAACCATTATACAAAATAAATAAGTTTGCATACATCAAAAGAAACTACAAGTAGCTCCTTTTTCTGCCAATAAAACTACGATCCTAAAACATTATTCCTTGCATTACAATCAAATAAACTGTCAGCCTTGATTTCTGTATACTATATTATGATCTACACACCTTTTCAAATACATGATTTAACCCTTTCCCTCATATAGACTCATTTTGATGCCCTCAATAGGTACCACATAAAGCCTGATCTGCAGAAAACCACAGTTAAACCTTACCAAATTCAATTACAAAATCCTCATTTCCAGACCACTGAGGAGCAGCGAACAGCATAAAACCTGATCAGCCTGCGAGTTACTCGCAGGCTGATCTGGTTTTATGCTGTTCGCATAGGTCTTTTCATGGTGTCCTCTATGAGGGAAAGGGTTAATAGCTGCTTTCACTCAAATAATGTGACTCAAAATATATCATATGACAATATACAGCTAAATTCCCATTACTCAGTCATGTCATGTATACATAATAGATCAACAATGATAATAAACGTACAGGAAAACACAATCATTAATCAATAATTATAATCAATTCAAATATTAACCAATGAAATATACAGGATAATTAAAATCAGCTATTGCCCTTGATTCATCATCACAAAGGTTCCCCACTTTCTAGCACTGGAAGGAAACCTTGGATACCTTTATAAGGTTGAAAAAATGTTCTGTCTGAACCGTTTCTAATGTTAACTTATATTTACCTCAGAGATGTTGATAAGTCATGAACAGCATAAATCTCAATATTTAAGAATGCTATTCAAAGACTGAGGTGTTGCACCAATCATTATGTGCGAAATATTTATCATTTATCACTTATGAAAAACATTTATCACAGTTTAGCGTATTTTCTGTATTCCCGAGCTGCTACGGTTCGTCTGTGAACCTCGTCCGGTCCATCTGCAATTCTAAGTGTGCGAGCCGCCCCCATGAAGTACACAAGGGGCGTGTCCTGACTTAGCCCCGCCCCTCCAAAACTCTGGAAGATCATCAGAAACAAGGGTTACCAATATACTGTACCTGTCTTTGTCCTAAATGTAAACATTCTATTTAACCTTAGACTTGGGAATTAAATGAAGAAAATGTATGTTCACAAACTTAATAAATAATTACAATAATTACACATTCAAATGCATTCTATATACAAAGTCTTCATACATGGGTAAAATGCAGGGGCCCGTTTCACTAAACTTCGTACAAACTAATTTGATCTTAGTCATAAGTCTTTTGTTCTACATAGTGTCTACTAATGTCTTATTTTCACAATAAAACATGAAGAAAGATGACCCAATTTATTACATTACACAGACACAACACTTTTGTAAAGAAAAATTGACAGGAAAAATACTATTTTATGTCTGTGAATTTATGTTTACGAAGATTTTTTGTTCATACCAAGTTTAGTGAAATGGGCCCCAGAAATGCTAAATACGCAGGATAAGGGTAGGAGAAGTGCAGATAATTTGAAAAATTCTTAAATTTTCTGAAAAACAAACAAAATTTTCCATCCTAGGACCTTCAATATCTACTTAGAGTTTAATCAAGCATACAACACTCATCACAATATCTACTTACAGTCTAATCAAGCATACAACACTCATCACAATATCTACTTAGAGTCTAATCAAGCATACAACACTCATCACAATATAGCAGATACCAGGCCATCATTAAAAATATGTTTGTTTGCTGAGCTCCAACCCAGAACATTTAAAATGGGTGGGTAGGTAGGGATTTTTAACTCAAAACAATGGTAAAGCTTAAAGTCCTTCAAGATGAAGGGATGAACATATTCTTAAAGAAAGAAATGAGCGAAATTGACGGAAAGGCGAAATAAGCAAACTGGAAACAAAAATCGTCATACTGGGGCTAAAATAAACCAAATTTTAGTCAGTACCAATTCTGTTGAGATGTTTGTAGCATAGCAAACATATCTAACGAAGCCGGTACATTTACCATACTGATCCTTAATTAGTGCCTATCATTCCAAATCTTCCCCCATAAAATAGTCAAACCTTTTTTCAAGTCCCCCCCCGCCCCCGAATAAGCCAATGATTAAATTTCCATTTTCAACTCATAGTTATTACGTGCTCAGCTTTATGGGTTTTTTTTTTTTTTTTTTTTTTTCAACAGTCCTGCACGACAATAAAGATCAATATGGCATACATGCACACATATATAAACATTCATGCATCACTGTTGCACAGATAATGCAATATCCAATACATAACAGACAGACATTCTATTGTCAATATAATACACTGGAACCGCCATGGGCAACTTTACTTGAGCTAAATTCTTTTGATTATTTCTCAAAATTGCTAATTAACCCTTTACCTCATGATTATTCATGTACAAATTTATGACTTCATGAATATCAATTAACTGAACTTTAAATGGTTTATGAAAAAAAAAAAGAATTTTACTTTGCTTTGCAGACTGTGTAGAATCTGAGAGAGCTAACTGAGGCAACCCTGATCAGACAGCTCCTTGAAGGAACATTCAGATCTGGGTCTGTTCTGCTTACCAATGTCTCAAAATAAGCCTATAAGAGGTAAATAAGATTAAGAATTACCTCCTAGATCAAACACATTCATTATAATATTATATGTACTTTATATTTTCCCAGTAATTGCAATTAAGAAGGTTCCATCATAATATATTCACACAGATCTACCATAACATGCATATTCAAGCATGCAATTTAACCTAATTTCCAATGTCAACATCTGTTCCTGATTTTACAACTTCGCCGACTTTTTGTATTCATTCCTTGCGACCGCCCGCATATGGACCTCGTCGGGGCCGTCGGCAATCCTCAGAACCCGGGCCCAGGCGCTGAACGCTGCCAGAGGGAAGTCTGAGTGCAAGCCCCCACCACCATGAGCCTGTAAGGAAACAGAAATCTAAAGGCTACTACACCATCAGGTAACCCCTTATAATTTCTTCTCCAAAAACCCAATAAAATATCATATTTTCAAATCCATTTTTCACAAGTATCCTCTATTCTAGATAATCCACTTTAGACCTGTGAAATTAAATTGAGAGCTATGCTAAAGATGGAAAAGAATTAAAAAAATTATCATATATTATTGTTGTGGTATGTCATATGTGTATTTGGGTTCACTAAGGTCAAGGTCACTGTTCTTTAAATGGAATAATAATTTGTTGGATATTCTCTTTTTGAGAGAATTATTGTTAGAAAGTTAGGAACCTAGGGTCCTCATTCACCAATCCTCTGGGTCTATATCAGAATAAGACCCAAGATAATGCACATTTTTAGAGTAAAGTTTTACTGAACTTTAAAGTAAATATTTCTGTGATGACAAATATGATTTTATATATTTAAAGGAAATAATCCATAATGTTATTGGCTTTTTGTAAATGCACTAAGAAGAAAAAGTCTAATTTTAAAATTTTGAATCCTGAGTCTAACATATACACACAGAGGATTGGTGAATAAGGGTCAAGGTCGCTTTTCTGAAAGTTTAATTTGTGAAAACTTGGGGCTGTGTTCAAAATCTCCTGTTGCTTATGTGTTGAAAACCTTGTGTCAGTGTAAATGTAATGCTCAAGTTATGACCTTGGAAAAGGTCAAATTATACAGAAAGTTCATAAATTTATATTGCCAAGTAAACATTAGAAGCAATTAATAGGTGTAAAAAGGTGAGTGAATTATCATAGTATCTAGTTATGTAATGTAATGTAAGTTTGACCTTGGAAAAGGTCAAATTAGGCAGAAAGGTCATATATAATGCAAAGTATAGCACAAGAAGCAAAAAAAAATAATGTGTAACAGTGTGACTGGCTTATCTCAAATGACCCCAAATTATTCACAGGCTGATTTGGTTTTACAATGCTTACATCAGTAATGACATTCCAAGCATTCACTGAGTAAAAAGATCACCAAGGCTTAAGCATGATGCTCTTATGCTAAAACATAATACTTTCAACAAAATATCTTAAACATTGGTAGCCTTTAAATTTCCTGACCATTAAATATAGTATAAATAAACTTAACACATTCATCATAAAACAAATATATAGACATTCTCAAATATACCACAGCCAGTCCTTCCTCACAGCAGAAACTAACCAAATATACATGCCATAACTTAAAATCTGTGTTACCCCATTACCACTCCCAAGGGATTTCTTAAAGGTAATTAAGGCTCTAACCAAATCCATTTGAGGTAAACAGCATGACTATTCACTAATTTAAGGAATAAAAATTCATGGTTTGCAGGGGACAACTGCATAAATTGAAAGAAATTTTAGAAGGGTAAGGCATCGATAAACAGATATAGATAAAGGAAGAGGTAATCAAAATGCTGTGACTCAGATATGCCTATTTAAAATTCAATCTAAACTTACTTATTTTTAAGTTGACTAGGATATAAGTTTTTATAACTTATACTGACCCCTCTCAATGGTTCTTGGGTTGGACTAGTACTTTCAACCTGGGAAAGCCATAAAAAAATTCTTGCCCCCCCCCAATGGGGTTGGAACCCATAACTTTTGGATCTTCAGTCGTGTACGTTATGCCAGTTTACATAATGTTAAACAAACATCAAATCCCAGTCTGATCAGGTTTTTCTTCAGTGCAGCTGAACCTGACCTCAACAACAGTATAAAACCTGACCAACCAGCACATGAGTCATATACTGATTCTGATTTAAAACTGGTTGCCTAGGTAACTTTCTTAATAGCCTTCATGCAATTAAGGGACAAAGTTATACTCTTAAAACAAAACTGATAAGAAATCAAATGCCTTGGCCTTGTAAAAATACCAATATTTCAAGCTTGTCCAATCTTTCATTGTTTGCTTTCATTGATGCACAGAAAGCATCATCAAAACTGATAAGAAATCAAATGCCTTGAAAGCAACCAGACTATCTTTGTAAGCTGTTTTTGTTAGTTTGGAAGCATGCTGCATAAAAACCTTATCAGACAGAAGGAATTTACAGGCTGTTCAAGCATTATACCATCCATTTTTCATTGTATTAACAATACATTAGATCACATATAAACATTTACTTCATGCTGTCATGTGCACATATATACCATCACAATGTAAGTATACATGCTTCTTCATGCTCGGCAAGCCCACTTGATCCAAAAGCCCTTTCTCAGAATCTTATATACTCTCTTATCATTTCAATATTAAGTACATTCCAAATATTACATGCTAAATAACACATGTCATAATCAGCTAAAATCTCTCACAAATTTATTTTAGAATAATCTGCAACAGTTTTTTTACTGAATACAAGTGGTTCTAGTGCATTTTGTTTGGTTGTCATTAGGATAAAATAAGGAAATGGATTGCACTGAATAGGTTTCGTGATTTTGAAAGCAAGGGAGGAAATCTTGCAATATGTACAAGTCTGGTACCTGACCCTCTGTATAGCAAGTACTAGTATATGTCTGGCGCAGACCTTAAATAGCAAATTTTATGATGGCCCTAAATTATGTAGGAAAGTGTATAAGGTAAAACAATTGATCCTTTGGTTGGAACTACAAAAGAACTCATATCTTTTATCTTCATAAAACCTAAGAAACCAAATAACAGGATTTTTACATTTTATCAGTATAAAACCTAAAAAAATAAATAAATAAGTGACATGGTTTGTCCATTTGGACTCTTTCACAATGTGGTCAGGGTAGGTAATCCAGACTTATGGTCCAATACATAAACAATTCCCTCCCTTGATATGTACATACTGAGGCAAGTTGGTTACACAGGATACTGTACTGGACTATATATAGTTACCTTATTTGTGGGATGGGAATAGGAAAATTTGTCACAGTCAATTTCTCATATGCATTAAAGTAGTACTAGGAAAATACTATATTCAAGACATAAATATGCTTAAATAATGAAATCCACATATCAGGAAAATACATACTGACAAAATTTAATCAAGAAAATTCCTAAATTAATCAACAAAAACTTGCTATTTTACACTACACTAGCAGACAGCCTTTATAACGGACCAGATACAGGTACGTCTGTAATGTTTAACACCCTGTTACAACTTAGTTTCAAATGTACAAATGAGAAGCAAACAGTGTAAAGCCTAAAAATAGCTAAAGCAGTTCTCACTGAGATCAGTCAAGCTAACAATATGAGGTACATAGTAGATGAGAATATCACTGTCAGACTGTGACAAATATCCCTAGCCTCAGATACCCACAGGGGAGTGTTGAAATGCATGTCTGTGTGGGCGTATGTTCATATGTCCATACCTGTATGGCTCTGTCAATCACCCGCAGCGCCATGTTTGGTGCAGCCACTTTGATCATTGCTATCTCGTTTGCAGCCACCTGCAACACAACATGATATTGGGGAAACTAAGTTACTGATGAATCTTTTAGGTTTTTCAAACATTTACAAATTAAAACTAATTAAACTAGACTATCACTCAAGGTGGTATATACCCTGAATCCTACCTTGTCTTCATGTAATTTGAGCGCAAGACGGGATGAATGTGATTCCTACATCTTTAACCCCAACTTCATTAAAAGGTATGAAAAAAGTTATTCAATTTAAATTGTTTATTTGTTTGTTAATTGGGTTTAACATCCCATCGACAGTATTTCAGTCATTGGAGACGATGTCTACTTGAGACAGATATAGTGCTGCTGATACCACACCCAGTCACATTATCCTGACACCGGGCCAACCAGTCCTGCAACTACCCTTATATGCTGAGTGCCAAGCAAGGGATCTATACCAGTACCATTTTTTTACGACTTTGGTAAGTCACGGCTGGGGATCAAACTCACAACCTCCCGCTCCTGAGGCAGATGCTCTAACCACTTGGCCATCGGGGACGGTTCAATTTAAATTATAAGATTATCAAATTGGTAAACTGGGATATTAGGTGATAAGTTGATGACCTGCTTAAAGCGCATTCTAAAATAGACCAACATAGATATATATGTGGTAATTTTTGTAAGGATCTGATTAACCATGAGAGGCAAGGCTTACATTATTAGTGCCCGAACTGGAAAAGTCCATTTCATTACCAGTATAGAATATTTATAACACTAATAATTACTAAATTTTAAGGTTAAGTCCCTGTAATGGTTCCACTACATTTCGGACCTCATGGCCTTTCACGGAGATAACCAAAGTTTCCTAATGTTTCATAAGGGTACCTTGGTTATCTTGGTAGAGGTTAAGTGGTCCAGGACAAAGCGGAACCATTACTGGGACTTTACCTTCAGTTATTTATCGCATCCTAGACGGCAGTGTAAGTTTGCTAAATATTTGAGCCCACATAAAAAGCAAAAATGCTGTTACCTATTTTTCCCCCACTACATCTCACAAACATATTTTTAAGCCTTTATTTCACAAAACATCTCAAATTGAAATTTTCTTCAATTGACCATTTCAACTCCCATATTTGTTAACATAAAGAACAGAAATTTTGCATACATGTGATTATGAGCACTCTGATTTTTGAGTTGAGAAAAATCACAATTTGAGACATTTGTGAAATGCAGGTGCAGTTCAGTGTGGACCTACAGTAGTATTCTTGAAACATGTACACAGATGACTCACTGTAGCATCACACCATAGACAATCAGCGTGGTACCACATCAAGTCAAATTATCCAGGCAACGGACCAATCAGTCCTGGATCTGCCCTTACATGCTGACCTCCTAGATTCTAATTCATCTAATGACTGAGTCTATATTTTAAATTTTGACTTAATATTCTAAGATTTTGAATACATGTTTTCTTTCTTTTTTTTATTATTTGTTGAGAAATATAACTACTTTCAATTGGGTATTGATAGATTTAGTAAAACTTCACTTTTCACTTTAACAAGACCTGATGGTAATATAGACATTTTTCTATTATGCCATTTTCATCAAAAGTATGTCAAAGGTCAAGGTCAACTGCATAATAAATAGGTCCATCAACCTAGCCACTGTCCAAATATTGAAGCAATCCAATGAATGACATTAAGCAGATTAAAAAAAAAAAGTCAACCTGAGCGGACGCCCAACGCCCGCCTGGACATCATCAATTTAAAGGACAGACTTTTTCGTTGAAAAACCTGTCCAAAAATACACACTTCCTGATTCCAAGTCTAAGATTGATGAATTAGGAGCAGAAGTTTGAACTACATGACCACAGGAACCAACTCTTTTCCTCTGACACCAACTGACCTTGTTTCCATGACAATCCATCATGTGAGCTGCCTTGAGCACCATCAGTCTTGTCTGCTCAATCTCAATACGAGACTGGGCCACGTCTGCCTGGATTGTTCCCTGAGCTGCAAGTGGCTTCCCAAACGCTACACGATTCATCGTCTGTGTGATATATAATGTGGCACTGTTTAGATAAAATCAATTTGATTTCATTATATCATACAGCATGGTAAATGAAATTAGAACTATCACTAAAGGTGATTAATACCCCCACATCGAACCTTGTGTACATGTTATGAGAGTGCAGAATGCAATGTGATGCGACAGGAACAGGATGCGACAAGCGTTATTCCTATATAGCCTCTACGCTCGTGAAGCAAGGGAATAGCCAAAGAGGTTACAAGTAGTCAGTCAATGGAACGAGAGAGAGAGAGAGAGAAGTTGTTGTTAAATGAACAATAAAAAGTTGTTGCTTATTTTCTCCAGGAAATTACTATGGACAAAACTGGTGTTTCTTAACACAGGATTCAGAAAGTGTGTGATAACTAACCCTGTCCACCATAAGCTGCAGGGACCGTTCTGCATGACCAATCAATCGCATACAGTGATGGATCCGTCCAGGTCCCAGACGTCCCTGGGCGATCTCAAACCCGCGTCCTTCACCCAACAGTATGTTAGATGCTGGTACTCGCACGTTCTCAAACAGCATTTCTGCGTGGCCAGCTGTTACAGAAATGAAAATATTGTTATTCATCTAAGAATAGGTCTCTCGGGCAT
The DNA here is from genome assembly GCA_021229015.1 of Solen grandis. Taxonomy (NCBI): domain Eukaryota; kingdom Metazoa; phylum Mollusca; class Bivalvia; order Adapedonta; family Solenidae; genus Solen; species Solen grandis. The sequence goes on along the minus strand of CM037789.1, from coordinate 30,721,740 downwards.
GCAACATTTCTCAGTTATAAACCTCAATTAGAAAGAAACAAAAATTCAAGGTTATATCATCTGACATGATTGCTAACCATGTATGACCAGCCACACCTCATTTTAACCCTTCAACTCATGAATATTCATGTTCAAATTTATCACTAGATGAATATTAATAAACTCAACTTAAAATGGTATCTACAGAATCATGAGTCCTTTTTTTGCAACATAGACTGTGTAGAAACTGAGTAACAATTGTGTATGAGTAAATAGAGGAGACCCTGATCAGACAACTCCTACAGGAGTCTATAATTGAAGTAAAGGGTTAAAGGGATCAGTCTTCTCAAAGCATTTCTTTTGTCTTCATGCATCTGCATCAGCGTAACAAATTTCAACTAATACATGAACATTTGCGTAACATAAATATGAACTAATAGATGAACATTCCTCTAAACAAACTGAAGTTTATCCGGCGATTCTTTTTCCCCTCAGTACACATCAAACTACACATGAGACATGAACTCTTCATAATGATTGCACATGCCAAATTTCATTGAAATACCTCCAAAACTGACACAGTATTTCAAGCCACAAACTTGGGACATACTGACTGACCAACAGGCCAATTCCAATTTACCCTTTGAACATCTGGTTGTAGGGGTATGATAACATCACTGCATCTTAAAATAGATTCTTAAAAATTCATGACAAATGATGACTGCCTTCAATAAACACAGAGAAAACACAGAAAAGCTTAAATCATGAACTAGAGCACTGCAGAGCGGCGCCAATGCTTGTCTGTTTTACATGTTGACAACAGGGGCCATAATTGAAGTTTGGACGGGCCATAACTCTAAAATACTGTACACTGAGTTATGTCACTTGTCCTCTTTAGCAAGTGTGCCAAGAATAATATCAATACCAATAAGCAATTTTAAAAGAAATTCTAAGATAAAAAGGGGTATAACTAAAAGAAATATTGCTTTCAGAACAATGCCCCTTGTCTTACAACTGAACCTTGTCATGATTATCAAATATTCCAAGTTTCATGTTGATACCTTTAAAAGTGTTGGAGTTATTGGCTAGATTAAAGTTTTTGCACAACAACAACAACGACCCAGAGATCATAATAGCTTGAGCTCAAAATCAGTAATTCTACCTACCAGGGGCATCATCATAGCCAAACACGGTGAGGGGCCTGACAATCTTGATCCCTGGTGCATCCATGGGTACCAGGATCATGCTCTGCTGGGAGTAGGTCCGTGCCCCGGGGTCAGTTTTGCCCATGAATATACACAGCTTACACTGTGGGTGCATGGCACCTGGAAATACATCATCTATAGGCTCTGGTTCTATTTTTGGCAGAAATACTTTAAGGTAATCCATCCAGCATTGAATTATAATCAGATCCTTCAAATGCTTAAAAATCCTTCAGTGCAGATATCAATTGACCTGGAGTTACAGGCTCTTTTGATCTAAGTCTTTACAGGTTTGCATTTACTATAAAATTCCCATGATCACTTGATGGACCATGATCACAATTTAATGATGAATGGATTACCTTAATTTACTACTTAATCACATAATTTTATACCATTATCAAAGAAAATATAGACTGAAAGCAAAAATAACTTTTAACAGCTTCCACAGTTAACACTTAATCCTTAGAATTATATTTAAATTTATGACAGTAAATCTATAAATTCTGACAAGTCTGCTACTTATTCAAAGACCAGGCAAGATATATTTTGGTGGAATAGGTCATTCCTTAACAGGTTTTTTATTGTAAAAAGTTACAAATCCCAAAAGTACATTTTTTTGGAGTGTCAGGCATTAAACTTGCATAGTTAGAAATATCAAAGAAAAAAAAAAAAAGGAAAAAAAAAAACCAAAGGTATTTCATTCAATCAGTGGCACTAAGATAAGAAAGGAGGATAGACAGATAAATATCAAGACAGAACGACAGATTAAGAAATTCAAAGATAGGCAGTGAGAAATACAGATAGAGATGGAGAGACAGAGGGACAGAGGGACAGGAGCATGACCTACCTGACGTCCACCATTTGTGACCATTTATAACGTATTCATTTCCATCCCTCACAATAGAAGACTGGATATTAGTTGCATCCGATGAGGCTACCTGTAAAACATCAGCTGATATATTTAAAGGGAAATAAATACATCAGGCCTAGGCATACACTGCAAAATGTCGTCACGAAACTAGAGCAGCTTTAAATTTTAAAGAGTTAAGGGATAAAAAATTGTAAAATTTAAGTCAATAAAGTGATTTAACCAAGATCCAAAACCAGTTGGCAGAATTTTGTTAGATGGATGAGGTACAACTCATTAACAACATTCTCCCATATATACTGGTAAAACAACTACCATTACAGTACATGTATAATTATTTTCATGATAAAATTATTTTTGCTATTTATGTATATAGTCCAGATTTGCAATTAAAAGATTTTTTAATATTCCCTTTCTTTGGTTAAAATCAGATCTCATCCTCTGCCATCCTAATCAGGCACAAAGTACTGATCCAACTCAGGAACCATATAGAGAGATCAATATATATATAAGAACTAGTTTCGAATCAATATGAAATCAATCATTTTAAACTAAATATAAACTGATGTTTCTGACATCAAAGCCTATTCATATGTCATATTTGGTACACTTGTTTACTAACAGTATTATTGCCAATACATAGGAAGAATTATGTTCCTGTCTAATAATGGAAAACCAGATCCAAGTTCTCTTTTGTTGCTATTAAAACTTAAATAATACCAGGTAAATCTCACTGCAGTCATTTAGCTTTCTTTTTTTGTATATTTCACCCACCTTGCCATATACAAACACTTTCTTATTCTAAAATCATGATTTTATAAAACAAGGAAACATGAAATATTTTGTTTAGCTCTTCTCAAAAGCTTTGCATGACAGATACACACAAAAATGGTTATATGGAATACTGCACTGAACCATCCCTAATGATGAGATTTAAGGCAGATTTTCCACGATGATTTGCGGACACACCCTCATAACCTCCCACCTGGTTCAAACACCGTTGAACACAAAGTTATCCTTTTGGTCAGAACGGGTTGTCACTGAGTAGAAGTTAATGCAGGGATTTTCCTTTGTACAAACCTGAGGCTCTGTCATCCCGAAACAGGATCGAATCTCCCCGTTGAGAAGTGGTGTCAACCAGCGCTGTTTCTGCTCCTCTGTCCCGTATTTCACCAGAACCTCCATATTGCCTGTGTCCGGTGCTGAGCAGTTGAACACCTGTGTGGGAGGGTAAAGCATATTCAGGGACTCGTTTGTATAAACATTTAATTCAGTCAGTAAAAATATAAATGGTCAATAAATGTTAAACATTACAGAAACTACCTGCTAAACTGATAGCGCTTGTCTGAAACTTTGTTCGACAGACGGCATCTCCAAACAACATACAAACTAACAGCCATTAATTTGCGGGGTTATCATTTCAAATTTTCAAGAAAGGTCATGAAGCATGGTGCATTCCCAAACTTACTTCTGGGGCAATGATGTATTTTCCCATCTCCTCACACAGGAAGGCATACTCTAGATTTGATAGGCCTGCCCCATACTTCCTGTTCGGGTCCGACTCACGTGGCATGAATAAGTTCCACAGTCCTGCTGCCTTGGCCTCAGCCTACAGTGTAAGATTCAAATTATGCCAAGTTTTCCCTGGGCATTTATGAAAGTGCAAAACTTAGAAACAGGTGATTAGAGAGGGGGGTGTTTCCCATCTGAGAGTCGAAAATCTTTTGTATTTGATGGAGTAAATGGTACCTTCTTAGTTACTCTTTTTGTATTTAAAATAAATACTTAAACAGTCTTATTGCATTTATTTTTCATTTCGTACTCTTATTTGTAAAATATAACAAATAAATTTCACAGATAATTTCTTCTAAACAGGTTAAGTAACAAACATATGCCATAATGCAAGCATACATGATTTTTTTGAAGATGATATTGGTTCTCAAGAGATGTAAAAATGTAAGTCAAAATAGTATGTGACTATGCAACAATTATTATATAACAACATGCTTTCCAAAGTTTAAAGGGGCGTTTGAAAACACAAACCTTAAGTTTCTCTACAGGTTCAAACACTTTCCACTTGTTCTCAGACTGTGTGTGCTTGACATACTCCTGCTCTATGGGGGCTACCTTTGTCGTGATGAAATCCTTTACTTTGTGATACAGGTCCTGGACCCTTGGGGAACATCCTGTCACAGAGACTGGCATGGAACCTAACAATGAAAAAGTAAAAAATAGGAATGAAAATTAATATAAGTGTATTTCCAGTTTCTGAATCTGTTTATCAAAATAAGTTTATTTTCATGTTTTTAGCTGTCAGTCTAGACAAATTTTAAAAAATTGAAATGGGCAAACTTCAGAAGATTTTACAATGAAGAATATTTGAATTCTGTTTAATTATGATTATTAAACAAACAACATGCTGGTGATCCTTGAATAAGTTCATCATGTAGGTAATCCCATATGTGAAGCATGATTACTTCAGAACACTACACTAAAAAATTAAACTTAAGTTGACAGTTTCATCAACTGCGACTGCTGACATTTTCCAGGCAACTTCTGCGCATGTGCACTTCCGGTCAGTGTCGATGAGTGACAATAAGACTAGGGTTATAAAGGAAGCGATATATATATGAGTGCAGACACAGGCCATGAACAGAGAGCACCAGCTCTCCAGAATGTACAACCCAGTTTTCGCCACAGTTACGGAAAGTGGTAGATATTGTCGACACTGACTGGAAGTGCACATGCGCAGAAGTTGTCTGGAAAATGTCAGCAGTCGGATTTGACGAAAGTGTTGACGTAAGATTAATTTTTTAGTGCAGTGTTTTGAAGAAATCCTGCTTCACATACCATGCTGATGACCACAGAAAAGAACAGCATAGTTGTATTTTGCTTCCCTACTGTCTGCGCAGACCTTGATGTCAATTATGAAGATTTATTTCAAGTAATAATTTATTTCAAACATAAAAAATTTATATCTTCAAACATACAAAACTTTATCAGTAATATTTGATCTTATAGTAAATTGCAAAACCCACAAAAAGAATGGTTGAAAACACACAATATGTATCCCGTTATCACTTACAATATATATATTTATTAAGAGGCAAAGCGTAATGAGCCAACGTAGGTTTTCGACCATGCTCAAAAAGATGAGGTGTGAATGCTACATGCAGACTTACCAGAGGACCCCTCTGTACTATCTGACTTTGACCCCATGCTAGATGCAGCAGATGTAGAGTAGTTTCTCTTGCCTCCACCAGAGGGAGCCCCAAATGAGCTCTTATTGGTTGGTTTAATGTTACTATTTCTAGCAACCTCCCAAGCTTTCTTGGCAACTTCCTTTGTATAAGCACCAACTAATTCTGCATTCCCTGAGCTAGCTTGTCCTGAAAATAAAATTTTAAAGAATTTAAAATTTATTTAAAAAAAAATAGGGAGTGTGATATTTCGATAACTAGAGCAATTCTTGACTAGTGGTTTTTATAATCCATGATAATCCTCAATAGTGGTACCCCAATGAATAGCGGTATCTGGATGACAAATAGGGCAGTTATAAAATGCTAGGACAATCATGAGCTTAGAAACATTAGAATACTTTTTGTCAGTTGTCAACACTGTGAATGAGCTAATACCTATGAGTAGGCAAAACAGTTGAAAAAAAAATACTCCTAAGGCTTAAATCATTATAAAACTATACACTAGATAATTCAAGAATTAAATGAGCTAGAGTTATGGTTCTTGTGCATTGCACTTCTACACCTCATAAGGTATCCATTAGCCAAGTTTGGAGTGAATCTATTCAATAGTACCGGGTATTTAAGTTATGCACTGGACAATTTTTTAAAAACAAAATCAACTAAGGGGGATAATTCACAAGTGAGATGATGAAGGACTGTGGTTCTTGTACACTGCACTTTAACACCTCATAATGTATCCATGTTCCAAGAGTGGAGTGAATCTATGCTTTATTACTGAAGTAAAAAAATGTGACAATGTGATTCCTATGTGTTTGCCATGCTAATGCAGGTGACAATAAAATCACATTATCCAAACATTGTATTAGGTCATTGTTACAGAACACCAATCAACTGTTTCAGTGCCATCCTATTTATGCCTGGGTCAACTGCTCACAAAATGAGTAAAGCAGGTCAACCATTGACTACCTGTTCTCCCAGGGAAACTATTGTAAACACTGGAAAGGTGCATCCCTCTCTCACCTTGTGCTATACCTTTTTGTATGACTCAGACTTATTATCTTGATATTTCAGTGGTTTTATTTCAAGCTTCTGCTAAGAATTTTTTCTTAATACATGCAAATAAATAACTTTTATAACATTATCATGTAAATTAAATCAATCAGCAAGTAAAAGAATAAATAATAAAAAAAATTATCACCATTTAAATTCAAAAATAAATAAACAATAAAAAAAATAAAATTATAAAGAAAAATTAAGAAAAAAAAAAAGCAAACAACAATACTATAAATATCTTACAAGTTTTCACTCAAGAAATTTATCCAAATCTAGCTCACACATAAAACACTGACTTAACAAGACAGCATCCTAGAATTTGACCTCTTATCATGCTCTAGATAATGAACCTTAGATAAAACACAGAACATAATTATGTTCATATGGCTGGTGGACTAGAGATACCAGAGTAACACATCATCATGCTGCTGACATATGACATCGCATAACACAAGGCAAATGTGTTATCAGAAACTAGTCTGACACATAATTACTCCACATATGTGTAGAAGACACTTAAGAGTGCATACACCACAGCATATAGATGTCAAACAAAAACATGATGTTCAGCAATAAACAATGCCCTTGGGATATACATATCATACCAGTAATTAACAGATCACCGACAGTTAAAATGTCTTAGCCTTTAACCCCATGAATATTCATGTACAGATCTATGATTTGATGACTATTAATTTACAAAAGTTTAAGTAGTATATGAAACAATGGATTTTATTTGCTTTGCAGACTGTAGAATCTGAGATACATGACTTTATGAGCAAACAGAATGGACCCTGATCAGACTGTACCTTCCATGAGCTGTCTGGTCTGGGTTTGCTCTGTTTGCCATAGAATGAGTCTATATGAAGTAAAGATCAGACACCCGGAGCTGGATTTGCTCTTTTTTGCAAAGGCATTACGTGTCTATATGAGGAATGGGGTTAAAGATGGTGTTGTAAAAGGGAGGTCAAATAGGTCCTGAAATATCACTTTGGGAACTTAAAAGATGACCCCAGTTTGATATGACCCACTAATGTCAAAGATTTTCCTACAACAATTGGCATCTTCACTGAGTTTCCTATTTTTTAAAACTAGTAGATATAGCTGTGCCGTGTGTCATATCTGTATGAAAAACTCATACATTGGTTTATATAAGGATGTTGAGAAGTGCAAACTCCAAATAACAGTAAAATTAAACAACTAATTTGAACCAACTAGTTTCTATCACACAGATTTTCGTCAGGTTTATTTTTCATTCAAATTTTACTCCCTGAAGTAATAAAAAAGATGTACTATTAGTTAGTGATCTGTCTAAAAATAGATCATGAATATCAACCTATATAGGAGTTGAAAAACACATAAAGTATACATATACATGTATATGATAAAGAAATTCATATGTTTTATATGATGGTTATCAGATAGAACCAGCCTGAGAATAAGGACATGATCAACATGTTTTATACCTGACAGTGCTCGCTTGTAGACTCCTTGTAAGATTGCTGCAAATCGGAAGAAGTTGAAGGCAACGTAAAAATCCCAGTTTTCTATCATAGGGATACCCATCCTACGACAGTACTCGGCAACTAACTCCTGCTCTTCAGGGATTCCAAGGGCTTTCAAATCCACACCAATAAACGCTGGAATCACAGAAGCCCATGGTTAGGTAGTAATGGATGGTACATACATGTAGTTACTGTTTAATCCATGGAGGTAGAAATTAAATTAAAAGTATCTACAATAATTTTGCATTTATAGTAAGATAAAATGCAAATATCTTTTCATATGTGTAACAGTATAAAGGAAACATTTATTATATTTTTGATATTTATAAAAGATAAACATATCATACATCATAAAAGATAAACATATCATACATCATAAAAAACTAAAACTATCACTAAATGTGATTAATACCCCCGCAATACTGCTTTAGAAATGATGAAGTTATTAGGATTAAGAAGAAGAGTATGAAAAAGACATTTTTACATTAGTTTTTTTTCTTCAGATTTTTGGCCGGGTTACACAGGTTGTGCTTGACCATTGTATGAAATTGTTTTGAATTCCAACCAGTAGTTTTAAAGTTAAGCTCCTGACAAGGAAAAGTAACAAAGGGCAATAACTCTGTAATTACAATAGATAGAGTTATGGTTCTTGTGCACTGCACTTCCTCACATTGTGGTTGACAATTGTATGAAATTGTTTTGAATTCCAACCAGTTCTTTTAAAGTTATGCTATGGACAAGGAAAAGTAACAAAGGGCAATAACTCTGTAATTACTCTAGATAAAGTTATGGTTCTTGTGCACTGCACTTCCTCATATTGTGGTTGACCATTGTATGAAATTCTTTTGAAATCCAACCAGTAGTTTACAAGTTATACTCTGGACAAGGAAAAGTAACTAATTATGGTTCTTGTGCACTGCACTTCCTCATATTGTGGTTGACCATTGTATGAAATTGTTTTGAAATCCAACCAGTAGTTTAAAAGTTATACTCTGGACAAGGAAAAGTAACAAAGGGCAATAACTTTGTAATAAGTCAAGACGGAGTTATGGTTCTTGTGCACTGCTCTTCCTCTCCATGTGCTTGATCATTGCATGAAGTTGTATTGAATTCCAATAATGCAACGGACCGCTGGACCGACCGACCAACCGACCACCGGTTGACTCCTATATACCCCCCCAACCTCGTTTCGGGGGTATAATAAACATATCATATGTCATAAAAAACAAACATATCATACATCATAAAAAATAAACATATCATATGTCATAAAAGACAAACATATCATACATCATAAAAGATAAACATATCATACATCATAACAGATAAACATATCATACATCATAAAAAAAAAAAAAAAAAATAAAAAAAATAAAAATAAAAAAAAAAAAATACAAAATAGTACATCAAAAAAGATAGGATGTTATCACTTTTATGATGAATAAAGATACCTGTATGTTATTTATTTGATATTCTACCATACATAGGTTAACCTCTGTCATTACGTACGTCATCTTTATAACTTCCGGGAAAAATGATTCGATAATACGGAAATTCGCGTTCCGGATCCGGACATCCATTTTGGGAACCAATCTTCCATTTGCTATTTAAAATGACTCGATAAACCGGGTACCAGTTCAGACTGGATTTCCCACCTACTATTTTTAGACATCATTCGGACTAATCTTTGCGCGTGACTGTCATAGAAGTGTCACCTGCAGATTGTTTACACATAGCCGCGAGCGCTTCACACTAATTAGTCCAGAGAACAGGGGGCAATTAAGGGCTGGTATAGCCGCAAGCTACATATATAACTAGCGAGTGAAGAAGGTAAAATTTATTCACAGCAGCAGATGTATGCTGTAAAAAGAGACAGAAAAGCCAACCATCCTTTAGATCGTCTTTTGTTCGTATGTTTTGTTTTCAGTGCGTACATTTAATATTCATTTGTTTGTGACTGTTTTGGCTAAAATAATTTAATCCAATTCATTTTGCTCACGAATGCAGAACAAGAAATGGGTCACAATTATGCTGTCACCTACTTAAGGTGCATTTTTCTTCTCTTAAAGAATGCTGATGTCAAGAATGGATTTAAATAAAATTAAACCATCATTTGTAAACATCAATTTAAATACATAATCATATATAGTCCTAAGCATATAATTTTAAATATAATTATTATTAATGGAAACAAACATAAACACATACACACAGTGTACAATGAGAAAGTATGAAAGAAAGAAAGAAAGAAAGAAAGAAAGAAAGAAAGAAAGAAAGAAAGAAAAAAAAAAGAAGAAGAGAGATATGGATTGATTCATTAATACGGAAAATCTATCTTATTTAGAAAATATTTTTCAATCTCTACCGTTTTAATTTACAACTTTTTCTTCTTCTCCTATTTACAACATTTCTCTAACCTTTTATTTAGAATATATTCTCAAATCTCTATCATACTTAGAACATAGTCTCTATCTTGTGTTGAACATAATCTATCTGTTCCATATAAATTTTTTTTGTCACTTTAAATAAGTTGTAAAATCATAAAAACATTTTTGCATAAAAATTACTTTTACATTCAATCAAATTATAATTGAATTTCCCTATACAGGGATGTGACAACATCCTGTTAAAGACCTCCATCCAGACCTACATCCCTAGACTCACATGTCTGCGTGGGATGCCCGTGCGGCCGCTGATGGGTCGTGCACATAGTGGCCAGGTCCGTCAAGGGATCACCAAGAGTAGATAACTCCCAGTCCAGAACTGCCGTCACGCGTGCCTCCGTTCCGGAATAAATCAGATTGTCAAGTCTGTCCATATGATATAGGTAAATCTCTCTTAAAGGTGCATAAACAAATTTGATAAAATTTAAAATCCAAAATTTCATCTAGCAGACCAAATTTGCATATAACAACAAAATCACATTTTAATTTGATTATTCATAGCAGATAATTTTATAATAAAAGCTTTTGTTCAGTTCAAAGGTAAAAAATTGCGTAAACCACCAATATCAATTATACCTATTCGACCTGAAACTAAGTATCCTTATATCAGTATTGATGTTAAGTTTAGAGTTGGATGGATTAACCAATACAGTCCCTACAAGGATTGACAGGGAAACGTCATAGAATGTGAGGGTTTCTAGGATAAATTCTGGGTATAAGATATGTACCATACATGGTAAATCGCTAACTTAGGATTTAACATCTTAATATCTAAATATAACATTTATTTTAGAAAATTTGTAGCTAAAATATTTTTTCAAAACACAGTGATTCTCTCCATTTATATTACTTTCAATTTTTTAAAAAATGGGTTACACTGACAGAAAAAAAATGCTAACTGGTTTTCCTTTTCTATAACCTGAGAGTCAAACTTAAATAATCTGTATTGTGTTCAAGATTTGCATAAGAGGAACCTAGGGATCTAGATATATTGCTAGAGGTCGTAACTGTGCCCTGGTCAAACTCCACAATATTTCTTGATTTTATCGTAGTCTTGCATCAAGTTACTACATGCACCAGCAACGATAAGAAATTTTAACTATGTCTTAGTAAATAAACTCAGACATTTCCTTTGCAAAAATACACTTTAAACAGACAAATATTGCAAATGTTTTTTTGTGTTTTTTTTTTTGAGGTACGAAATGATTTCCATGTTGAATGTCCCTTTTACACTCTATCTGCTAAGTTTAATTTATCATAAACTAGAACTATCACTAAATGTGATTAATACCCCCGCAATACTGCTTTAGAAATGATGAAGTTATTAGGATTAAGAAGAAGAGTATGAAAAAGACATTTTTACATTAGTTTTTTTTCAGATTTTTGGCCGGGTTACACAGGTTATGCTTGACCATTGTATGAAATTGTTTTGAATTCCAACCAGTAGTTATAAAGTTAAGCTCCGGACAAGGAAAAGTAACAAAGGACAATAACTCTGTAATTACAATAGATAGAGTTATGGTTCTTGTGCACTGCACTTCCTCTTATTGTGGTTGACAATTGTATGAAATTGTTTTGAATTCCAACCAGTTCTTTTCAAGTTATGCTATGGACAAGGAAAAGTAACAAAGGGAAATAACTCTGTAATTACTCTAGATAGAGTTATGGTTCTTGTGTACTGCACTTCCTCATATTGTGGTTGACCATTGTATGAAATTGTTTTGAAATCCAACCAGTAGTTTACAAGTTATACTCTGGACAAGGAAAAGTAACAAAGGGCAATAACTCTGTAATTCCTATAGATAGAGTTATGGTTCTTGTGCACTGCATTCCTCATATTGTGGTTGACCATTGTATGAAATTGTTTTAAATCCAAGTTATGCTCCAGACAAGGAAAAGTAACAAAGGGCAATAACTCTGTAATAAGTCAAGATGGAGTTATGGTTCTTGTGCACTGCACTTCCTCTCCATTGTGGTTGACCATTGTATGAAATTGTTTTGAAATCCAACTTGTACTTTTCAAGTTATGCTCCAGACAAGGAAAAGTAACAAAGGGCAATAACTCTGTAATAAGTCAAGATGGAGTTATGGTTCTTGTGCACTGCACTTCCTCTCCATGTGCTTGATCATTGCATGAAGTTGTATTGAATTCCTATAACACAACGGACCGCTGGACCGACCGACCAACCGACCGACCACCGGGTGACTCATATATATACCCCCCAAACTTCGTTTCGGGGGTATAACAAAAGTCATTTGTTTTAATTTGTGTACAATTTGTGACTGCTATAAAGTCATCTAGGGGTGGATTAGGTACAAACAAGAGTGTTCTCTGGAACACATGTGTCACCTGCTGAAGCGTGACGGAAAAAGTTTGACAGACAGATGGACGGACGGACAGACAATGGAAAAGTGATCCCTATGTGTCACCTCTGCTTACAGCAGGTGACACAACAAAATAATGGTATAATATTTGACTCCCACTGTGTTTTACGTTACTTTTGAATGAAAACTCATTTTTAAATTATTATTTTTTTTTTTTTTTGTATCAATGTAAATTGAATAGAATTACCTGGAATGTGAATGGTTTATATTCTATGTATTGTATTGATATTGCACAATTAATCTTACAGGGATGCAGGTTGGGCACTCCAGGATAACAGTGACAGAGCCAATAGCCTAGGGATTTCTGGAATAATACAAATCCAAAAAACGGAACTGATTGTTTCCTTGCACATTTTTATAGGTTTTTTTTTTATTTTCAATATGCAAAAATGATGAGAAATTTTTGTAATGAAAAATGTTTATTCATTTGAGTTAATATTGAAAAGAACTTATGATAGTTGCAGAGTCAGTTAATTATTTTTTCTTCCATTTATACCTGAAGATTTTTTAAAAAGGCAATTTATGTTTAAACTAGTTATTTAAGAAATAAAATAGGCTTCTTACTTAAAAAATTTGAAATATGTAACCTGTCATAAATATGCAAACTTTATCTTTTAAGACAATAATTTGGTATTTTTTAAAGATCTGTTTCTACACCTTTAAACCAGGCATCTGATAGCCAATAAGACTCGCTAGTCTACAGATATTCCTGTCAAATATGCAAGAAAACAATACTCACAAGGGAACATAGGAAATCCATGTGGAATGTAGTAGCAGATGGCAAGCGTGGCAAGGTCACAGATGGGGTCACCGAGAGTGGATAGCTCCCAGTCAAGGACACCAATAGCCTCGGGTCGGTGTGGGTGGTAGATTAGATTATCTAGTCTGTAAACACAACATCTACCTATTGCACAGGGTCTTAATCATAGGGTTTCTCAAATACACCATTTTTATCACCAATCCTTTCTTCAAATGAATGTATACTACCAATATATTTACATGACCTTTCCAGCTGGTTTAAAACCAGGTCAATTAATATACAGGTTAATTAGTTTTTATACAGATTATTATGTGACAATACTTTAAAGCCAAAGGCATGTCCAAACTGAGAATTACTAGATAAATATACTGTAAAAGCAAGGCTCTGATTGGTTACTGAGAAAAAATGTTTTGAAAGAAAGATTCTGATTGGCTATAGAAAAGAAAATGGTCATCCTAAGCTTCTTATAACAGGTCAAGGTCAAGACACACCCACCACTTTCAAAGCACTAGCTCCTATGTCAAGGATATGGGTGGACACTAAATTAGTTTTGACCTTGACCTAATGACCTGGTCAAGGTTATGTCATACCCTTTGGTTACAAAGCATGAGCATCCTCGGTTTAAAGGGTTAGAAAAATATGGCGCAGACACAAGGTGATCGATATACTCGTATATCCCCATCCAAACCTTCTTTGTGAATATAAAACAGGGAAAGGTGCTGTATAATATATGGGAACTAATCTATTCTGATCATGTCATCATGAGATGGCTATTTATCCTGTTTAACAGTAAAAAAGAATTTATCATCAATATTAAAGTTCAAGATGTGTTAATGGCCAAGCATGAATTAATAAAACCTAGTTCGTGTGGCGGAAAATTCCGGAGAAATTTTGGGAATTGAAATCATTTGTTTTAGTCAAATAAGGAATTTTGGGATCATTTCAATGGAAAGGAACTGGCTGCTGACCGATCCATTCTGTTAGGAAGTATATTAAAGTTTATCTGATCAAATAGCCTAGTGATTGAATCTAACACTGGGTCTGTCTGATCAAATGGCCTAGTGATTGACTCTAACGCTAGGTCCTTCACCTCCATATGAGTTTAACATCTACCGTATGGAGGGAAGTGAAGGAGGTTGACATGGGGATTGGACCCCACCAGGTAGGTTTGTAAGTCGCCATGGGGATTGGACCCCAGGGGTGACTTGTGGTAGGGATTGGACCCTATCATGGGGATTGGACCCTACGGGGCATTAGTGGAAGTTAAATGGGGATTGGACCCCATGCGTAGCGAGTGTAGGGATTGGACCCTACTGGATTTATTACTCGGGGAGTCGCAGCTAGTTCCTTTAATAATAATTTCTTCGGGGGTTTCCGCTACATCAAGGACCTTTACAGCCACACTTGGAATGTGAATTGGTTCAATAAATATTTGTTGTTACCACACTTGGAATGTGATTTGATTTGATAAATAGTTGTTATTACTACATTTGGAATGTAAATTGATTTGATAAATATTATTTATTAAATTTTAACTTAGTGCTGGTGTTAGTGATCAATTTTAGCCATTTTGTAATAAAAGTATTTAGTTATAAATAGCTATTTACCAACAATAAGGAAACTGACTGGGTTTTTTAATACATACAGACAAAAATATGGAAACAAAATGTCATTAAATCACTACTAACACACAATGTTTCTTGGAACAGTTATGAATCAGTCACAAATTTGATCATAGATAAGTGATGACACTCATCAGTAATATTATTCATTCCACCTCTATTTCACAAAATAAGAATGTAGCACAAAGTAGTTTTTATGAATAGCATTTACTATAGAAAGAAGCAGACTGAAATAGACTGTTTGACAAGGTGATTCTTATATGTCAAAACATCCACAAAAAATATCATTAGAATAACAGAATGTGTATCAAAGTGAAATTAACAGCAAAACCTGAAATCGCCGTGAACAATGGTGCATCGCTCGTTCTTAGGAATGTGAGCCGGGATCCATTCCTTTAGTCTCTCCATGCTCTCTATCTCTTCAGTCTTGCTTGCTTCATATTGTTTGGCCCAGCGTGTAAAGTTGCGCATCAAGTAGCCCTCTGTTTGAGACATAAATAGGTCAAAGGTAATCCTTTACAACACGAGATACCCGATCAAACGGACAGTAAACTGTTATTTGCAGTTTTTCAAATTTAAGGTAATCCATCTACCATTAAATCAAAATCATTGTCCTTCAAATGCTTTAAAAACTTCAGAGCAGATGCAAGAATCCATTGATTTGGGAGTTGCAGGTTCTTTTGCTCAATGTCTATAAAGGATTGCATTAACTCTAACATTCCCATGATCAGTTGATGGACCTTGATCACAATTTCATGATGGATGGATTACCTTAAAAATCATACATTTCCAGTAAATATTTTCCACTGAAATGTACCAGAATTACGGAGAATTGGTTAATGCAAAATAAGTTATTCACTTAATCAACATTACTTAATAACACACCTTCTACTGTTCATAATCTATGCCTGGAGTCTTATCAGTGGCACTTTAAAATATGACAAATAATGGTACATTATTGATTAAAAGGGATCTTATTTCCATAGAAATAAAAAGCAGGACTTTATTTTTTCCTGTATATTTAAATATATCCTTCAATCTTAATATACACACATACTATCAGAAAACATTCCTTACTCATACTGTATGTTTTACAGAATATCTTAAACCCTAACAGAGATAAATGGTCAAAATACAACGTCTGTCATTTCTCCCGAGTCAATGCATGTCCTCACCTCGTTTTCCGTAGTCTTGCAGTCCAGCCTTGTCTATGTCAACGGAATGGATCTTGCAAAGAGTTTTGATCATCTCAGAGTAGATGAGGGTCCGTTCCTCGGGGGTCTGTCCTTTTAACAGATGATCCTGGAATATTCGGCCTGGCATGTGGTCCATCAGATAAAATGGTGTTCCCACAATACTGTAATGTATGGGGCAGTATGTTAAAGTTATATCAGGAGAATAAATCACTAAAATTAAAGTAAAGAAAAGAAATCTTTCACTGCTGACTGAATATAAAATATGAACTAAAATATTGCCTGTGATAATGGTTAATTCTGAATTTATTTAATTCACTAGGTTGAAAATACATGTAACATAAATGTGTGAAAAAAAATCTAGATTTTTAACTTGAAAATGAAATAATTATTACATTCCAGCAGTTTTGAAAAAATGGTATTTCATAATTATTATTATTTTTTTTTTTTAAATTTCAAAATATGGCTTGAATATAATCACACAAAAACATATAAAACAAATATCCAATGCTTTGACCTAATGTTGCCATGGAAACTTACCTTGGATCTTCACAGAGGGCCAACATCCTGGGTACAGGAACTCCCTGTGTCCCTATGGCCTTCATCACTTTGTATTCCCTCTCTACAGCATGGGCAGACGGAAGCAACTTGCCAGGCTAGAAATTATTTTTTTTATGTTTTGCTTGAAATTAATGCACATTAAACAGTATTTCTTTCATCTATGGGCTTCCTCTACACAAGGTTGACATAGTGCTGTCTCAATGAAGTGTTATTTAATATGCAAGTGGCATAATACCTCATCCAGTCAAATTGTCCTGACACCCAATCATACAGTCCTTGAACTACCTTTATGAAATAGATCCTAACAAGGGAGATATACCTATGACCTACTGGCTTGAGGGCAGAAACTCAAAGCATAACTACAGGACATAAATTTCTGGGTGATTTAGTACAACTGTACAAAGTATATTACAGGGTATAAAACTAAACTGGTTCAATCCCCTCCATGACATAGCAAAGTTGTTAAAATGATACTGATATACAGTATCTCTCTTTTACTTGGCACTCAGTACGTAAGTGTTGTTCCAGGACTGGTTGGCCCAGTATCAGGACAACGTGACTATGTGAAGTGTCGTGGAATAGGATGATGACTTTTTGTTTTGCAACTGAAAATAATTACT
Organism: Solen grandis; assembly: GCA_021229015.1. Taxonomy (NCBI): domain Eukaryota; kingdom Metazoa; phylum Mollusca; class Bivalvia; order Adapedonta; family Solenidae; genus Solen; species Solen grandis. The sequence goes on along the minus strand of CM037789.1, from coordinate 30,704,345 downwards.
GTGAAATCGTTAGTTTTCGTGGGACACTAATTTTCATCAATTTCGTGGTTGGTTAATCTCCATGAAAACTTGTCTCTACATAGATCCATGAATTAATGTAGCCACGAAATATTCTTAGGTACATAATCAACGAAAATTTAATGTTAATGAAAATTAATGATTTTACAGTATTTAGATTTAGATTTCCCATTAAAATTCAGCACAAGCTAAAAATAGATTTATCAATGAAGTTGCAATATGCAATGAAGCTTCCTTAAACAACACACTCCCCAGCAGAACAAGATCAAAATTCAATTAATAATGAGGTAAATTTTAGCTAACGTTAAATAGGAAAACTCTGTTCAATGCTATCAGTCAATTCAAACTGGAACAGTGCATTTAAGGAGACAGAAAAGAAAATAAGAGAAAAAAACAGCATATTGTCAGGGTTATGGAAAACCCTTTTGACATTGATGTTTAATAAATAAATTAACAAATTGAGGGCTTGGGGGAACAAAATGGCAAAAGCATATGAATAAACAAGCAGTTACAATAGTTGGGTATCAAGCCCTTCATCAGCAAGCAAAAAACCAAATTAGTATTTCAAATACCCAAAATAACTTACAGGTTTTTTCCTTAAGACCATGTCCTTTCCCCCATATCCAACAAAGTAGGTCGGGTTGGACTGACCATGCGAGTAACAGCGGAGAAGAAGAGGCTCTGAAACATGAAATAAAAGTCATTGCAGATAAGCTTGCAATTGAAACATTTTCTAAAAATTTTACTACAAAAGAAAATCAAATTAGTTTGAAATTTTTTGCGTAACTTTTTTTTTCTTTAAAAAAAAAATATCCATGGTTCTATTCTAATTTTGTGGTAAATAAAACTAGAACTTTTATTAAAGATGACCGATACCCCCCACCCCTCACATCCTGCCTTGTCTTCAAGAAACGTGAGTTTATGAAAAAAGTTCAAAAGACAAATATGATTCTGAAAAACAAAATGACCTATTTCATAGTTCATTATATGTCACAATTTCTCATCAACCTTCTCTTTATATATGCTGATAAGCCCTTTTGACTTTTGGACATTTTATTTTTATACAATATTTTGTGTATAAAGAGAACGCTACCTGAAGACTGCAGATTGAGCTGTGTGTTGAGGAACTTGACCAAGCTATTCACGTCCAGCTGAAGGTGTGGAGGAACACTTGTGGTGCCCGGCACATACCCGCTGACCGGAAATCCCAGAATCCTCTCCAACTCCATCAAGGCCTCCGCAGGATCATTAAACTTAAAAACGTAACATTCTCAGTTTGAAAGTTTTATCTTTATAATTTAGCGGTGGAAATTTAGGCCCCATCTTTTCCATTCATGTTTGTTTATTGGTTTTAACGTTCCATCTAGAATAATTCAAGTCATTTGCAAACTATGTCTAGTTGAGACAGATATTGTGCTGACACACTGCAGTAGATATGTGGCATGATACCACACCCAGTCAAATTACCCTGCCACTGGGCCAACTAGTTCTCGAATTACCCTTATATGCTGAGTACCATGCAAGGGAGTACCGTTTTCTATGACTTTGGTATGTCTAAATCAGGTATTAAACCCATGACCTCAAAATTCTGGGGTGGATGCTCTGACCACTCAGACCCTGGGGCTGTTTCTTTTCCATTCATGGCGAAATCAACTGCTCACAAACAGTATCAACAAAACCAAATATTCTTTTGAGTAAACCAGGTCAACCATTGACTACCCATTATCCCAGTGTAGCTATTGGATAGCCTGTAAATAATTTGAATACATCTCATTCTGTTTACACTGCTTATGTCTAACACACAGATTTCTATCAAACTTTTTTGAGATGAACTGGAGGTTTCCTGTTCGGACATTTTATTTCCTGCTAGGAAATCTCTGAAATTTGTGATAGGTAGTTTGAGTACCGTATGTATCGTAAGTTGGAACAATGAGACTTTGTCTGAGGCATTGTAAAAATATTGAATGAAGAATGTCATGCAATTTCAAAACCCTCATTTTATAAATGTTAAAAAAACATGCTGCTTTATTTATTTGATGATCATATGAAGTCCTTTCGAAAAACAAGTAACTGGTGTTGCATGTAACACAGGAGTCCCCTAACAGTGAGATGCATAATTTTTCCGTTACCATAGCAACCAATATTTTAGTCGTAGAAAAAAAAATCAGACACGTGCAGAATCTCCATACTGCCATCTATTAATATATCAAGAATCATAATATTATCTTAATCGGTTTTTAAGTCATTGCGGGATGACATCCGAACGGATGGCAAATCTATAGTCCCCTCCAGTGTAAACACCTGTACGGGACTAAAAAGTATCAAGACCATTACCTTTATAGTCTGGATGCCAAACTTTTGAGCTGCCTTCAAATTCCCTCCTATGTCATCGAGAAAAACGCACCTATCACCTGGGAGATCCAGCTCTTGCAGACATGCTTCATAGATCTTTGGGTGGGGTTTCCGGTACCCAACCTTACAGGATTCCACTACCTGTAGATTTCAATATCTAACTCAAAACAATGTTGTGTATTCTAACTACATGTACTCATGAATCAATATGCAGCTCATGTTAATGCTGTGCAATGTCTTTATTTTAGGTCAATATCGAGCTCATGTATACATGGGTAAAGGTTGGAATTTAAAAAAAAAACCTGAAAATCCTGATTTTATCATTTTTTAAAATAGTTTTATATTGAATAAGAAGTCACTTGGCAATCTTTTATTCCTGAAATTCAGGAATATTGCTGAAAATATTTACCTATGTATACATGTAAATGTTTTTTTAAGGGGTCAATTTCTAGTTCAAGTAAATGTTTGTGTATCTGCTCTGTATGGGTGCAAAATCCATAACCACAACAGTTTTGTGTATCTTACCTGATAATTCCAAGCTTTCAAGACAATGTGGTATTTTTGTTTTCTATTTTTAATTCGTCAAAATAAATTCTATGACTGTTATGCATATTCCTTTCTTAAAAAAGGAAGGATATTATTTAGCACATGTCAACCTTGGAACATTTTCTCTATCTTGGTATCATATCTTGCTCATGTCCATGTTGTACCTATTTCAGTATTAGTCTAAACTGGTCTGTTTCAACCCTTTGTCTCATATAGACTCATTTTGATGCATTGGCAGCAAACAAAGCAAACCAAGATCATACAGCTCCTGGGAGAAGCTGTCTGATCAGGGTTTCCTCTGTTTATACAATATTGTAGCTCAGGTTCTTCACAGCAAAAAATAATGCATTGTTTCATATATACTGTAAAATCACTAATTTCCGTTGAAATTAAATTTTGTGGAATCTTTTATAAAGACAATTTCGTTGTACATATATTCGTGCATTCATGTTCTAGAAATCGTGCCATCTGTTAAATAAAAATTGTTCGTTGGGATTAATATTCGTGGATAAAATCGTCAACAAAATAAAATAAAATTAGTTCCCAAAGAAGACTAAAGAATCTACAATACTGCTTTAAGTTCAGAATAAAATGAATATTCATGAAGTCATAAAAATAACATATGAATAATTCATGAGGTAAAGGATTACTGGTAACACTGATTGGGAAACAAATAGGGAATATTATGTTGCAGTAGTTTTTTTGTGGCGTTGTTGTTGTAGTTGTAGTGGGGTTTACCGTCGCTGCGACAGTATTTCAATCATATAGCGACGTCCAGCTAATTACAGGTGGAGGAAGAACCTGAGTAAACAAAGGTACCCGGGTAGAACCACCGACCTACCGCAAGCCAGCTGGAAGGCTTCCTCACATGAAAATCCGAAGTCCCTACCGGGATTCGAACCCACAGCAGTGAGGGGCTGACAGATTTGTAGTCCATGACTGTAACCGCTCAGCCACGACGGCCCCTTTGTGGCAATGTATTTTGCTGAGCAGTGTGGAAAAAATGTCAAATTTTCCTATGCTGCGAGTAGCAAAATACAAAGCCACGAAAAGCTACTGCAACATAATTTTCCTTTTATTATATACCTATAAATATTCAAGACACAAGAAGTCAATTTACACAGGCTTTAATGAGTTTATCAATTTATTTCAAGAAAGTGACGTCACGAAAATCGAAAGTGACGTTTCACTACCGAATTTTAATCTGTTGAGTTGTATTTGCGCCTTGTGTTTTGCATGTATTTGAGCCAGAAAATTTAAAGGTATATAATAAGTCCTTACATCAACCTCTCTTGACTTTCTCACTATTTTCAGTATTAAATGAGTAGGGTACAAACAATAGGTTCTCTAAAAATTCAAAGACCAAGCTTACCACATCAAACAAGGAGAGATCTAGAGGAATATAGGTGGTCAAGGGGTCAATATTGAACCAGTTGTTGGTCAGTAAGGCTGTCTTGAGACCTTCCGCCCTGACACACTTGACCGCGTCAATCATTGAGGGCAGTGGCTTGTTGATGTTTCTGTGGACAGTGTTCATCAAGTCCGACATGTCCACTTTCTTGCCAAGCTGATATAGACACATGTTCCTCATGTACACAGGCATAACTCAACATATACAGAGTTACACAGGCTGTCAGGCATAAAACAGCCAACACAAATACCAGAGTAAAAAACAATAAACACAGAAATTAACTATCATTAAATGCGCCTTTGATTTGTTCAAATCTGTAATTTACACACTTGGGCTAGCTACAAATTTTATGTAAGTATTTGTGATTGTTCACCAGCTGATTGGAATGCAGCAATTAATAAACTAGTCAGACTTAAAACAATTAGCAAATTGGGTCTGATTTTAACTCTTACCATGCTTACTTGGACTTGTCCTTTTTCCATTTTGGACAGTACCATTTGTTGTTCATGGGGGTGACTGCTAAAAATTTATTGACTGAAAAGCAAATAGTGCAGACCATGATCAGACTGCATGGATGTGCAGGCTGATCTTGGTTTGCAATTGTTGCAAAGGTAGTCACAAGTGCCCACAGCATTGTAAGGGTTAAGTTTTTACAAAAAAAATTGTAGAAGACAGCAATATTAATTAGTTACTAAAGACAAGAATTTAATTATCTCCCTGTTAAGTGACAGCATTCTTCAGAAATGAGGTCAAGATACCTCTCAGTTCTTCCCTTGTTCTGTTTATTATCATGATGCAAAGATTGACGTGAGACCATCTTTCACAGTATGTTGTCAAATCTTTGTTGCGTAGAATATCAGAGCAAAAACAAGGAGCTGACTTTCATGAGATTGAATTATACTGTGTGGGTACATGAAACAGTGTTAGAACCACAATATATTTTAAGTATCAGAGCATTTTGCTTTTATCTCCTCTAGAAATTTTCAATTTTCCCCAAATTTGCTATTTACTTCAGATTTTTTTCCCCACATATAAAGAAATTGGCAATGTTTTTCCCCCAAATATGATAACAAGAGGCCCATGATGGCCCTAATTGACCCAAGGAACATCTGTACCAATTTATTTTAAAATCTGGCCAGTAGTTTTGAAGAAGATGATTTTCAAAGTTTTCAAATTTTTTTTCTTTTGTTGAAAGGGAAACCTAGGTATCACATATCAATGTTATTTAAGCAATTTAGTGAAAAGGACACATAGATCATCCCTAAGATTAACATCAAACCTGTAGTTTATGTAGATGTTATTTAAAGGTTCTTATTATATAGCAAATACTCTGGGAGATGATTTTTTACAACAAAACTTAAGCAACTTTGGAGAGGGATTACCCGACTCTGTCCAAAGATAGCTTTTGGCCTAGTTTTGCCAGACAGTGATCTTCAATTTCGCAATGTTTTTTCATTCTGTCCATGGCACACAGTTCTGCAGGCAAGTCTTATTTTGCAACTGTTTGTAATACGAAGAACTTATATCTACCAAGTTTTCCATACACTAGTCCTCTGTCTTTGGAGTGAAGTCATTTGGTAATGGACCAGCATTCAGGCTTTTATTCGTCATTTAAAGCAAATTGTTGACGACGGACAACGCACGACACACGACGACAGACGCCGGGCGATCACAAAAGCTCACCTTGAGCACGTTGTGCTCAGGTGAGCTAAAAAGGCCTGACTATGACATTGTACAACATTTAAGAGAAGGCGTGTTTATATTAGCATCCACACTGTAATAACACATTTGGTAATGGACCAACATTCAGGCTTTTATTCTGAAGATGAGGAAGTAGCCTCAATACCATATTTCAAAGAGTAAAAGCACCATTATTCAAGTTTGGGAAAAGAAAACCCTTGGGGTAAATAGCAAATAATTTTGGGGAAACTGCTTGAATTTAAAGAAATATTCAGAGAGAAAGACACATATAATCATCCCTTGATAAACGGTCATAAACCCTGATAGTTATGTAAATTTAATTGTAATGTATATTGTTCACGTAACAGATACCCTCAGAAAAATAATTTTTACAACAAACCTTGGAAAGACCTTGCAGGAGAGGGAAGGATTACCCCTCCCATGTCAAAGATGACGGCTTTTGGCCTCTTAGCCCCAGACCCCGTGCTCATCATCGCCGGCAGCCCCATGTGTCTCTGATTCATCCGTTTCCATGGCAACATGCTGCAGGCAAGTCTTGATCCCCTCAACATGCTGTTGAAATATGAAGATATTTATAATCTACCTAATGTTTATCCTACACTAGGGGCCTCTGTCTTTGGAGTGAAGTGGTTATAGCAGTTACCTTTATATTACTAAGCTGCTGAACCGCTTTAAATTCAAATCCCAAAAGGGTCACTTAATGGCTAATGCTATTTCAAGACAAGAAGCCCCACAGCATGTTGCTGGTTCTACGCTGATGCCTCTGTACACTCAGTGTCTTCCTCCACCTAAAATAAGCTAGGCATCGATATATGATTCTTTTGTAAAACTGTTGAAATACCAGTACTGTTGTAACATTGGTAAACTCCCAACACAACGAACACCTTTACTTTACCATGATCTGTCTGTTGGACCACTGAAATGCCCGAACTGCAGGGCCTTTTGTCCAGTTATGGGGAAGGTGCCTTGCTCTTTTTGTGAGAAAAAATTTCACATTTTTCACAATTTGAGAGATATTTTTTTACCATGTTTGAGAGCATAAATAGGGTCTCTGCACTCTGGAAACCAGTTTCAATGTTGTAACATGTTACTTCATAAGTAAAATATTTTCATTGAAATAATATTTTGTATAACTATTAGAAAGTCAATATAGCAAAGTAAATAATGTAAATTGGCTTCATAATTATTTTTCATTGAGTTTCTCCATAAGCAGCTACCCCATCCACCAATCCGATGGGGATTTTTATCTGAGGGTGGGGAATTTAGGAGAATATTTTGAGGAAAATAGGTCACCCATCCAAGTAATGACTCTATCCTATCAAGTCAAGAATATCAAGTAACTACATCACACAAAAACTAGCTCAACTGCAAGGCAGTTAGACTTTTCCTATACCACTACACCTCTCCACCATTATATTCTGGGAGTTTGGCCCATCCCAAACCTGTGACCTTGAAGCCTGGTTCCTTAAAACCAACCATCCAACCAATCACATTACCAGCGAGTCTCATGGAAACCTTTGCCCACCAGAGAATTCGAAACAGACCTTCCTTATTTACCACTGCCACAATATAGGTAGACTGGCAGTCACTGATCCATGCACTGACCATATCAAACATAGAAAAACTTTACAGGGTTCGACATTAAAGCCCGACCGAACGACACTCACTAGTAGATTGATGGTCCGGTCCAGCTAGGTCCTAGGCTAACACGACCAACTGGTCGTGTTCTAAATTGGTCAAAGTTCGCAGAAATTTTATCTTTTGGTACATCAAAAGCACAAAAATAACTGTAATGGTCAAACTATTGACCCTTGTTGAAACAGTTTCTTGGAAAACCTGTGTGTGCTATATTTAGCAGCATTTTCAGTAACAACCTTGTCACGTGTTCACTCATTGGTTGGTGTTTTCAGAATGAGGCTGTTTCCCCCGTGCACTTGCCAAGTTTAATGTCGTAATACTACGCTAAGAATGCTTATTTCTTCATCTAACTTTTCATTTTATAATGTTTACAAAATATTCGTATTATAATGAATCAAATATAATTTAAAAATGCAAGAGAAGCAAGTAAAAACACAAAAGCTGATCTTTTTATTATGCTGGGATCCCATTCATAACGACAATAGACCTTTTTGTGATTTGCTTTTACCGCAATGTGCAGCCGATACGAAAAATGTCAAACAGTCTTTTCATCCGACAACAAGGGTCAGGACTGCCACAAAATACGCCCATCACAGTATGGGGACTCTCAGAAATAGCTCAGAGAAACAAGCTATTGTCTCCTAAATCCCATTAGTTAATGAATGTTACTTATTAAAACACCTAAGGTCTAAGGACTAGGGACAAGCAAATTATCAAGTATGTTGTGTACGTCAAGGGCCATAACTTCTAATTCATTCACGCGATTATGCTGGATATTGAACTCATCTGAAACATTATGGCCATGCACATGTGTGGAAAGTTTGAAAAGGATTGGGCTAACAGTATTGAAGTTAGAGCCAAGACAATCACAATTTCAAGTATTTTGTGTACGTCAAGGGCCATAACTTCTAAGTCATTCACGCGATAATGTTGGATATCGAACTCATCCAAGATATTATGGCCATGCACATGTGTGAAAAGTTTGAAAAAGATTGGGCAAAGTGTATTGAAGTTAGAGCTTGGACAATCCCAATTTCAAGTATTTTGTGTACGTCAAGGGCCATAACTTCTAAGTCATTCACAAGATAATGCTGGATATCGAACTCATCCGTGATTTTATGGCCATGCACATGTGTGGAAAGTTTGAAAAGGATTGGGCAAAGTGTATTGAAGTTAGAGCCAAGACAATCACAATTTCAAGTATTATGTGTACGTCAAGGGCCTAACTTCTAAGTCATTCACGCGATAATGCTGAATATCGAACTCATCCGCGATTTTATGGCCATGCACATGTGTGGAAAGTTTGAAAAGGATTGGTCTAACGGTATTGAAGTTAGAGCCAAGACAATCACAATTTCAAGTATTTTGTGTACGTCAAGGGCCATAACTTCTAAGTCATTCAAGCGATAATGCTGGATATCGAACTCATCCGAGATATTATGGCCATGCACATGTGTGAAAAGTTTGAAAAGGATTGGTCTAACGGTATTGAAGTTAGAGCCTGGACAATCACAATTTCAAGTATTTTGTGTACGTCAAGGGCCATTACTTCTAAGTTATTCAAGCGATAATGCTGAATATCGAACTCATCCGCGATTTTATGGCCATGCACATGTGTGAAAAGTTTGAAAAGGATTGGGCTAACGGTATTGAAGTCAGAGCCTGGACAATCACAATTTCAAGTATTTTGTGTACATCAAGGGCCATAACTTCTAAGTCATTCACGGGATAATGCTGGATATCGAACTCATCCGCGATTTTATGGCCATGCACATGTGTGAAAAGTTTGAAAAGGATTGGACTAACGGTATTGAAGTTAGAGCCAGGACAATCACAATTTCAAGTATTTTGTGTACGTCTAGGGCCATAACTTCTCAGTCATTCACGCGATAATGCTGGATATCGAACTCATCCGAGATATTATGGCCATGCACATGTGTGAAAAGTTTGAAAAGGATTGGGCAAACGGTATTGAAGTTAGAGCCCGGACAACAAATGTTCCACGCCCACCCGCCCTGAGTGTTCACATAATACGCCCCATCTTAAGATGGGCGTATAAAAAAGACAATGTCAGTAATGAACAAAAAAGGTCAAGAGGAATCAAAGAAACTGTATGAATAGATCTTTGTAGACCGTTATTCATTTCTAACGGTAAACAGGAAAAAAAACCACTGGTATTCCGAAGTAAGTATATTGATCTAAGTATGACATGTATGTCATGCACTTCGGTCTAGTTCAGTTAAGGTCAGGTCTAGTAGGTTTTCTAACTTACTGGACCACTAGTCCAGCTCTCAAAAAAGTTAATGCCGAACCCTGCTTTAGCAAGATTGGAACAATAGGTAACTACAATGCACAAAAGCTAACTCAACTGCAGGGCAGTTATTCACTATAGTCAATGAGCAGTGACTTGGAAACCCATGCGCCATAGTCCCATTAAAATTGAAAATGTCCCATTGTTCTCACATTCCTGTGCGCCATTTGTCTCTTTCACTTTGAACCACATTAAGTACAATATGCATTGAATCATAATCTTTATTGTTGTTTTTTCTTATCGAAATACATTAAGTATGAATCGCATTTTCATTTTGCTTTTTTGCTGAGTAAGCCGCATATTCTCAGACGCTTATTAAGATAAGATATCATACAGGCAACTGAGCTGGACGCTTATTAAACCATATAGAATTACGCAGTCGGAACACTC
>CM037789.1:30643878-30693878 GCA_021229015.1 Solen grandis | reverse complement strand
CTGCATAATATTATTGATGTGGCAATATCAACATCGAATCGGGTACGAATGACGCCAAGAGCCGCGCCACTTAATACTGCACAGAGCCATGGAGTTGTCATAACCTAGGGCCATATACCATGCTTTTCGCGGTTACCTTATGCTGACATATCGTGCTTAAAGGCATTTCAAAACTCTTATATAAGTTACACCCCCCCCCCCCCCCATTTATTCACCCACCCGCCGTTGTGTGGGCATCTGTTTTTGATTTGCCACAGTCTGTCTCAGGTATTGTTCAAGAGTGCATATGTTGCTACCTGGGGTTGTATATAGTCATTCACAGTTTGAAAAAAAAAAGTTGTGAACATACCAAATACCAGAAATGATCCTAAAAGTACTCTATTATTCTTTTTTTGTTTGAGCAAATATAAATCTCCCTTTTTTTTTTCTTTCTTTCTCTGTTGATTTATTTTGTCTACTTTCTTTCTTTCTTTCTTTCTTTTATTTTTCATTTATTTTGTTCTTTCTTTCTTATTTTATTTTATTTTAGTTGTAAAAATTATCATAAAAAGGGACATTAATTTTTTAAATAAGTTATGTATCACTAATTACTTTCATTCTCTCATTTCTTCCCTCAACACATGTTTATATGTCAGAAATCAACACAATTTTATTACTTGTTTATTCAATAAGAGAAATTCTGTTGAATAAAATGTAACGAAACGTTTCTAGCAAAAGCAAATACAAAACAAAAAGATCATTCATTGTCAGAATTATGTTCTTCAGGTTCATTTTAATTAACTACAAAAATGCGTATCTCTATATTTTCAATATCAAAACTTTAATTTAAAAAAAAAATGCATAAACGTATGATCCTATAATCATGCAGTTACAAAATTGTCTCCAAGTAATAAATGTAATAAAGAATATGTAAGGGATCATAAACTAAACAATCCACATATTATCACGATGTTTATTGCTTTGAGTAAAACTAACCTACTATCTCACTTCCATTGTAGCAGGTAATTTAGTTATGCATCAACCCATCAGAGGTTTTACCGTACTATATTGGCTAAAGACTCCCTGCAGTGATGACCAGCACTTAGCAGGTCTGATCACAGCAGATGGGGGCCTGGCTCAGTGGGACATCACATTCCTTTCGAGATGCCTTTAATATGACAGTCTACAGCGTCTTCCTTCGAGCGTTCGTTTAAACGCCACACAACGTTAACTCAATAGATAAATTGGAAAACGGACCCGTGCAGTTCAAATGGGGACACAAAAACGACTACTTTTCTTCGGTATGACTAAAACACGAAAGGAACGAAAGGGACGAAAGGAACTAACAAAAAACATGAAAGTGATTTTTTATCACAACAAAAATGTAATACTTTAGTTTTTGATCTATGAAATATGAAAAGCCATCACGTTTAATAAAATTCGATGATAAAATGTTATTTTTGAGTCTTCCCTATGTTCCAGAAGTGTTACGATAGTTCCTTTCGCTCCTTAAATCATTAAATCACTAATATATGCCAAAATTAAATATTTGGAAAATAAATAAATAGAATTTTATTACAATATCATACTTTAAATATTAATGGAGGTAGTATTAAAATTATTTAATCACTAATATATATAGCATTTTCTAAACCCAGGCCCCGTGGATCCGCAATTTAGACCCGCCCGTTTCACCGGGGCTGCGAAAGGAAAATGGAAAATATAAATAACTTGTTTTCCCCATAAGTATGGTGTCAAGTGTTACATATAAGATCTTTTTTGTAATATAAATCGTATTTAATAATAACAACAGCTAATTTAGTCTTAACCGAATAATTTTTTATTCTTTTGTTGTATTCGTATATACATACACGTGTATTTGAAGCGAACGAAAGGAATTAAGCAGGCATGCCGTATGTCTTATAAATTATATATTAACAAAAAATGAACAATACTGGACTTAAAGTTTACGAATTTTATAAATATTATTTAGTATTTTAACAATCCACAATAAAAACATGACTATTAGCAATTTTCTCTTGAAAATACCATTTTAATAAGTTCCTTTCGTCCCTTTCGTTCCTTTCATGTTTTAGTCATACCCCTTTTCTTTGTAACACTCTTGTTCCCCAGAAGAGTAGACTTTTCTTTTTTTTCTTCTTTCAACAGTAAGAGGAACCCACTACACGGCGAGAGTGTTCTTCAGAATTGTTACTATTTTTTAGATTTGTTCAATTTCGGTGGATTCACCGTATTAAATTCTCGCGAGCTGTGCAATTTTATTTATTTATAAACAAAAATAAAACAACTACTGTGTGGTTACTGAATAACTGTGATACACAGTATACATTGCAAAGGTGACAATTAGATCTGACACAGAAATCAGTTCGTTCTTTTAGAAATATAGATGCGTTTAATAAATTAATTCAGTCATTATCAAAAAGACATCACATTTAAACATTTGAATTTGATTTTGTACATTGCATATCTCAAACTGGGTTTTATACAATGGAAATAAAATGTATCATTTTTGGCAGAAAAAATAAAAAAGAGAGAGCAAATATGGTATGGGTGGTATTTGAATTGAGAACCCACATCCTCCGGATCTCTCAAACTTGTTAGGATATCACATTGTATATATACACTTCATGTCCACACGTGTATTACAACTCAGTTTTTATGGTAGCTTTGTATGACACAAATTATGGAATAAGTGTGTTGCGTTTCACTGTAAATATCTTGATTTGATTTTACATACGAAAAAAAAATATATTCTTGATATGACATCTATTAAAAATTTTCTACACAAATAAAATAAAAAATGATTGAAAAGAAATATGACAATTGAAAGCTAAATATAGACCTTATAGAGCGCCGAGTACTCCGAGTGACCGATGAACGCAGTAGTTACCTCCCCTTACAGTTGTGGAGTTTGCTCTCCTTGTAGTGATGAAGTCCGAATGTTCCAAATAAAACCGGAAGTACAGGCATTGACAGCTGGCAAGTTGACGTTAGAAAAATGTCTGGAAATGGTGGATTTCAGGCATCCACAGGATACAATGATAGACCTCCATCTTCAACAGGCAGTGGGGATGCAGATTTGGCCAGTGACCCAGCCAGCAGCAGTTTCTTTAACAATGAATACAAGCGGTAAACAATCGTCACATGATATCCCACCCCCTCTTAATGGGTTTACTTTTAGAAATAACGATACTCACCGGTTTAATTCAATATGATGTGATGCAATTGGTGTATGAACCCTTTTTAAAACGAGTCATATATTATTGCATTTTAATGCCAATGACATATGCAGTCGTTTGAAAATAAATCGTGGCAAGTTGAGCTTAATACCATAATTAAATCCATTTATCCTTGTATGCTGCACGGTTATTGACTGGTTTTCTTTTTATAATAGAGAAACCTGCAGGCAGAAGTCTTTTTCCCTAAGTTTTGACACAAACATTTATTTGGAAGATGCCTAATAATATTCCATTTCTAACTTTCTAGTTATCAATGATGGGGAAACTGAGTTTAATTGACAGTTTAAGGTTTTTAAATGAGAACTGGTTTTCAAATTGGGGAAAAAAAATATATACATTCTGACATAAGGATTATTTAAAATCTTTGGGTCATTAAAATAAAATCTACCAAGATAGAATATTCTATCAGAACATTTTATTGACCTGTTATCAAAATAAACAGTATTTCATGGTCTGTACACTTGCTTAATGAATATTTATACTGTTAAGTTTGTATGCTTTATGAAAATTAAAATTTAATATGATTGTTTTATAACATTCCTTAGACTGAATTGTTAATGAAATGCAAGTTAGCTAAGTAGGTATGACTGTAAATTGGCTATGGTGAAGAATCTAACCTTTGGCAGTTAGGGGAATTTTTTCTATAAAAGATCATACAGATTGTCAAGATTTTTCATTTTTAAAAATTCTAATCTAAGATCTCACATAATGCCTAGCTGCCATTGGATAATTGGCTGTGGTTCTTTAAATAGCTAATAATAAAAAGAGGTGATGACTTTGGTTCAAATCCCCATACTCAATGCTGTTTACTGCTTATTTTACTATTTTTTTCAACTGTTAAAAGAATTAAGTTTAATATAATTTGTTAGATTTTAATAATTTGTTAATGTTTTTTTGGTCCCTTACTGGTGTTTACACCAGGGTGGGCTATAGGTTTGCCTTCCGCCTGTCTTGAAATCTGGATCCCGCAATAACCTAAAAACCGTTTAAGATAATATTTTGAAACTTGTTATATGATAAGATGGCAGTATGGAGATTCTGCACGTCACTTTGTTGTTGTTTTTTCTCAGACCAAAATTCTGGTTGCTATGGTAACAGGAAAATCACTGTTACTCAGGCACCTCACTGTTAAGGGACTCATGTGTTGTGTGCAACACCAGTTACTTGATTTTTTTTTTTAAATATATTTTTGTTTCAATTTGATTAAATGATTATCAAACAGTACAGAACATTCCAAAAACCCTCATCAGAGATTTTGTCATTGCTGTCAAAATCACTCGCTTCAGTTATTCTCTTGACAACACTCAGTCTGGAAAAAAATCAACAACCAGTGTACCAATTTTTTTTTCAATTAAGACTGAGCAAATTTATCTAAAGCAGCTTACCTAAAGTATCTGTATTTTTGTTGACATAGGTTTATATTTATATCTATATGTATTTCTTTTAAAGACATGAAGACTTGAAGATCATGTTAGACAGCAACAAGGATGCTCAGAAACTGGATGCAATGAAAAGAATAATTGGGGTAAGTTCACACTTGATGAGATTCAGCAATAAAAATGTGACACGGTTTATTGTGTTACCTGCTTTAAGCAGAGGTGACAAATAAAGATCACTTCTCCATCCTCTGTCTGTCACTTTTTGTCACACTTTTTTCATCACCCTTATTTCAGCAACTGAATATTGTTTAAAGGAACACTATATTTCCTTGTCATATTTTAATTATTTCCTATGACCAGTTGAAAAATACAATATGACTCAGTTTTCTTGAATGAAATTAACGGGAAAAAAATCTCTCCCTGAAACTGTTGCATAGATTTGTCAGTGTTGAAGGAAAATAGTCATCTCAATGATCATACAGGATTCTACATGGTTACTAACCTTTTAGATGGAGTCGTAGACTATATTATAAAAAAAACAAAAAAAAACACTTTTTTTAACACACTTTTCCCTTATAGCTTTTTTAGTGAGGCATATCCAGTAGCTTCACTGGGAAAAGTTCAATATTTCGTCAAAGCAAACCATTTATTGTCTGGAAAAAAAAAAGCATATGCATATATTTAGAAAGATTTTTAATGTGCTTTTTACATTTAATTACAAAATATCCTAGAACATTTTTAACTTATTTCAAAACCTCTCCCTTCAGGAAAAATCTCTAAAGTGTTGATTATATTAAAAATTTATATATGTTGATTGGGGTACAAGTTCTTACAACTTATTGAGAATTGAACAAGTAATTGGCACCTTGGATACATCATGGCTAAAAAAATCTTGCTTCTAATATTATATGTTTTTATGGCACCTTCTGTACCTTAAACATCTTATTATCCTATGTGTTCAGACGATTGAAAGTCCTGGTTTATGACTTATTATGGTCTCCTGTTTATGTTTGTTTTGCAGATGGTTGCCAAGGGTAAAGATGCCTCTGATCTATTTCCAGCAGTGGTGAAAAATGTTGTCTCAAAGAATCTAGAGGTGGGTTTAAAAATCTAATTTATAGATCAAGGGGTGAGACCAAAACTAGGCTAAGTGCTTATATAAATATAGGCACTTAGCCTAGTTTCAATCTCCCCCCTTAAATGATGTGATTTACCCATTTGTCTAGGACACATATCAGACAGTTCCTTCCTTTCAGGTGCTGTCCTTGTGGCTTGGGTATTCATTACTTTCATTGATAGCACAAATTTTAGCAGTACTTATATAATGCCTTGTCCCGTTCTCAAGAAGGTGAGAAAAAACACAGGTATTTTTTGTTGGCAGGTAAAGAAGTTGGTATACGTCTACCTGACCAGGTATGCTGAGGAGCAGCAGGATCTGGCACTTCTGTCCATCAGCACATTCCAGCGGGCTCTCAAGGTGGGTGGTTCAAGTCTGGGTCTATTTGAAAAATTCTTTATCAAAATTCTCGTTTTAGTCCGATATTATTTTAGTGATTTGAAATACACATCATTTCTGTTGTTAAAGTACAGAGAATTAATGGTTGTGTTTTTAAAAAGATAAAAGTTATTTTTTATGTATTCAGTTGGTAAAAGGGTTAAACAGTAAAAGGGTTAAACTTAATGATTAATCAAAAAACATGTTTCTACACTAAACATATTTCATTCCCATGGTTCTAAATAGATCTGGTGTATAATTCTTAGGAAAGACATGACAAAGTCCTTAGTTCTACCATTAGACCATGGTGCCATTCAAAAGCATGTCAATTGTGGTATTGTTTCTTTGTTCTAAAAAAGCATTGTGATAGACTAGTTTTAAATCTATAATTCTAAGTATTTTTTCCTTCTTTATTAGTGGCATCTTCTCCTGTCATTGTTCCCATTCACGTTAAATGTTGTATAATTCACACATACAAATTCTCTTTCACGCAAGTTGTATCTCATATCCAAAATGGTGCATACAAAAATTCCAGTGATGGAAAACTTGTCTGTCAAAAGGCAAAATATATACAGTGGTCACGCGATTCCTCGAGGTCGGACGGGATCTGCTAAAAAACTCGAAGAATCTCCGTATTCGAGGAATAATTTATGTGTCAAAGTTCAATACATTTACATTTATTGATACCTTAACGTCGTCTTTTCAGTAATTATTTTGTTACGTTTAGCCTTAATAACGCTTTATAAACATAAGATATGTTTAAAAATGCAAAAATAACACGATAATAACATTTATTGTGAGAATTAAGTCAGAAATAAGTTCTTTTTTACCGATAATTTGATTGAAACCCCCTTTTTTTAGTTTGTGTATATGGCGGCGTTGCGTATTTTTCACATTCTTGTAATAAACACTTAAAATTATATCGTGGTTATTCAAATTAATGATTACAGAGAAAAGGAACAACACACAAACAAACAAAATCGGATCCTTTAATGACAAATGATTAATCATGCAGACCCGTGACAGTTTGTTACATGATCAGAAGTGTGAAAATACTTTCTACATGGCCATGTTGATATTACGACTCACCAATGTACTCTCATGAAAACCATCTCGACCAAGGTGTTAATTACAGGGACAGGTTGTATGGTTGTCAAGGATATCCACTTCGAGGAATCGCATAGAAATCATATAGGATATACTCTCTAGGGACCAAGGACGGAGCTCGAGGAATCCAAAATTTAAAAAAGGGCTAAATCAAGGGACCGGGCTTGTAGCTCGAGTCATCGCTGGTATTCAATGAATCTCCTCATTGAGGAATCGCGTGACCACTGTATCAGGGAAATTTAAACAAAGAATAAACATGCTTTGATTGGCTATCGGAATATACATTGACTTGGTTTACAATATCTTAATGTAAGCATTAAAATGAAGTGTAAATGCGATATATAACCAGCCTACATCTGGGTAATTTCCACCCCCACATGAGTCCATCTATGTAAAACATGTCAAAATCTAGGCTTGGATAGTTTGGATTGAGTGGCAAAAAGAATGATTTTTGTCATAACAGTTCCCCCAAAGAATCCTAAACAGTATCCAGTAAGAAAAATGACATGCCAAAAACACCCCAAATATTTTCAAAACAAATGGGTGTCTGGGTTTTCATGGCTTAAATTTGAAATTGAAAAAGGGAAAATGCAGTGATTTAAAATAGGAAACAAGGTCTTTGAGTTTTTAATCCCCTTAAAATTTACACCCAGATTTTCAACCCAAGGTGTAAATTTACCATTGAAAAAAATGTGATCCAGAACACATGTGGAAATTTTTATGAAAAAACCAAATGCATTGTCATTCACTAAGTGAAAACAATAATACAAAACTAAAATAAAATATTAAGCGTGTTCTATAGGATCCAAACCAGCTTATTAGAGCCAGCGCCTTGCGTGTCCTGTCCAGTATCCGTGTGGCCATGATTGCGCCTATCATGATGATGGCTATCAAGGAGTCTGTGATGGACATGTCGCCGTATGTGAGGAAAACAGCTGCGCACGCCATTCCTAAACTGTACAGGTGAGTAGGTTTTGGTAATGGAGAATTGTAATAACCCTTGCTGGAAAGTTATTTTCCATCAGATAATAGATAATATAATTTTACAAGTTCAGATCCTTTGGATTGATGGGTGCCTAATTCCCCATTCAGCAAAGGGTTTATATAACCTCAGAATTTGTCATGTGACTTGAAAAATGGGAAGAGGTTTCTGTTTGATTTTGGTACAAAAATGATAGAAGAAGCAAATGTATTTGAAAATATGTATGTTAAATGTATGATAATTGCAAATTTAGGAAAAAAGGTATATATGTATAGTGTATGAAAATAACAAATTTGTATAAAAATATATATTTGATATGTATGAAAATAGCAGATGTGTATAAAAACACGAGTTGCTTGGTACCTGTAGTCTTAGGACATTTCATTATATTGACACAGATTGTAACTGTGTGACAATGTATGATAACTAAATTTCTCTAACGCATTCTAATGTCTAATTTCACCCAAACTTTTGCCTAAATTCCCCCACCCCCAATTTTTGAAGTCTATCTATATGATGGAGTCAATTGACCACCCATTTAAAAATCTCAAGGAAAATCCAGTTTTGGGTCTAGAGTTTCAAACTATGTTATAATGATTCTTGAATTATACAATATGATAAAGAACATTGGATTAACCCTTTCCCTCATATAGACTCATTTTGACGCACTCAATAGATACCACATAAAGCCTGATCTGCAGAAAACCACAGTTAAACCTTACCAAATTTAATTACAATATCCTCATTTCCAGACCACTGAGGAGCAGCGAACAGCATAAAACCTGATCAGCCTGTGAGTTACTCGCAGGCTGATCTGGTTTTTAACCCTTTCCCTCATATAGACTCATTTTGACGCACTCAGTAGGTACCACATAAAGCCTGATCTGCAGAAAACCACAGTTAAACCTTACCAAATTTAATTACAATATCCTCATTTCCAGACCACTGAGGAGCAGCGAACAGCATAAAACCTGATCAGCCTGCGAGTTACTCGCAGGCTGATCTGGTTTTATGCTGTTCGCATAGGTCTTTTCATGGTTTCCTCTATGAGGGAAAGGGTTGACGCTATAGACAGTGTAGGTCCTTGTCTCTACACTCCAGTTGTTATGGAGAATGACAATATACTAGTAACATGATTTAACCTTTACCTCACTAAGTCATATATTCAAATCTATGAGTTACATTCTATTTATTGATTTTTCTGATTTGAAAATCTGCTGTCAGCTCAATGTCGGTAGTTTAAATTTCAGAAATGGTGCTTTTTGGCCCTTGGAAATGAGTGGCCAGGTGTCAAATTTACACTAAAATAATAAGAAGAAGAGCCACAAGTCTTCAAAATATTGTTCTGTTAACATCTTTGGAAAATTTTGATCCTTGAGTTTGGCTGACTTAAGGGAACCCTGAAGTGACTACTTTTATAACTGTCACATCTGTTTTTATTTTCAGTCTTGATCCTGAACAAAAAGATCAGCTTGTTGAAGTGATAGAGAAATTGCTGGGTGATAAAACAACAGTAAGTGAAAAGTTGAAGAAACAAACGGTTTAGTACAAGTTTACTGCCAATGAAAACAGAAAATATAAAGTTTATGTCTTGTTGGTGAATCTCAGATAATGAAAACATGCACATGATGTTTAAGGTAATCCATCCATCATTAAATTGTGATCATGGTCCATCAAGTGGTTGTGGGAATTTTGTAGTAAATCCAAGCCTTTATAGATTCGGAGCAAAATAGCCTATGATTCCAAAAGCAATGGATGCTTGCATCTTCATTGAAGGACTATGATTATAATTCAACAATTGTTTGATTACCTTTAAACTTCACATAGATAAAAAAGGGAGACATATATATTGTGTAAATATCTTTTTCCATGTAAGTTATCAATTTAAGCTTCATGGAAGTAAATAAGGACCCATGCTATCAGGTTGATAGCTGAAACGGGATTAACAAGTCAAGGTCAAGTTTATCAAGGTGGATGAAAACACCTTATAGATACACATTTAGCTTCACCAAACAAGCTGACCCTAATTATCCCAGTGTATTTCACTGCAATTTGATGAATGCTTTTCTCCAGTTTTTAGTATTGAAACTTTAGACACCATCTCTGCCAGCAGTGCCTCATGTTCTTTTGCATATACCAGGTCAACCATTGACTACCCCAATTATGCTACTGTAGCTATTTGATAACATGTAAGTCAATTTTGATTACATCAGTAAAAACTGAAAAGGTCAGCTTGAGGGGAGGAGAGAACCATTTTATTAGGATCTTTTTCATAAGATGTTTTAAAGATTTTTTTTTATGGAAAGAGAAGCCCAACGGAGGAACTTATAGGAACTTATTAGGGATTATACAATTATTGTGTATTACTTTTTAGCTTGTGGCTGGCAGTGCTATCCAGGCATTTGAGGAGGTTTGTCCGGAAAGGATTGACTGATCCACAAGAATTATCGGAAGCTCTGCAATCTCCTGGTGGACGTAGAGGAATGGGGTCAAGTTGTCATCATTAACATGCTTACCCGTTATGCACGCACACAGTTCATCAACCCGAACTCTGAGGTAGGCTTTGTTAATTATTGCTGTTTCTACTTTTTGTGTCACCTACTGTAAGCAGGGGTGACACAAAGGGATAACTTTTCTGCTGTCCGTCTGTCACACTTTTAACGTCTCGCTTCAGCAGGTGACACACATGTTCCATGGAACACTCTTGTTACATGTATACCCATTCTTCACTTTGAGATTGAGAACAGGGGGATTATATAGGAATCTCACTTGTTGCATCCTGCCCTGTCCTCTTTTTAATTCATTATCTCAAACAGCTAATGGTACTCTAGTGAAGCAATCTGAGGTTTACCTTTTTTTTTCAAATAGGAGTCAAGTGACCATTTGATATTTTCAAAGAATCATTTTGAAAAATGTGTGTTACATGTTGGACTCAGATAATTTAGGGTCAACATGGACAGCTCTACTCTGTTTATTAGCTACTTTAAAGGGAAAATGAGGATGAATTGTGGATGGATAGGGTAATGGGTCAATTCCACTTTACCTAGGACCAAGTAATACTGTTAAACTTTATGGCATATTTCTTTTTTTTTTCTCTATGATTAAAATACTGGTCCCAATTCTTTTAATTTGTTTGTTAACAAATATTGTCTGTTATAAGGTAATAATTTTTGACAACGTGGTCATGTTCTTAAATAGTGTAAAACAGGATGTAGAGGGCGCCGTGGTCCAGTGGTAACGTATCCGATTGCGGATCCAAAGGTTTTGGGTTCGAACCCCGTTGGAGGCAAGAATTATTCATGACCTTCCCAGGCGCAAAGTACTGGTCCAACCCAGGAACCGTCAAAAGGGATTAGTATAAGTTGTAAGAACTTGTTTCCCAATCGACGTAAAATAAATAAGTTTAAACTAAACAGGATGTGTTGAATGTGTTTAACCCTTTTCAAGAATTTAAGTTTTTCTTAGCACTAAGTATTATTGATGGAATTCCAGGCAGGTTGTCATAAACATGTACCATCATACTGTTAGAAGTTGGGAGGATTTCCAAATACCACTGAATTTATGGGTGTCTTGTATGCATGGATCAATAAAGGTTCTGTTAAGATACATAGTACCCCTAAAAAGGTGGAAATATTTCATGATGACAGTATACAGTGGTCACGCGATTCCTCGAGGTCAGGCGGGATCTGCAAAAAAAAGTCGAAGAATCGCCGTATTCGAGGAATTATTTATGTGTCAAAATTCAATACATTTACATTTATTGATACCTCAACATCGTCTTTTCAGAAATTATTTTGTTATGTTTAGCCTTTAATAAAAGTTTATAAACATAATATATGTTAAAAATACAAAATAACACGATCATAGCTTTCATTGTGAGAATTAAGTTCTTTTTTTACAGATAATACGATTGAAACCCTTTCTTTTAGTTTGTGTATGACGGCGTTGCATAATTTTTACATTCTTGTAATTAACACTTATACCGTTGTTCTTAAAATCAATGATTACAGAGAAAAAGAACAACACTCAAACAAACAAAATCGTCTCCTTTAATGACAAGTGATTAATCATGCAGACACATCACAGTTTGTTACATGATCAGTAGGTGCGAAAATACTTTCTACATGTCCGTGTTGATATAACGATTCACCAATGTACTCTAAGGAGGTTTGACAATGTGTGAAAACAAAAAGAAAACCATCTTGACCAAGGTGTTAATTACAGGTGGTCATAGAGCTGGAGTATGGTTGTCAAGGAGATATAGGTAGGTTTTGATATCGACTTCGATGAATCGCATAGAAATATAGATTATACTATCTAGAGACCAAGAACGGGGCTTGAGGAATCCAAAATCGCATGTTTGAAGAATCGCCCATAAGTTTATATAGAATAAGAAGGGCTAAATCAAGGGACCGGGCTTGTAGCTCAAGCCATCGCTGGTATTCAATGAATCGCTACATTGAGGAATCGCGTGACCACTGGATTCTAATCTTGATACATGTACCACTTTTAGCAGCATTTGCTATATGCAAAATTAGCCAATACATTTGAAGGGTATGAGCACTTCTTTGGAATTTTATTATGTGATAAGAACTTATATTGTCTGAAGAAGACATTAAATGAATGAAAGGTAAAAAAGAAGCCCTTGCTTTTCTGCAACGATTTCTTAAAAGTGACAGTGCTACAGTGCTATATTACTTGAACATGTAATTGTTTCTGTTTAGAATAAGACTTTTTTTTATATCTGACAAGGCTTGTATAATAATTGCTTTTGAAGTATGCACAAAACGATGAATAAAATATCTAGAAAATAATTCTCAGGTGCCTTTAACCCTTTCCCTCATATAGACTCATTTTGACGCACTCAATAGGTACCACAAAGCCTAAAATTAAACCTTAAATTTAATTAAAAATCTTTCCAACCACGGGAGCAGCAAACAGCATAAAACCTAATCAGCCTGCGAGTTACTTGCATAGGTCTTTTCATGGTGTTCTCTATGAGGGAAAGGGTTAAGAAGTTTTTAATGCAGAGGTCAAACTTGTAACTTACATAAAGAGCACTAGTATTCGTTATTGACTTACTAGTTTGATTTTTGCATTTAAGTTGACTTGAATGTACCTTACATGAATTTCAGTTCATAACCCTTTCCCTCATAGAGGATACCATGAAAAGACCTATGCGAACAGCATAAAACCAGATCAGCCTGCGAGTAACTCGCAGGCTGATCAGGTTTTATGCTGTTCGCTGCTCCTCAGTGGTCTGGAAATGAGGATATTGTAATTAAATTTGGTAAGGTTTAACTGTGGTTTTCTGCAGATCAGGCTTTATGTGGTACCTATTGAGTGCGTCAAAATGAGTCTATATGAGGGAAAGGGTTAAATGACAAAATAAGCTCATTCAATATCTTCAGGATGCTGGAGATGAGGCAGAAAAGCCTTTTTACGAGTCAGAGAAGGAAGAAGAGGAGGAGGACAAAAAAGGTGACACCGGCCCCAAAGCTAAACCATACATGATGGACTCAGACCACAGGTTGCTTTTAAGGCAGTGCCGGCCTCTCCTTAACAGTAGGAATGCTGCAGTAAGTTTAGAAAAAGGAAAGTTTTAACTTCAGTTATTTAATGATAGGACAGAAAGTGACATCGGATCTGCGTTGGTGTTGGCGTTACAGCTTTTGGTTAAAGTTTTGCATGCAAGTAGCTAACAACCTTATAACTCAATAACCATTCATGGTATTGACTTGAAAATTATGAATATGTTCAGGGGCATCAGATAACCAAGGTAGATAACTCTTGACTGAATTCAATTTAAAATATGGCCCCTTTTTAACTTGTAAATTTTGGTTTAAAGTTTTGCATGCAATAGAAAATTCGGTTAAAGTTTTGCATGCAAGGTACTTCCATATTTATATCTCAGTATCCAGGCATGCAATTGATTAAAAAAATCTTTAATACACTTAGGGGTATTATACTATTAAGGTAGATAACTCTTAATGGAATATATTACAAATTATAAATTATGAAAAATGCAACATATTTATAATCAGGTGAGCGATTCAGGGCCATCACGGCCCTCCTGTTAACTTAGAAATTTTGATTAAAGTTTTGCATGCAAGGAATTTCATGCAAGCTACTATCCAGCTTATATCTCAGAAATTGTTTATAGTATTGACTAGAAAGTTTAGTAGTGTGTTCTGGGGCATCAGGAAAACCAAGGAGGATAACTCTTGAATTGAATTTTATACAAATTATGGCCCTTTTCTAACTTGGATGCTTGGTTAAAGTTTTGTATGCACAGTGTTGTTATGCTTATGTATCAGTAACTAGGCATGGGATTGATTTTAGACTTCATAAAAATATTAAGGGGTATCAGACTATCAGGGTGTATCAGTTTTGACTGTTATTATATACATGGCATGTGAAGGGCAAAAATTGAAAAAGATTTCACTTGATTTACCAACAAGCATTTTGAATAGTCGAGCGTGCTGTCCTCTGACAGCTCTTGTTTCAAGAAAAATGTTCACTACCTACATACATGTCCTCTTTTATGTTGCATTGACAGTTCATGAATATCCTGATCAGACATCAGCCATGTAAAAATATTGATAAATTCTACCTTTACATATGATAGTCTTACTGTTTGCCTGTCCACAGGTGGTGATGGCAGTCGCTCAGATGTACCATCACTGTGCGCCCAGGTCTGAGGTTCTGATCGTTGCCAAGTCTCTCATCCGTCTCCTCCGCAGCCACAAGTAAGATACTCTTGATTGTATTTCAGATGGTTTGGGTTGCATCTGATTTCCTGCTATTTTCAATAATTTAGAGAGTAAGTAGATCTGACCAGTCCAGGTGTCGGAGTGATTAGAGTGTCTGTCCTGGAATTGGGAGGTTGTGGGTTTGATTCTTGACTATGACATATCAAAAGTCATTAAAAATGGTACTGGTATAGCTCCCTTGCTTGGTGCTTAGCATATATGGTTAGTTCCATGACTGGTTGGCCCAGTGTCATGATAATGTGACTGAGTGTGGTATCATGTCACATGTCTAGGGCATGATACTGCAGTGTGGCAGCACTATATCTGTCTAAAGCAGACAAAAGTCCCAAAATGTCTAAAATACTGTCAAAGAGATGTTAAATCCAAGCAAGCAAATAAAGTTGATCTTTGTTGATCGAGCATGCTTTAATACAATTTACAACTAATTTTCAAGAAACAAATGTGATAATGTTGTCAAACCTGATCGAGGGGTACCTTTTAAACTCATTACAACAAAACTTACTCACAAACAATATTGAGTCTTGGACTCTAGTTGTATCATTGTTTGTAGACTAGTGATAATGAAATTTTTTAATGCTCTGGGTTTACCGGATTTATTTGGGGGGGGGGGGGGTTTCTGTGACCTGGTATCTACTGAGCCAGATATTTAGTTATCACTGACTTCATTATCAGGGGCATGGAAAGGAGAGCACCCTCCAGTGTGTCCCAGCCTTCACACGGACGGTAAAGTTATATCCCATTATCCTTCTTACCACACAAGCACTTTGAAAGAAAAGAAAATTGTGACCAGTATAAAACCAGATCCGTCTCCATTGATCTTGTAGACTGATCAGGTTTTATACTGTTTGCTACTCAAGTATTAAGGTATTCCATACGTCATGAAATTATAATCATGGTCCTTCAAATGTTTAAGATGACTTCAGTGCAGATGCAGGCATCCATTGAATCAGAGTTATAGTCTATTTTGCTCAATGTCTATAAAGGCTTGCATTTACTTTAACATTCCCATGATCACTTGATTGACCATGATCATATTGTAACTATGGATGGATTACCTTGAGAAATTCTAGATGAGAAAAGAAGAGAGTGAAACCTGAAGACCAAGATGTGTTCAGCTTGGTCAGGCATTTCTTTGGTCTGACATGGTTTTGAGTGTGTGGTAAGGGGATAAGTTGAAGATTCAGTCTCAATACACCTTGTTCCATTGCACACATTTATCTTGTAAATCCAAACATGAAGGACACTATATTTGATCCCATTTATAAGCTTGCCATGCATAAAGGAGAAAATACATTTTAATTTACAATTCTGATAATCAAATGAACAATCTTTTTCATGACAATTTAAAATTCACATGAAATAATGCAAATAATTTGAGTCAATACATTGTTGCTAAAAGTATTATAAATTGTTGTAAGTCCTGCAAAGAAGACTGCTTGGGCAGTGTTTTTTATGGTTTGTAAATTAACAGCTTCAAAATCTCCACTCTATCTTTGGCTGAGATGTTTTTAAACTTGTCAAAATTTATAAATTTGTTTCTTGATAGAGACATTTGTATCAAATGAAAAGTGTTCAAATGTTGTTTATTAAGTCAAATGTGCAATATAGCTTCAATCAGATCTAATTTTCCAGATTAAAAAAATCAGTCAGAAAATTGTTAAGTTATTTTTCAGTTGAGAACTACATCTTCTCCTCATGTTAAATAAAATTAATTCTGATTACTAATTTACTTGTTTTAAAATAAGTAAGCAACGTCACCCATATAAGATTAACATTTTTCCCATTTCCACTTCCAGCAAGAAAATGGTTCCTTCCTTCTACACTCTTTATAATCCTTCCTGTCCCAGTTTGCTTGATGCATCAAATATATATGCCTTTAATACCCCTTTCTAATAATTTTCTATAAGGGTTTTGAATATTATCATAATATCTTAAAAAATGTCCTTTATAGCATAACCTTGGCTGCATCAACTACTAGATTGCCTTACATATTGTAATATCTTAAGAGTCACAGGTTATATTCTTTATAACCTACCTTAAAAGTCTCTCTAAATGTAAACAATGCTTTGCATCTCTTATGAGTTTAACCATCTCTTTTGTACATCTTAGAACTTTAAGAAAAATAAAAATGGTTTAACTAATGAATTATTTGTAATGGTAAATTTTTTTCTTATTGTATCAGTATGATTTATTACTTTCAGGGAATTTTTGTGATACTGTAATTTGTAATGATTTAGTAATTTGTAGTGGTTACGTAATGGTGCAATAGTTTTGTAGTGGTACAATAAGCTGTAATGGTGCAGTAATTTGGAAAAGTTATCTGTAGTGTAGTGTTCCAAGTGTAATTTGTAATGGTTCAGTAATTTGCAATGATTCAGTAATTTTGTAGTGGTACAATAATCTGTAATGGTTTCTTAGTTTGGGGGGTTTTAAAGTATCTGTAATGTATACAGTAGTTTGTAATGTGTACAGTAATTTTAATGATTGTCTTGCAGGGAGGTACAGTATGTGGTGTTGAGTAACATAGCCACATGTCCATCAACCAGAAGGGAATGTTTGAGCCATTTCTAAAGAGTTTCTATGTGCGTTCCAATGACCCCACCCACATCAAACTTCTGAAGTTGGAAATCTTGACCAACCTTGCCACGGAAACCAATATAGGAACCATCCTTAGGGAACTTCAGGTATTGTAGATCTTTCCCTAGTGATGCATGATTTATAGTACCCAGTTGTCATGGAAATCAGACATGCTGTTGCAGGGATTATCCCCTGGGTGGAGATTATAAGTGATGCAGGGAATGGAATGGAGGGGACCTTAATCAGAGTCACTTTTATGAGAAAAACTTGAAAACTCACAACTCACTGTCACTTGAGATTTGTTCTATTTTTTGTTTAAAATTTTATTTAAAACTGCTTATTGAGAGATATTGTTACATTTTTTGTTTAAAATTTTATTTAAACCTGCTAAATGAGAGAAAAATCCCTTGTCAAAGTGATAACCATTAAACCTATTGGCCTTAAGTCTGTCCATGGATGTGGACAATTTCTTGCTTACCCCAAATGAGATGTTTCCTTTCATTATTTTCAGTTTACCTGTGGTGAAGTTTAGCTATGTCTGTCATCTGTCCATCATCTATCATTGGCACTTTGTTTTTTTACACTTTAGCAACTTTATTTCACAAGCAGTTATCATCAAACTTGGTTACAATGTTTATAGCCATAATATCTCAACCAAATTTCATTATGGTTGATTTTGGCTCAGTAGGTCTTAATTATTAAAAAATGCCAGATTTAAATTTTGTTTATAATATCTCAGTCATGTTCTGTAAATATTACATACACAAAACCATTTGTTATTGGTTGGGGTTTTTTTAAAAAAAAAAAAGAAATTTTTTTAAATTTATTTTACCCCCTCTTAACAGAAGTAGGGGGCTACATAAGAATCACTCATGTTGTTTCACATCATGTCCTGTCCCACACTCGCATAACATGAAGACAAGGTAGGAGTCCATTTATCACCTTTATTGATAGTCCTAGTAGAAAAAATATTGTAAAAAAGAAAAAAAAATATTGTAATATAACAGACATACACTGGTGTTTCTTGACTGTACACTGCAGACATATGTAACCAGCACAGACAAGGAGTTTGCAGCTGCCACTATCCAGGCCATAGGTCGATGTGCCAGCAATATCGCCGAGGTTACAGACTCATGTCTGAACGGTCTAGTGTTACTGATGTCAAATAGGGATGGTGAGTCCTCCTCGGGAATCTCTTTCTCCCTTGTTTTTTTTTCTCTCTCTCTGCATTCTCTCCATATATTACTTTACATCACCCTTAACAGCATTTGGAGCTCTAGATAAAAATCACACTCAGTGCTTACCATCCTTTCCTGTCACATTACATCTGGCCCTGGGGCCTGAGTGGCCGAGAGGGTAAATTTGCTGACTTTAACACTCTCTCAGCCCCTCACCGCGTGGGTTCGAATCCCGGCAGGGTCATTCGGATTTTCTTGTGAGGAAGCCTTCCAGCTGGCTTGCAGTAGGTTGGTGGTTCTACCCGGATGCTTCCGTGCATTTGGGGTCTTCCTCCACCTGTAATTTGCTGGACGTCTCTATAAGACTAAAATACTGTTGACTAGACGGTAAACTCAAATAGTCAAGTCAAGTCATCTGGCCCTACACACATGAATGATTTTAGTTCTAGCTTTGTTGTGTTTGTACATTGTCTGAAAAAATCTCTCTTGATGTGAGGTGAATATATCTTTCAGTTTACAGATTCTATCCAGTTGGTAGTTGATTTTATACATTGCTTCACAAAATATAGTAACTCACATGTTATCCAGTCGCATTCCTCTTTACAAAAGTTATGTATCGGTATCTTCTCACTCACTTGGTACCAGGAGAGTGTTGTGAAAGTATTATTAACCCTCGGTTTTAGCTCTAGTTCCCTTGGGTTTATTATTCTGAGGTGAGTTTTTTTGTTATAATTTCAGAGGGGGTTGTAGCAGAGAGTGTTGTAGTCATCAAGAAACTCCTACAGATGCAGGTACGTAGATATTGCATTTAAATCTCAATAGCAATTAGGATATCTATTATTTTAGTACTTGCTTGGCACTCAGCATATAAGGGTAGTTACAGGACTGGTTGGCCCGGTGTCAGGATAATGTGACTGGATGTGGTATCATGCCACATGTCTATGGCGTGATACTGCAGTGTGGCAGCACTATATCTGTCTCAAGTAGACATCATCTCCAAATGACTGAAATACTGTTGGTGGGACGTTAAACCAAACAAACAAACAAACTATTTTAGAAACTTTTAACACACTGTTTCTGTGTCACCTTCTTTAAGTAGAGGTGATCACTTCTCCTTCATATGTCTATCTGTCACGCTTTCCCTGTCACTTTTTCTGTCAGGTGACACATGTGTTTCAAGGAACACCACTTGTAATTTAAAGTGATGCTTTACATAATTTATACAGACTTAATACCAGATTTTAAGCCAGATTTTGATATTTAAATAGCATAATATATATTTTTGACTGTTGTATGTTTACAAATAGTTTTTGTCCTTTTAGAAACTCTATTTATCAAATTCATGTTTAAGTCTGTGTTTATGTTTTATGAAATGTTTTTTTTTTTATACTTAAACAAGTATTTTGTTCAATGATTTCTATGTATAGTATATATAAGCAGAAAATCTGCTATGAAATTATGCTAAAAGAGGTCAGGAGGTTGTAGTGAATTGTACCAACCTCACTTTGTAATGAAATGTCTTATTGTTAGAGATTAAATGATGATCTATTATAATCATTGATTGATCGAAGGCTGCCAAGGTCAGCGATTATCAATTAATTCCTCTTATTTCTCTCTATGTTGATAATTAAGAGTATGTTTACTAAGAAATGAAAGACAGAAATATTAACACTAGATCTACTCTTTTTCTGAATTCTTTTTGAAAGTTTTTTCCTCTTATTATTCTTGTATAAATAGCCTGCTAGTTCTTGTCTCTTGTAATTTACATTCTTTAATAGTATCCTTGTCTATTTTTTTTTTTTTTTTTTTTTTTTTTTTTGCTTTCAAAGTCACTTTCTACATAACTATAAGTGATGGTCAATATACACATCAATTACATAATCGGTGATTGATTGAAAATGTCTTGTCCGATTATTTCCGATCAGTATGATTTTTAGCCGATTTTGAAATTCTACTTATTATATAGTGGTCTTATACCCAAGGCCAGCTTATGGTACTCAAGGGATTATTGAATCATCTTAAATTATTAAGTTGTACAGTGGAATGTTAGACAACCGTATCCACTGGGGACCACATGAAAAGGTTTTCTGAGGTGTTCAGTTTTGAAGAATTTCATTATAATGCGGGCATGGCAGTGTATTCATTCACTCTATTCTAGTTCTGTTTTTCAAGTGCTTTCAGAATATAAGAATGAAAGGAAAAAAATTAGGACCAGCATATTTGTCCAGTATTTTTGGAATTTTGGTATTCTGGGGGTCTGGTTTTCCAATGCTCCACACTATATTAGGAATAGAGGGTCAAGGTTACGGTTTCTAAAATAGAATTAATAGCTTTGCTAGATTTTTTTTTTGTAAATTAAGTAGAAAAAAGCTGTGTTGCTATGATGTTTATCAATTTCAGAGATAGCATTTGTTTGAATGATATAAGCATACGACTTGTAAGAATTAAAACTAAAAATTAGAATTAAAGTTTTTTTTTATATATTTTTCCCCTTTACAGTCCTCCACGCACAAGGACATTATAATCCATATGGCACGGATGGTGGACAACATCACAGTACCAATGGCTCGCGCCAGCATCCTCTGGCTCATTGGAGAGTACAGTGACCGGGTGCCCAAAATTGCTCCAGATGTCCTGCGGAAAATGGCCAAGACCTTCATTCAAGAGGTACTTTGTTTAACTTCTTATTTTCTCAAGGGGCTGAAAAATTATATCTTGAAGCTCCCATAAAATAAAACTGAGATTATTTGTACTGTCTGTCAATATTTGTCCATCTTGAGTATCTGATTGTGTCACTTAGCCTCTGACATTTTAATCCCATTTGCTGTACTATGTATTCTATTTGATTTTCCTCATGTAATAGACTGAAAAAAGTGTCATTTCCCCTCAAAATGTTCTGTTTTCTCTGACAAGAAAATCCCCAGATAATGGATTACTCCTCTTAAAAAGAAACAACCAAAAAAAAAAACATCATTTCTGTAGTTGATAGTCAGTTAATTTCACAAAAATGTTGCTATATGAAAAGAATGTGTAGTTTAGACTAGAAATTTTAGAAAAAAATAGTTTCAGCAGTTTTGACTAGAAACAACACATGTCGTATGTAAACTTAAACAAAATTACAAACAGTTGATTACATCTGTTGTTAAGATTGAAAAACTCATTCAATTTATATTGTGATTCTGAAATATAAAGAATATTTTACGGTTTGCCTTTTATGTGAACTTGCAAAGGAGAGATTTTTTGTCTTCATCTTTAACATAAGCAAGTGTGTTAAAATTGGACAGCAAATATTGTCAATGCATTGATATTGAAGATATCAATTAGGGATGGGCAATATATCCCAATATTTCAAAATATCTCAATACCATTTCTCTGCCAATATATCGCAGTATGACTTCAGATATCGCAATATATTGTGTTTTATTAGCTGAATCCATTTTCAAGTATTAAACAGATCTAATAAATAGAAACAAATAGCAAATATGTTTATACAACATTAAATTTATGTATATTTTATTCTAAGGTATATTTCACAATTTCACAACTTCAGGAGACCAATTGCATAACAGTTATGCAGTATAAACAAGCTATTATGATTAAGTGGTAATGGTTACTATAAGAATGAACGGAAACTTGAAGTCAAAACATCAGTTGAAAAGTTCAGGCAAAGACATTTGAGTTGGTACCTTACACAAAAAGCTCAAAATTTGAAAATAACTTAAAAGAAGCATCCACGTCTTTTATATATGTTTTGGTTTTAGGCAATATATTGCAATATATTGCAATATTAGGTTCAAATATTGCAATACATTGCAATATCTTTTTTGCCTGCAATACCCAGCTCTAGTATCTATTACCACAGCCTAGTCTCTAAAGAAAACCTTGTCATTTCAGGAGGACATAGTGAAGCTACAGATTCTGAATCTTGCAGCAAAACTGATGATAACCAACAGTAAACAGACCAAACTCCTATGCCAGTATGTGTTCAACTTGGCCAAGTATGACCAGAATTACGACATACGGGACAGGTCCCGATTCCTGCGGCAACTTGTGCTGCCATCTGGTGAGAAAGGGATGCTTGCAAAATACGCAAAGAAGATATTCCTGCATTCAAAGCCTGCCCCAGTTTTGGAATCGAAGTTCAAAGGTAGGTCAATTTGGATTTCTTAAGTTGATCTTGATTTGAGGAAAATACAGGTATCCCCACATGCGTGAATTTTTTTTAGCCTGGTTACACCCCTATCTTCATTAGTTTTCTCCTCTTCTCTGACATTTTATTGGTTTAACATAGAATAAAATGGTGTATCCAAATGGTAAAGGGTAAAAATAATAATTTAACTGGAAATAAATCTTTATTACAGATCGTGACCAGTATCAGCTGGGTACCCTGTCTCACATCATCAACATGAAGGCAACTGGGTACCAGCAGTTGCCGGAGTGGCCAGAGCAGGCGCCGGACCCGTCGGTACGGAACGTTGAAGTTGTCCTGCCCACGTGGTCGGAGAAGACGTCTGTGACGAAGAAGAAGCAGAAACCAGCCAAATCGTTTTACTCAGACAGTGAATCTAGTCCTGAAGGTAGGTTATTTTTAGCCCTTTCAGACAATTGGGTCTCAGTCTTTTTTTCTGTCACCATGAGAATCACACAAAGGCACTATCTATTTTACTGAGAGGATTTTTTAAAAGCATCATTTTTTTTTGTCCAATCCAATTATTAGATAAATGAAGTTTAAATTTGCAGTTGGATACAGGTTACATGGAGGAGAGATAAAATGCTTTGTGCATACTCAGACTAGGGAACTTTCAAGTGTTACAGATATATTCAAGTTGACCACTTTTCTGTTGTCTGTCTGTCAGTCTGTCTATCACACTTCTTTCATGACGCTTGTATGTCACGCTTCAGCAGGTGACACACATGTTCTGAAGAACACTCTTGTATTAGTGATACTGTCTGTATGCAGTTGAAGGTGGGGCTTAAATTTTCAATGCGGAAAAAAACAGGAAAGGTGCATCACATGGGTTGTACATAAAGTATTTAGTATAATATTGAGGTTGTAACCAAGGTTCAGGTGTTTTTGGAACAGCCCTTGTAAATGTCATAATAATGGGAGAATGATAATAGGTATTTATAATGATAACAAAAGTGTTGAGTACAAAAGTACAATTCTTTCCAAATTATTGAATATATTCCTTATTCACTTTTGCAGATTGATATATATGATCTTTATATTGTAGATGAGAGCTCAGAAGATGATGATGATGATGATGATGACAGCGAAGATGAAGATTCTAGCGTAGAAGACAGTGAAGAAGACAGTGATTTTAAAAGATGATGATGACTCGGATGACAGTACGCCGTTGTGAAGAAGAA
The DNA here is from genome assembly GCA_021229015.1 of Solen grandis. Classification (NCBI taxonomy): domain Eukaryota; kingdom Metazoa; phylum Mollusca; class Bivalvia; order Adapedonta; family Solenidae; genus Solen; species Solen grandis. The sequence continues at coordinate 30,669,778 of CM037789.1, read as the reverse complement.
GAAGGAAGAAACTGTGAAAAAGCAGGTGGCTGAGAGTGTAGAAGATTCTTCGGAAGATGATGATGACAGTGATGAGGATAGTAGTAGTGAAGAAGATAGCAGTGAGGAGAGTGAACCAGAGGTGAAGAAGAAGACAAAGCCAGTAGCCAAAAAGAAAGAGCCACAGAAGAAAACAAGCAAGCCTACACAAGATTTGGACCTGCTTTTAGACTTTGGGGATGGTGAGATTCCATATAGTTCACCAGTCTTGTTAAAATGTATTAAGTATTCTTTGTTCAGCATTTAATTGTACCCCTGATATACCTTTGTGAAATGCTCACTCAACGCTCTATTTATTTATGAAAAATGTCACTTTGAAAATTTCCTTTTCTACAGTCCTAAATAGAACAGTCTTGATAGTAGATTGAGGAACTCTAGCCTTTTATATAAATTAGTGACATAGAAATTGAGTTCAACACTATGATCAGAACCTTTCCCGTAGGCCGAGTGGTTAGAGCTCCCGCCTTGGGAGCAGGAGGTCATGGGTTCGATCCCCTGGATGCAACATACCAAAGGTACTGGTATAGCTCCCTTTCTTGGCTCTCAGCATATAAAGGTAGTTGCAGGACTGGTTTGCCTAGTGTAAGGATAATGTGGCTGGGTGTGGTATCATGCCACATGTCTATGGCATGATACTGCAGTGTGGCAGCACTATATCTGTTTCAAGTAGACATCATCTCCAAGTGACTGAAATACTGTTGGTGGGACGTTTACTGCATTTTTGGAAAAATCTGCAATTTTACCTTTTGATACTGGTTAGTATTAACCTCACATGATGTTTGAATATAGATTACTGGTTTCTGTCATCTGCACTACCCAAGCACTCATTTAGATATATTTAAGGCTATGCCTTTAAGCTACTGACAATCAAGTAGGGAGGGATGTTTCATTCAGTTAGAGAGAGATTGTTTTAAGTGGCCACCTGTCAGTTTTTAACATTGTGCTTGATATAAAGAGAGTTCTTCTGTCTTTTTTGACATATATTTTTCTTTGGTTAACATTTTATGCTATCATACCAATTGACATCAGATACTCATAGAACCCTAAAGATGTCTCCTTAAATAGTAAGGAAGTAAAGTCTTAATTTGACCTTTCCCTCATATAGACTCATTTTGACGCACTCAATAGGTACCAATTAAAGCCTGATCTGCAGAAAACCACAGTTAAACCTTACCAAATTTAATTGTAAAATCCTCATTTCCAGACCACTGAGGAGCAACGAACAGCATAAAACCTGATCAGCCTGCAAGTTACTGGCAGGCTGATCTGGTTTTATGTTGTTCGCATAGGTCTTTTCATGGTGTCCTCTATGAGGGAAAGGGTTAACATGGATAACATATTTGGCAAAAAACAATCTTCCTTGTGAGATAATCCAGATACATTCTCAGTCAATGAGTTCTTATTTCACAGTTGGTCCTTCAACTGGAACTGGCCTGACCATGGGAAGTGGAGACGTACTGACCCCTATGGCAGCCCTAAATCTAGTGGACAGTGGCCCCACAGTTGGACCCAGCACTAACCAGTCTTTGGTAGGTGACCACTCTGACACATGTACACATAACGTAAGAATAATTGATACTTGTTGAAGGTTCATTGTTGCTGGTGGCTGAGAGGTAAGATTGTCCCTAAGGAATGAATTTCATGGGGTTATTTCCCCAGTCGCAATATAGCAAAGTCATTAAAAATGGTTTTTGTACTCTCAGAACAAGTATAGAGTAGTTCTGGGACTGGTTGGCCCTGTGTCAGAGGATAGTGTGATATGTATGACATGAAGCCTCAGTGTGACTGTACAAATGTACTATATGTCTCTCAAATATACAATCTCTGAGTGATTGAAGACTTAATGTAAAACCCCAAAAATAAAGAAAAACACACTTATTTTCAAATGTTGCGGGGGAAAAGGCCTCAATATCCTATTGTGTTGAAAGTTATGCCATTTTCTTTTCAATGGGAAAAAAAGTTTGCATAAAGAGCAAATATGTGAAAATCTGGATGAATTAAAAGAAATTTTCAAAGGAGAAGGTGCTTATGAACACCCCCAGATGAAGAAGGAAAAATAGACCTTGGGTATGATTAATATTACAAAGGCTTCATCCTTATGATTTGATAATTCCTTCTTAAAATAAATAACAAACTGATGTTAGATCCATTACAAGCCATGAACTGAGACTGATTGTTTATATTCTAACATACTGTAAAATCGTTTATTTTCACTGATTATTTACCTAAGGGTATTTAGTGGGTACATTTATTCATGGATCTATGTTATAGAAATTGTTAGGTCTATATAAGAGATAAGTTTTCATGGGGATTAATATTTGTTGATTAAACCTTCCTCAAAATCAACAAAACTAAGTGGCACCAATTATTCATGTGTTAATCTCAGCATTTTTATGGTGTGCTAGAGTTAATATTTTTTTTAAGACATAATGCAATCATTCTGATAAATATTGTGATTTGAACATATCAGCATGTGAACAGTCGATCAGAATGGAAAAATCATTGTGTATTTCATATGCAGTGTGTTTGATTTATTCGTCCCCTACCGATGTTTACACCGGAGGGGACTATAGGTTTGCCCTCCCTCTGTCCGTCCGTCCGTATGTCCGGAAATCTGGATCCTGCGATAACTTAAAATCTGTTTAAGATAATATTTTGAAAATTGGTATATGAATAGATGGCAGTATGGAGATTCTGTATGTCACTGTTTTTAGCTCACATGAGCACAACGTGCTCAAGGTGAGCTTTTCTGATCGCCTTTTGTCCGGCGTCCATCGTCCGTGCGTCCGGCGTCAACAATTGCTTCAAACAACATCTCCTCCTAAACGGCTTGGCCAATTTGAAAAATATTTTGCAGGAATGTTCCTTGGATGAAGCTCTACTAAAGTTGTATAAATGGTTCTGGTCCATTGCATAATTAGGTCACAGGAGCTAAAAATAGATTTTAAAAATGCAAACTTTGAGAATCTTCTTCTGCAAAACTGCAAGGCCTAGAGCTTAGATATTTGGTATGTAGCATCATCTAATGGTTCATTACCAAGATTGTTCAAATCATAGCCAAACGGTGATAAATGCCCCCGCACCAGCCACCAGGGGTCACTTGTTTTACATAGAGTTATATAGGAAAATCTTTAAAAATCTTCTTCTATGAATCCATAAGGCCTAGAGATTAGATATTTGGTATGTAGCATCATCTTATAGTTCATTACCAAGATTGTCAAATCATACCAGGTGATAAACCCCCAGGGGTCACTTGTTTTACATAGAGTTATATAGGAAAATCTTTAAAAAAAATCTTCTACTATGAATCCATAAGGCCTAAGTTAGATTTTTGGTATGTAGCATCATCTAATGGTTCATTATCAAGATTTTCAAAATGGTGGCCCTTTGGAGATAAATGACCCCGCACTAAGTCTTCTCCTCTGAAACCATAAGGCCCAGTGCTTATATATTTGGTGTGTAGTATTGTCAGGGCTAAAATGTTTAAGATTGAGTTATATCAGAATTCTTGTCTGTTTAAAAACCTTGTAATCAGTTGTAGCAATGGTACTCAGGTGAGCGTTTCAGGGCCATCATGGCCCTCTTGTTTTTTCTCAGACCAAAATTCTGGTTTTTATGGTAACGGAAAATGTATGCCTGTCACCATTAGCAGACTCAAGTGTTGCTTGCAACACCAGTTACTTGTTATTTTTGATGTAACAATTTCCAGAGAACTTTCTTGGATTTTTATAGGTAAATTTAGTACAGATGACCTGCCAAACTATGGCATACCAAAGTTGTTCAAATGGTACTGGTTGCTCCCTGCTTTGTGCTCATGTTTACAAGGTGGTTCCAGGACTTGTTGACGCTGTGTCAGGATAATGTAACTGAATGTGGTATCATGCCATATGTCTAAGGCACGATATTGCAGTGCAGTGTGATAGCACTAAATCTGTCTCAAGAAGACATAGCCTCCAAATGACTGAAATAACATAAGTTGGAAGTTAAACCCAACAAACAAACAAAGAAATAGTGTTTCAATAGAATTGCATTATGTAATTACTTCTAAAAATGTAATTGATTTTCACATGTGTGAATAGCTGAACCAGCTCATATTCATTGAAATTTTTTGTAGTTTGCACCGGTTCAGGTGGAAGGCAAATCTTACGAGCTTTTGAACAAGATGACCAGTGGTGGCCTCGGTATTACATACAAGTTCACACGGACTATCTCCATCTTCTCTCCCAAAATGGCTTCCATAGAGTTGACGTTTACCAACGGAAGTGATAATACTTTGTCCCATATCAAGGTGGGACAGAAGGTAAGGATATGTGGGAGTCATTACAGGGTGAGAGTGTGAGCCCGGTGGAGAGTCCAAAGTTTTCATAAGTGTTTGTTCACTGGAGAGGTTCATATAAAGCAAGATGTATGTAAATGCTTATAAGAAATGATCTCAAGGCTCAAGATGTAGACAAGATTTATTGCCAGTGATTCGACATTAAAATCAAGAAGTTTATGTAGTGGGATGAGTTGTGCAGGAGTGCAGTTCACAATAACCTTAACTCATTTAATTCTTGAATTATTCCCCTTTGTTGATTTTTTAAAAAAGAATGTCTGGAGTATAATTTCAGTATCATAGGATGGATTCACTCCAAACTTGGTATGGAAACTTCTTGAAGTGTAGGAGTGCATTGTTTAGGAACTGTTATTCTACCTCCTTTAATTTTTTATTTACACCCCCCCCCCCCCCTTTGTTCTGTAAAATAATTTTGTTCATAGCACAAAGTATTCAGAGGAACACCCATCTAGATTAATACAAGAGTGTTCTCTGGAACACTTGTCACCTTCTGAAGCATGACGGAAAAAGTTTAACAGATGGACAGAGGGACAGACAATGGAAAAGTGACTGCTATGTTCATCTCTGCTTACAGCAGGTGACACAACAAGGACAATATCAAAAAAGAAAATCAATTAATTCAAATCTCATAATACAAAAATAAAAAAGTAGGGTCTACATAAGAATTGCATTACATGAAGACAAAGTCGGTTATAGGGATTGCTCACCTTTAGTCCAAGTTCTAGTGTATTTCTGTAATGTATTTAATGTTCTTCCATTCTTAAGTAAACTTGTGTTATTAAAATGCTTAAACAATACACAATTAACATTTTTGTAAACCTTTTTTTTTACATTTATTTCCTTATTTGCAGAAATTACAGCCAGGATTAGAAATTCAAGATTTTCCAGAAATTTGTAAGTATGCACTCATAATCTGCATTCTTTGCTATCAAATTAAATAGAAATGCCAACAAAACAACAAAATGCTGTGTAACTTGTCATCACATATATATTGTTAAGGTTGTCATAGTCCTACGTCTGTGAAATAAAGTATAAAAATTTAAAAAAAAAAAATTTATAGATGATTAATCATTGATTTAAAATATTAATTGAAAAAAAATCTTTTCTTTTTGTAAGTCTACAAAATTGAAATTGGAGACATGTGAAGATTGATGAACATTAAATTGTGATTAAATGCCATATGATATAGTACTATAGTCTACAGAGAAATTCACATATGTCATGTTCCATCTTCCAGCCGCACTAGCACCGAACAACTCGACCTCCGTTCTGATGGCCATCAATTTTAATGATACCACCCAGCCTGCTGCATTTGAAATTTGTACCGAGGACCAAAAATACAACGTCAGCATTACGGCACCGGTAGGCGAACTGATGCAGCCTTTTACAGTGCATGAAAAGGAGTTTGCAAAAGAACAGGGTGGGTGATTTTATTTAGGACATTTGTCATACCATTTGTTGACTATTTGAAGTTGAGATTAAACTGGTATCATTCACGTTGTGTCAAATGACTTTGCATCCATCATGTCACGTCTAGTCCCCTTGAAACTAGAGTACCAGGAGAAAAATATGTGTGTTTGAATGGGTGGCCAAGTAATTGTTCACACTAAATGTTCACACAAGATTGACATGAAAAGCTCCAGTTACACAAATAATACTAAGAAGTAAGAAATACTGAATTTCATCACTCTTGTTTTTGTAATAAAAATTTCCAGTTTCACCTGCTGTAAGCAGGGGTGAAAAAATAGGGATCCCTTTTCCGTTGTCTGTCCTGTCTGTTTGTCTATCACCCTTTTTCTGTCACAATTCAGCAGGAGACACATGTTCTAGAGAACATTCTTGTTCTTATAACAAATAATATAATGCTTTGAGGGTGGTTTGCATGTTTATGGACTGTGTGGACCAAAGGGAAGCTGAGGTCCATATACCTTACAAGGTCTGACGGACCAGTCCATAAACTTGCTTATTGCCCAAAATGCCATTTATTATTTACTATACAGAATTTTTATTTTTTAAATATTCAGTAATACACTGATGATCTCAGTAAGCGGGCCAATAAAAAATATCACTGTGGGACAGGGGCTGAAAATGATATTACTTATTGGCTTTTCCTGCAATTTGATTGGCTAAATAGTTATGTAATAAAATTATCATTAAATAAGTGATTTGGTATTGGCCCTGTTATTTGTCCTCGGGCCAATACAACTGCCCTCGGACAAATAACATGGCCAATATCAATGACTTATTTAATAACATATAAAAATCGCATGCATAGCCGATCTATAAAGCATTGTGTGTACAAAATGAAGTCACATTTATTTGAGAATGATTTATGCAAATGAGGTATAATATTTCTTAACCCTTTCCCTCATATAGACTCATTTTGACGCACTCAATAGGTACCACATAAAGCCTGATCTGCAAAAAGCCAAACTCAAACCTTACCAAATTTAATTGTAAAATCCTCATTACCAGACCACTGAGAAGCAGCGAACAGCATAAAACCTGATCAGCCTGTGAGTTACTCGCAGGCTGATCTGGTTTTATGCTGTTCACATAGGTCTTTTCATGGTATCCTCTATGAGGGAAAGGGTTAATAACTATTGTTAGTTTCTAGGTTTTAATGTATGTCAGCTTAGGCCTATGCATGAAAATTGTGCAAAACAGGAATGGTGGAATGCGTATCTACCATTGAAGAACTTAATTAATACTTTGCGCAAAGTATTGTTGATGAAATATGAGCCCGGTAGCATTGGAAAAAAGCCACTACACTATCAAGACAAGTATTGTTATACTATAAAGCTTCAGGATAAGTTGGATTTTTATGTGAGGAAGCCTTCCAGCTGGCTTGCGGTAGGTTAGTGGTTCTACCCGGATGCCTTTATGCATTCGGGGTCTTCCTCCACCTGTAATTATCTGGATGTCACTATATGACGGAAATACTGTCGAAGCGATGGTAAACTCAAATAGTCTAGTCAAGTTCATTAATTCAGCAAACACCAGAGTTGTTGGATTATGAAACAGCATGATTGATATCACAAAACTTAGATGTTGATGAAGGAAATTATTTTCTGTTTATTTTGTATTTATGGTATAAAATGGCATGTGTACTTCCATATCATATAGCAAGTCTTAGTGGTGATGTTATGGAGTGTCCTACTTGCATACCGTAAGCCCTGAGTTTGATTCCAGCTTGGGACAGTAGGATTTTGCATTGTTGCAAATCATTTATGTTGTAAAAAAAAAAAACTATAATGGATGCCAAGTTTTAAAAAAATTCACTGTTTATAATTCCTCTTTCTTTTCATTTTCTAGGAAAACTGGCAGGTATGAACGAAAATTCCACAAAGGTCAACATTCCGGATGAAAAATCCAACATGAAGTCAATTGTCATGTGCATCCATAAAGTAGCAAACGTTCTACAGGTGCCGTGCTCAGAAGACAATGTGTATAAATTTGCAGCGAAGACCCTTGCTGGTGGATTGCTTGTTTTGGTGTCCCTGAAAGAGAGCGAATCAACTGGGAAATTGACAGTGAATTGTGAGAAAATGGTCATTGGGACTATGTTGATGAAAGAGTTAAAGAAATCATTGGAAAGATAATGGGGATAGTTTCTTTCATTTGCATGATGATATGTATAGAAGATGGAAGAACTGGATGGATTTCAGAAATTATTCGTGAAATTAAATATTGTTAAAGAGGCTATACATTTATCTGTTGTAATTACCTTTAATTAATTTTCATTCTTTAAGAAGATGTTGAATTTATTAATAAAAAAAATGATTGAACTGTTATTTAAAGGATAAGATGTCCAATTTTTCTAATGTGAAATAATGGTTTGAATTTGATAAAATGTCATAACCCCTTGAGATTTTGAACAAATATTGATGAAAAATGTGAAATTTTTTAAAAAAAAAAAAAAAAAAAAAAATTAATTTTTAATTGAAAAACTTAGTGAAATTTTAAGTCCTAGGTTTTTCTTATGTGTCAACAAAAATTAAGAAAAAAAAATGGTACTTTCAGCTTTTCTCTCAGTAGTTTCAGGGTTGGGCTAGTGCGGTACTTAGCATCTGGCAATGTCATTAACATCCTTGTCTCTATTGGGTTTAAATTGATTGCCTTATACTCTATAGTGCTACTGAACTACAGTACTCTCTTGTATTGAATTTATGACTCAGATAGTCCTTTTGGGGTTAGGGTAAGTAATTTGAGATACATTTAATGTGCTTGATGTAGTTATGATGTGTTATTTTTTGGAAGCAGGAGTTCATACATAAGTATGATGTTTCTCATATGTGCAATAACTATTAAATAAATAGATACCAATCTTTTGAAATTTTTCGTTTCTAAATACGAAAATAGAAATTTGAACAATTATGATGGTAAATTTAAGTTGTTTTTTTTTCTTTAGAATTTTGGATGTCAAACTTACATTAATGCAGATCTAAGTGAAACATTGATAAAAATGAGGAGTCTCCCCAGTGGCTATAATAAGTAGTTACTGCTAAGACAAGAGTCTTATAACATCTTACATTGTGCAATATTAAAATACCATAGCTGATTATATCATAATAAAGAACTGACCATTACTCTGTCTGTTGATTATTTACTTGTTTCTTTGTCCTTAAGGGAATCCATCTGTCATTTAATTACAATCATGGTACTTCAAATGCCTAAAATGACTTCAATGTAATTGACTTGGAGTTACAGGCTTTTCTTTCAACGTTTACAAAGGCCTGCATTTACTAATTCTTATAATCAGTTGATGGACCATGATCTGAATTTAATGATGGATGGTTTACCTTAATATGAAGTTTAATGATGATAGTACACTATCTAGCTTAATCAGAAAATCAGGTTTATTAAGAAATGCAGAAAACAGAAGTATATGCATCTATAATGATGATTGTGCAATCAAATTTATAAAATAATGTGAAATTTATTTATCTCTGTTTTAGTCATAAAAATTGACTATTTATTTCAGAGGTGTGTAACAGCCAAAACTCATTGTACTTGTCTTTTGAATGTGCATAAAAAATCAATGTAATTGACTATTTGCACAGCTTATTGACATTCATTCCATAAGAAAAATATTTAAGACCAACGTTGATATGTGCTAAATGTCAATAGTGCTTTCTGAAATAAACAAAAAAACATTCTGTACTCAAATATGTTAATTACTTGAATGTCCCTACCCTAAAGTAGTATTTTCCTCTGAAGAGGAAGGTCTTAAGTTGGATAGCCGCAGGCCTGTGCTTCACGATATATCTGAACTGGAAATTGTCATCAACTCAAAATTTTAAATATATGAAAATTTTTCAAAGGGAATACACGTATAAATGTTGCATACTTGCTTTTATTGGCATGCTATTAACGAAAGTACTTTTATATTAATAATCTGTTTTTTTGTGATTCAGGAATCAAGATCTTTTAAGTTAAGAAAAATATCAATTGATATGTTTTCTTGATATGGTTGTAGTGTCCAAATTCCACTAGACTGACCAACCAACTGTAGAATACTACTTTATTTTACCATCATTTTTTCTCACATAAAAAATCTTATTTTTCACAAGTATATTAATTGAAACAAGAAAGAAACACCGATTTGTTTGCACACACCAAAATCTCACAAAAAACGTCGGTTGTGACGTCGAAAACGACGTCATTTTAAAGGTGCCACTGTTCCCCACGTGCAGTTGGCTCAACGTCGCTATCTGACTAAAATATTGTCGTAGCACCGGTGACTTCAAAATAACTTAAAAAGGTTTAAACTTTATTTATTTTACATCATTTACGAAAAAAGTTTTCACAACTTATATTAATTTCTCTCGATGGTTCTTGTGGCGGCGTATGTGGTCATTATTGTTGAGGGAAACCGGAGAAAACCAGCGTGTCTGGACGAGCGATCACTGTGCCCTTTCATGTACGTGACCAAGGATCGAACCCGGGACAAATTGGTGAAAAGCAAGGCGCGTTACCACTACGCTCATCCAGGCACCCTAGCAACAACTTATGTCATATGGGCCATTTATTTATATATTTTGTGAGACTGGAATAATGGAATGTTTGACATAATTATTTGTTCAGGTATTACTTTATTCGTTTAAGGTTCCGCCGAAAGTATTTAAGTCATTTGAAGACTATGTCTCCTTGAGACCGATATACTGCTACCACACTGAAGCATCATGCCGTAGACATGTGACATGATACCACGCCTGACACTTGGCAAATCAGTCTTGGAACTACCTAAGATACCGAGCCCCAAGCAAGGGAGCTTAACCAGTATCTTTTTAGCTCACCTGAGCACAACGTGCTCAAGGTGAGCTTTTGTGATCGCCCTTCGTCCGTCGTGTGTCGTGCGTCGTCAACAATTTGCTTTAAACGACATCTCCTCTGAAACCACTGGACAGAATTTAATGAAACTTGGCAGGAATGTTCCTTGGGTGAGGCTCTACAAAAGTTGCTAAAATAAAGTTGATCCATGAAGAACTCTGGTTGCCATGGCAACAAAAAGAAAAATAATTTGAAAACTTTAAAAATCATCTCCTTCAAAACTACTGGCCAGATTTCAAAATAATTTGGTACAGATGTTCCTTGGGTCAACCTCTACCAAAGTTGCTAAAATTATTCCGATCCGTAAAAAAACATGGCCGCCAGGGGCGGGGCTTATTTGCCTTATATGTATATAGAGAAACCTTTAAACAACATCTCCTCTGAAACCACTGGACAGAATTTGATTGAACTTGGCAGGGATGATCCTTGGGTCAACCTTCACATAAGTTGCTAAAATAAACTTGATCCATGTAGTTGGAGATGTTCCTTGGGTCAACCTCTACCAAAGTTGCTAAAATTATTCCGATCCGTAAAAAAACATGGCCGCCAGGGGCGGGGCTTATTTGCCTTATATGTATATAGGGAAAACTTTAAACAACATCTCCTCTGGAACCACTGGACAGAATTTGATTAAACTTGGCAGGGATGATCCTTGGGTCAACCTTCACAAAAGTTGCTAAAATAAACTTGATCCATGTAGAACTCTGGTTGCCATGGCAACAAAAAGAAAAAAGAAATATGAAAACTTTAAAAATCATCTTCTTCAAAACAACTGGCCAGATTTTAAAATAAATTGGTACAGATGTTCCTTGGGTCAACCTCTACCAAAGTTGCTAAAATTATTCCGATCCGTAAAAAAACATGGCCGCCAGGGGCGGGGCTTATTTGCCTTATATGTATATAGAGAAACCTTTAAACAACATCTCCTCTGAAACCACTGGACAGAATTTGATTAAACTTGGCAGGGATGATCCTTGGGTCAACCTTCACAAAAGTTGCTAAAATAAACTTGATCCATGTAGAACTCTGGTTGCCATGGCAACAAAAAGAGAAAAAAATGAAAAATTTAAAAATCATCTTCTTCAAAACAACTGGCCAGATTTTAAAATAAATTGGTACAGATGTTCCTTGGGTCAACCTCTACCAAAGTTGCTAAAATTATTCCGATCCGTAAAAAAACATGGCCGCCAGGGGCGGGGCTTATTTGCCTCATATGTATATAGAGAAACCTTTAAACAACATCTCCTCTGAAACCGCTGGACAGAATTTGATTAAACTTGGCAGGGATGATCCTTGGGTCAACCTTCACAAAAGTTGCTAAAATAAAGTTGATCCATGAAGAACTCTGGTTGCCATGGCTACAAAAAGAAAAATAATTTGAAAACTTTAAAAATCATCTTTTTCAAAACTACTGGCCAGATTTCAAAATTATTTGGTACAGATGTTCCTTGGGTCAACCTCTACCAAAGTTGCTAAAATTATTCCGATCCGTAAAAAAACATGGCCGCCAGGGGCGGGGCTTATTTGCCTCATATGTATATAGAGAAACCTTTAAACAACATCTCCTCTGAACCATGGACAGAATTTGATTAAACTTGGCAGGGATGATCCTTGGGTCAACCTTCACAAAAGTTGCTAAAATAAACTTGATCCATGTAGAACTCTGGTTGCCATGGCAACAAAAAGAGAAAAAAATGAAAAATTTAAAAATCATCTTCTTCAAAACAACTGGCCAGATTTTAAAATAAATTGGTACAGATGTTCCTTGGGTCAACCTCTACCAAAGTTGCTAAAATTATTCCGATCCGTAAAAAAACATGGCCGCCAGGGGCGGGGCTTATTTGCCTTATATGTATATAGAGAAACCTTTAAACAACATCTCCTCTGAAACCACTGGACAGAATTTGATTAAACTTGGCAGGGATGATCCTTTGGTCAACCTTCACAAAAGTTGCTAAAATAAACTTGATCCATGTAGAACTCTGGTTGCCATGGCAACAAAAAGAAACAAAAATATGAAAACTTTCAAAATCATCTTCTTCAAAACTACTGGCCAGATTTTAAAATAAATTGTACAAGCCTACAAGTAACTTGTTGGCTGATTTGGTTTTATACTGTTTGCTGCTACTCAGTGGTCTGGTGATGAGGATTTTACTATGAAAATTGGTAATGTTTAACTAGCTTTTCTGCAGTTCAGGCTACCTGTCCAAAAGTTGATCCTTTACAGATCAGATTTACAGAAGTTGAATATTTTTAAGTGTGATATTTTGTTACATTTATGCATAAAAAGAATGCATCAGCTCATAAACAAAACAAAAAATATGTCTTGGTAGCTTAATAAAATGCAAAAAGTTACATTAAATTACAAGGCAACTTATTAAAGAGAGAGAAGTCTAACAGAGAGAGAGAGAGAGAAAAAACCAGCTAGAAACAAAAAAATAAATTGTACCCTTAGATGAGATAGTCCACTAGTCTGATAGGTCATTTGGGTGATTCCACTACATATGCAGAAGTGGAGAAGATAACATTACCACAAATACCATTCTTATAGCTTAGTCTGACCTTCTGGCAGGGTTACATTTTCTGGACTGTGTTGCCCCACTGAGTTAGTGCAAAACTACATTACCTGCTACTATGTATATGAGATACTAGGCTAGTTTTACACAAAGCCACCTGATAGAAATATAAGGGTTATTCATACTATCCTAAATCAGCAGCAGCATCAACATCATCATTAAAGTGATTGGGGGGGGGGTGTGAATATGCAGATTGCCTGCCTTTACTTTGGTTCATGTCAGTGTTCCAGTACACAGGGATTACCAAACACCTCTTAAAAACCACAAACGAATGATTAAAAACACTTTGTAATAAATTGCAACTTATTTCATAATAATTAACCCTTTTCCTTATAGAGATCTATAAAATACCTATGTGAGTAGCATAAAACCTAATCAGCCTGCAAGTCTGTTATTCGCAGGCTGGTCAGGTTTTATGCTGTTTGCTGCTCCTTAGTGGTCTGGGGATGAGGATTTTACAATTAAATTTGGAAAGGTTTAAGTGGGGCTTTCTGCAGATCAGGATTTATGTGGTACCTATAAAAGGCGTCAAAATGAGTTTTTATGAGGGAAAAGGTTAAGGACCATCTCTCTTTTTGTCCATTTTCAATCTGCAGTACCACACTGAAATCTCATGATCACTGTTTTTTTCCATACTATTGCTAAAATGGGTAAGAAAAACTGTCAAGTTCCTGAGAAACATGTATATCAGTATGATACATGTATACTAGGTTGCATATAGAGCAGTGGTACTCAGGTGAGCGATTTGTGGCCCTATGGGCCTCTTGTTTATGATTTCGGTATGTCGCGACTGACCGGGGATCGAACCCACGTCCTCCCGCCTCCCGAGGTGCTAATATTACTTAGTGCTAAATACTGTTTATGAAATTCAAGCCAAAGTTGTTCAAAACTGCAATGGTCAAACGCTTGATTGTCATTCAGCACCTACATACAATTTTGAACACGGAAATGCAAACAATAACTAAAAGATATTTTGACAAAGTGTCATTTAAAATGTGAATTTCAACTGCAGTTCTATCTTCATGATGTCGACGTCAAATCAAGTTTATGTCTCAGCAATGGATAACAAATTATTGACCTTTTAATCTAATTACATTAGAACACACTCATAAAGCTTTGTCACGTGTGTCCTAGTTAGTGGGTGTAATATTTCGTCATACCTATTGCAGTTCATCGAGTTATATTTTCATTGGCCGTTAAATAGAATATCGTTGAAAATTGCAATTTAGATGTAAATATTTTGTATGTAAATACACAATATGGTACAATAATCTTGTATTTGGAAGAAGAAAACTATGTTCTGTTCTAAAATATTTACAGTTTTAGCATATCTGAGTACAGCTTTTGTGATCACCGTTTGTGTCAACAAGTTGTTGTAATGCTTTGATCGCAGTAAAGTGAGTGCACTTGGCATGGTTGATAATCGTATGTTCCTTCACAAAAACGCTAAAATAAACTTGATTCTTGCAGAATTGATAACCAAAGCTTAAGATAGCTGGTTTTCATTCCCAAGTGAAACATACCAAAGTCGTTAATAATGGTACTAGACGTAGCTTTGTGCTCAACATAGCACGAAGTAATGGAAGAATGTCTGAACATATCATGTATCAGTATGGCAGTACTATATCTGTTTCCTGTTGACAGTCTCGAAATAACCAGAATACCGTCATTAACGTATAAATGCAAAAGCACAAGAACAATTTTTATGTGCTCAAATTAACTTGTAATTTATCCAATAATAGTTACTAGTAATTATTGAAAAAACATGTTGTGAAAACTTCAAGTAAGTCATACTTACTTCTTTAAAAACTTAACACTGAAATAGGGTGAAGGTTTGATACTAATTTGATTTTAAGCCCAAGATTTAATGAAAACTACTAGTACATACTCTGTTTCACACTTGTAAGATAATCGTATATCATTATGTTGGGTCGAAGAATCGAAATTGTTAATGTCGGACGCGAGTATATTTAAAAAATAATACAATCTTTAAATGGTCATAGAATTGATAAAATATTCAATAAATATATGATGGAATATGGGAATTCTTAATATATTTCATGATGTGAGCTATAATGCTGAATTATGAAGTACACACACGAAGTGTATCATTTCCAGCATCTGTAGTACCATTTACAGACTGTTTAGCTGAAATGTTTGAGGAATATTCATTTATAACATCTCCAGGAAACTGTCACTTCACTATATCATTATACGCGCTAATGATGATATATTCGTATATAGGTCAGAACTACACTGAGTCATCATTAGTGCGTCCACGAGCGCACGAGATCTGTCTTATACCGACCTACCCCGGGATGACCCAATGTACTGTTGTAAGAAACATGATGTATAATTAAGCTGCATGTATATCGCGTGGGCAAGAAACACGTACACGTAATTTGGCCGTATGGGGATAATTTCGTAGGAACATATCTAACTCACATAGATACTGCCGGATCATATCTGAGGAAATGTGTCATTTTATTACTTTATTTATTTCATGATATATTACATTTATTTATCTATTTATTTTTATTTTTTTTTTTAATTTTTTTTATAATTTATTTACTTATCTATTTACCTATTTCCTTTGTTTATTTATTCATTCATTGTAATTGTTTGTCTATTTATTCATTTTATTTTCTTTTGAGCTCACCTGAGCACAACGTACACATGGTGAAATTTGTCCGTCGTCCGTGCGTCCGGCGTCAACAATTTCCTTTAAACAACATCTTCTCTGAAACTACTGGGCCAAATTTGATGAAATTCGCTGTGATGTTATTTGCATGAAGCTCTACCAAAGTTGTTCAAATAGTTTCGGTTCATTGCATATTTATGTTACAGGTGGTAAAAAATAATTTTTTAATGTGAAATTTTTAAAAGAATTCTTCTCCGAAACTGCAAGGCCTAGAGCTAAGATATTTGGTGTGTGGCATTGTCTTATGGACCTCTACCAAGTTTGTTTAAATCATGGCCCTGGGGTCAAAATTGACTCTCTCCAGGGATCACTTGATTTGTAACATAGATTTTTACTGGAGAGTCTTTAAAAGATCTTGTCAGAAAGCAACGAGATCATATGTTTAGCTATTTGGTATGTAACATGGCTTTGTAGACCTGAACCTAGTTTTCAGATCATGGCTCTGGGGTCTTAATTCGTCCCACCCTAGGAGTCATTTATATTTTATTTACCTATTTTATTTACTCATGCGTTTATCTTTTTGTTTATGTACGCCTTCCCCCCCCCCCCCCCCCCCCCCTGTTCTCCTATTCAGGGAACGTTACAATACACATGTATTGGGAAACACACATGGCACAAGGAAATAATAAAACGACTCAATTCCTTAGATAAGTTTCATAAGGATGTGGCTTTTAGGCATATTCTAACGAACACGGCCACACGATGTGGTTCTAGTGACATGGGACCGTCCCCGGTGGCTGAGTGGTTAGAGCGTTTGTCTCGGCGCGGGAGGACGTGGGTTCGATCTTCGGCCGCGACATAAAAGTCGTAAAAATGGTACTGGTATAGCTCCCTTGCTTGGCGCTCAGCATATAAGGGCAGTTCTAGGACTGGTTGACCCGGTATTGAGTATGGTATCATGCCACATGCCTACGGTGTGATAATGCAGTGAGGCAGCACTATGTCTGTCTCAAGTAGACATCGCCTCCAAATGACTGAAATACTGTCGGTGGGACGTTAAACCAAACAAATAAACATCTATTGACTGTGGCTCAGTTTGAAGGTCGATATATTCTGGCCCTAAAGGTTTGTCTAGGAATCTCTATAAAAGGCTCGTTAGGGATCTCCCAGTATATCTTAGATTTATGGTAATTTGTTTAATTAATTTGTTTATTGTAGATATTTAGGCGTGATTTATCAAATAACGATGTAGATCTAGTTTCAACATGAAACCGATACAGTGGGATTTAAGAAATATATTACCTTCGTGACTGCGTCTATATCAGTTTATTATGCTCTTAGTGTGTGTGTGTGTGTGTTGTGGTAGTTTTTATTGGCATACGTGCACAATGCAGTTATTTGTTTCTAGTGTAATTTTCTATAATCATAGAAAGTTTTAGAAAATTACCATGGCTAGTTGTATTTTTCCTTCTTTGTCTATATCGAAAATAACTGCATTGTGCACGCTTGCCTTTAACTCACATTCAACTTTTTTGCTCTGTCTTTTCAATGTCGTTTTGATTTTCTGAAACTGATTAATGGTATTGTATCATACTGAATTAACATCTTTTTTTGAAAATGCGTCAATACAAAATACACCTAACTTATCTGGAACCATTTTCCCTGATTGCTTTGGTCAATATTTTTATCTCCGCCAAATTAGTGTTGAATAGCGCCCTGTCGATAAGACCGTGCATTATAGAATATACATAGCTTCAGATAATTTAAACCATTCCATTAATAAGACTTGTAGTGCGTGAACGACTTCGTTACCACGAAGCGCAGTCTGCGAGAATATAGTTTTGTGACGAAAACGTT
The DNA here is from genome assembly GCA_021229015.1 of Solen grandis. Lineage (NCBI taxonomy): Eukaryota > Metazoa > Mollusca > Bivalvia > Adapedonta > Solenidae > Solen > Solen grandis. Next base: position 30,651,996 of record CM037789.1, on the reverse strand, counting down.
TTTTTTCTTTCTTAATGCATTACCCTGTTAATGGTTCTGTGAAAGGAAATCCATACATCCTGTCCTACGAAACATCCAAGTACATAATTAAGTGTACATTGATTACCAGTGGCTTAGCTACTATTACGCCCGGTAGGCCCGAGCCTACAAGTTGGTCAAGTAAATGACATTTTGAAAAGTCCAAGGAATGCGATAAAAATTGGAAAGGGAGGGGTTCAAACCTTATGCATAATTTGCAGTGTGCATACTGTGTTCAGTTAAACTTGCATCGAATCTAAATTCATAGTTTAATATTGTTCAATTTAACGGTTTGTTTTGGTTGCTTATTTTCCCTTGAAATACTTTGGAACGCGCATTTTGCTCTTTTCAATCCCTGATCGTTTCCGGCTTCCTTTCCTTTACCAAAGGACAACCGCCCCTTGGAACCCCTTCTATGGGCCTACAAGTGGAAAAAAGCTGGCTACGCCCCTGATTACTATACCTTGGTAACGAAACACTGTTTCAGAAATTAAAATATTTTGGTGTTTTTATTGATTGAATATGTCCACAAATATCTAAGTATTATTTAGAGCTTAAAACATCACGTGAAACTGGGGGGCGGAGGGGGGCGTCCATGATGTGAGGTCAAAGACAAAGTTGTATGGCTTACGTGACAAACTGTAAATATGTTATCGTTTATATTTTAAATTTTATAGAATTTATCGCAGCGCTCTGCTCCGTGTCGTTTGCGATAAATTTCATAAAATTTAAAATATAAACGATAACTAAGGCGTAATAAAAAAAGTTACTTATTTCCACTTAACCGACCAGCCCTATTTTTTTTTTTTTTTTTTTTTTGTACCGACACTAAACTTTTTTCGTGGCGTTCGGGCTATTACGGTTGCAAAACTCTGTTTTTCGTCAATTCCTCTTAAAGATACGGTAAAAATAGAAAAAAAGTTAAAAATAAAGAAAGTTTAGCCGACCTTACCAACCCTATTTTTTTCAGATATGTAAGCTGAAATAATTAATTTTACTTTCGCCTAATACGTACCGGTCCATCATAAACGTTTATCAACTTCTTGTTTTTTTCCTTCCTTTCTTTACTGGCCCAGATTATGGTTAAAGCGTCCGTCACAAAACAAGAGGTCGCTGGCTTGATCCATCACCACGACATATGAATTAGTTTAAATGGAACTGGTATATATCTCTTTTTATTACTTGGGTATTTGTGTTTCACTTCCAAAAGCAGGGGCGTGCCTGGGGCTATATCGGGATACGCAGACTTGCTAGAGGGGTCCGGGGGCATTCTCCCCCGGAAAATTTTTTGGGGTTAGGCATCGATTTTTATTGCAGTTTTGGCACTTCTAGATTTTCGATTTCCTGAACGAAGTATACGCAACTGCGTATTTGCGTAAGCCTAGGCACGCGCCTGAAATTTAGAGCGTTATTTCAAGGTGGAGATATGTCGTCAATGTGTCAACACGATCCGGTCTGAATGACTAGTGCAAGCTAGTGACGTCACAGTCTATTTATAGATTATATCTGTCCTATAACGAACGGTTTAGTCAATTACTAATACAAGAAAACAAAACCATTATTTTTTTACATATAAGTTACTTTTATTTTCTTTTTCAACATTTCTTTTTCATGAAAATAGCTTTATTTAGTCCCTCCACGCTACTTTAATTGTTTTATCACACACGTAACTTCTCTCTCTCTCTCTCTCTCTTACTTACCTACTACTTTATGTTTTCTACAAAAATAGAATATAACAACAAACATTCGAAACGTTTTATTATTTTTTTTCTTCATTTATATGAATTCTCCATATCAAAATACAATAAAAAAGTAATTCTCAATTTCATGTATAAAGGATATAGAAATGTACATTCTTTCCCCCCTTTTCTCTCATATTCTTAAAAACAAGTACTTTCCTATATTCTTTACATGGAAACTTTATCTCTCACATAATCTTCATAGAAACTTGTAAACTATATGATTAACTGGCAAAATATATTCTAATTTTTGATGTATTTTCATTAAATCTTACATTTATTTATTTACATCGATTTAGAAACCAGTCCATTATCTCTCGACGATTCCTGGATTCAAATAGCGCCATAAAGTATATCCTTGTGAACTTGTGTTTGTGCTTCCAGTATCTTATTAAGGTAATTCATCTATCATTAAATTTTGATCATGGTCTGTCAAGTGATCGTGGGAATTTTATTGTAAATTAAAGCCTTTATTAGACTTTGAGCAAAAGTGTCTATAACTCAAAGTCAAAGGAAGTCATCTTAAGCATTTGAAGGACCATGATACGGTAGAATACACTATTATTTAAGACGGAAATATACAATAAGTTAAAGCTTTTGACCGACAAAAAGCTTATAATTTACTTGATTATGATACAGTGATGGGTGGATTTCTTAGGGTAAATATGTACAAGAAAATGTCAATGCAAAGCATCAACTTCACTGAGTGACATGTGTCAAGGCAAAACATATGCAACTGGAAAGTACGCAGAAAATGTTTACAAAAACAACACAATGAACATCGTCGGAACCCACCGACTGACTTATTCTGTTTCACTACATAATTGACGATCTCGGTCAAGAGTGGATATCTTTGAACACACTATTTCCAACAGCATTTATTTTCATGTATAAATGTCATATATGCTATTTATAATTTCGAATCCTTACTCATTCTCGACCGATTGGAAAAAACGAGACGCTTGACTTGATCTCACATGAGTTGTCATATTATATAGAATTTTATTAAACGAGTTTAAGAAAATGGTAAAAAGCGAGCCTCTGGAGAGCTTTTTACCATTTTCTTAAACTCTTTCAATAAACTTTTATATTATATAACAATTCATGTGATATTCTTTTTATCACATGACTTAAAATGCTGGGATTTAACGGAAAAATAATATTTGACGTTTCACGCGAGTTTTTGCACGTTGTTTTTATCCTATGAATTGCATAGGGTTAAATGACGTCATGACGTTATATTACACGGGAAATAAGGAACGTCATGTGATTCACTCGTATATTGCGTACTTCTTACTAAGTAATGCTTCTGAGGTAAAACACCAAACACAAAATAGTCCTTAAAGATGTCAACTGTAGCAAAGTATTTCCATTTTGAAACCAACATTCAACGTAAAACCGAAATAATTTTTATATTAGCAAAAAAAAAAAAAAAAAAAAAACACGTGAAACGCCCTAAAATTATTACAACTTTAAAGTCTGTTTAGCTATTTGACTAATAATATGAGATTAAACTTTTAACAGAACACACAACAACAGATGTAGCATACAACAAATAAAAGAAAACAATAAACAACAGCAAATCAAAACAGAAGTAATAATAAACTAGTCCACATTTGTGTGTACACCCGTAATTTGTGTTATCGTGCTACTTTCGGTTTGGTACTATACCCTACAGCGGTGGCTCATCATTGATTGGACATAATAAACATATCTGTCGTACTTTACTGCTTTTGTTTAGATGAGGAGCACTTCCGTTTGTATTTCCTTAATGATTCTGACATCTGTTGCAGCCACAATAAACAAACTACTAAAGCTTTAATGCCGTCTTTGTCGTGTGCATGGTAACGATTCTTTAAATCCGCGTCGGAAATTCTTCGAGAACAACGCATACAGAATTGGATTCAGCACCGAGTTGAGGAACAGGATGAGAAAAGACACGGGGGAAATGATGATGGCAACAGTGTGTGAGATTTCAATAAAGTTCCAATAGTGGTTGAGAACCTTCAACATGTGCGGAAAAACACAGATTCCAAACGTGAGCACGACGGTCACGAGTAAACGTATCACTTTACGCCTTGCTTTTCTGACCCGTCGTGAACTAGAGAGGGGGGTCTGTCTGTAAAGTTGTGTTTTTCTTCTTTTTGTCACTCTGTCAATCTTTAGAATGATACTCCCTTGATTATCAGTAAATCTTGCATTTTCTGGCTCTTCCTCCTGAGTTGGAGGAAGCCGGTAACAAAGGCCTTGTTGATGTGCTTTATCAACTCGGTTGATACTACACACAACTTCCAAACCTTTACCCTGTAAAATTGCAATGTTATCACCAGTGTTCTGATTGTCACTGCTGCCCGATGATCTCTGTTGTTTGTTTGAATCTTTTGAAGCATTTGACACTGATGAGCTTTCATACTGATACTGGGATAAACGAGACAATGTTTGCCTAGAGGTGCCACCGTCATCTGTGTAGTGATGTAATCGGAAAGCGGAAATAACAGGAGTTTTCCACAAAGCCAGTGCCACTCGATAATAAAAAAACCCAATCAATGCCAGTGGAATGGCATACCATAAAATGAAATTGACAAGACTTAAAGTCTTTAGAAAATCGAAGAATTCAGCCGATGTGTAGCAAAAGGCGATGTCGTCGAAAGAGAATGTATCATAGACGATCAGGTATGGGATATTGTAGAGGAAAGCGGTGACCCAGATGATGACTTGAAAGATCTTCATCTTTCCCATCGTCATCAAATGCTTGGCCTTGAAGGGATGAATGATGGCCACGTACCTCTCGATGGCGAGCACGGAGAGGATGATGATGCTTGCAGTGTAGCTGACGTTCCTTACATAGAAGTACAACTTGCACATCGCCTGAAAAAAAGTAAAAAATACCGATTGCGTTAGGTTTGAAATCAGGACTGTCGATCTCCAACTTTACTGCTGTTATTGGGCAATATTTTTCCAGCCAAAATGTATGTTTTTTACCCATCTTCAAGCATATTTCCCCTATAATAAAAATGCAAGAGCTCATATAAAAACAAGAATGGCTAAGTGGTAGATTGTTGTACAATACAGCTGTATTATATACTAGTTAATTTCCATTTCATTTTTAACCAAAGTTACTAGACATGATCTATGTTTGTAACTTTTTAATTCAAATAATTATTGTATGTTTGTGAAGTAAAAAATTGCCTAAAATTCCCTCCTCCTCCTCAGTTCCCCCTACAGAGGAAAATGACTCGAAAATCTTCCGCCCTGAAGGTAGAGGTGCTGTGTATAATCCCGCCCCGCCTAAAATAGTGAGAACCCTGGGAATGCATGCATGTGCATGTCTCATAAAATAATCTCTCTAATGTTTAAATATGTCTAATCTCGGTTATAAACACATTTTTAAAACTATTACCGATACATTTCAATTAATCCAGGGTTTAAATATATCTGGTAATGTCACGCCCTTGTGTATTCTTGTCCTACGTCGATTTATAAACACATTTTTAAAACTATTACCGACACCTTTCAATGAATCCAAAGTTAAATATAACTGGTAATGTCACGCGCTTGTATATTATTGTTATGCTTCACACAGAAACTGAGATTTAGAGTTAAAAGTATTTTGTAATTGAACAGACACTTTATTTATCTTTTACATCGATTACAAAGCAAGTTATCACAACTTATATTAATCATTCTCGATGGCTCTGGTGGCGGGGATGTAGTCTTTATTTTTTGGGAGGAAACCGGAGAGCACGCAGAAAACGCGTTTCTGGAGGACGACCACTGTACCCTTTCACGCACGTGACCAAGAATCGAAGCAGATGAGAAGCGGGGCGCGTTACCACTACGCTTTCAAGGCGTATATTTATTAGCACTAGGCGATGATTTTAAGCACATTCGTAAAGCACGACCAGATATCTCGATCCAGTTATACAATTATTTGATCGCCTTATAATTTAAGCAAAATTAAATGTTCTCTTTTGAATAAACGTTTCGCTGTAACTAAGGTAACTACATAGTCACTTATATTAATGTCTGGGTTTCGCGTGTGGCATAATTGATGTCTATTTTTCAGCACAATATTGAGATAATATTGGGAAACTTTAAATATATTTAAGATGTCTGTCTCAGTTAGATTCGAACATACTAATTATATTTCCATCGATATGAACAATAGGACTGGGCTACTCCAGCTTAGATTCACTTTACCAATGTGTCGACACTGGTTTGAAATGACCAGTGCTAGCTCGTGACGTCACAGTCTCTATTTATAGATTGTAACACTACAAGTTTCTTGCAAGAGTTCTGATATTTCTTAGACATGCAAATTCCACTTCGTCATTTTTCCTCCAAACAAATTGTTTTCAGTCATGCGCTGGTACAACGTGTGTTTCTTTATAAAATATATTTAAATGATTATTGTCATAAATTAAGAGACCTGCCAATGAATACTGTTCGCAACAGACACGGTATGTTTTCTTGACAGCACTTTCATTACAATCGCATTATAAAACATTATTTTTAACAAACGACTGATTGAAGTTTCTGTGTTGGGAAAGCAAACTTCTCCCATCTCTGCTCTAACAATTGCTAGCAAACGAGATTTCTAGTTTCGAACGTTCCGGACGCTTTCTGTATTCCATTGCTATTAAATGATATAGCGCGTGAGATTGAAAGCTTATTTATTTCCAAAATATCTGCATTGTTTGGCTCATTTACTTTACCATATGCCAATTCCACAACAAATTTATTGTCCCCGAGGCTAAATTCATTCTTGCAATTCGACAATTTTGACAGCAGACGAGAAAATGTTAACAGAGGGGACACAACTCTATTACACGTCCGATAAACAGGGCCAGTGACATTTATTTGTCATTTATTTCTTTCTCGATTGAATCATTGAATTTAATATCCAACTGAATAGGCTTACAACTAAATTGATACCACCAACGTTGTCCAGTTACTTTTTGCCTTTTCTTATGAACATTTAATTTTGTTTTTATAAGGCGATCAAGTAATCGTATTCATTTTATCGTAGAAAATCTGAACACATTTCACAATACACGGTTTGCGACACTACATGGTTCTCAATGTCCCTAATATCTCCTCATATTAAAAGTTTCAGGTGTGTCAAGCATAGTTTTTTTTTTACATAATTATAATTTTACATTAAATAGTTATATTTTTGGTATACGAAGGTATTTTATGGATTTCAATGACTCCTATATCTACATTAGAACGTGTAAGACTAAGTGTGTGTTATCTACCTCCGGCAAATTCCTCTAGATACATTACTGTTACAAATTTTTTCGATACGCTTCTGGGACAAATGTACGAATACCATGAAGGATCAGCTCTGCAAATTATTGGGGATTTTAACATTCGTATCGGGGATAATGACGATTTTATAACGGGAGTGGATAATTTGCTCCCAAGAAACATAATGGACTTTATAACCAGTCCATACTAAAAACAGTTTATTGACTTTCTAATCATTGCTAATCTGTGCATATTAAATGGACGAAATACCAATGGAAACGATTAACAAGTATACCTCAAAAGAGTTGCGCTGTACTTGAATATTTCTCATGCCGTAAGAACAAAAAATATAAAATATAAAAAAATATAGCGGTTTTAACGTTATGAGATCTTCGGACAAAATAAGTCGTGCAGTAAAAATCAGTAGTATGGAAAATCATAAAATACTTAATCACTCTGTGTTTTGGAATTTAAACATGAAAACTGTAGAACCCGACAGAAATATTGAATCAGACTGCAAGAAAACAAGTTATGCGCCACAGACGATATAAAATAGATACAATGTACCCGGTGAATTTAATGCAGAAAACGGGCTATTTCAATTAATTGAAAACAAAGTTCACCAAATGGAAGAAAATCAACAGAACCAGAGCAGAACTGATGAGTCGAACGACAGTTTTGTAGGGATTTTTAAATTGCAAATGAATAAACATTTGAATCCAAAGTCTACCATAAATAGAGACGGGAATAAGAAGACAAACCCTTGGTGGATTGAGAAACTTTCAAAATTGTGAAAGAAAATGTGCAGTGATGAAAAATGCTAGTCAAGAAGTAAGCTTGCTGGAGAAAAACGGGCCTTAAAACAAGCAGTTTTTTGTCCATAGATTTTTTTAAAAGTAGAATGCGCGTATACTGGAAGAAACAACATGAAAGATTGCTACATATTTGTGAAAAGGGAAACATTGAACATTTCTTGAAGACAATAGGCAATATAGGAGTTGGCGCTGAACGAAAATCTATAACACACGTCGAACAAATAACCAATAATCATTTCGAAGTAATGGAAACATGAACAATGCATCTGAAGAACTTTTTAAATGAGGTGGCGGTA
>CM037789.1:30607070-30643778 GCA_021229015.1 Solen grandis | reverse complement strand
AAAACAAAATATACAGAGAAATATACTAACATAAAAAAAACACAATACATTTGCACAAGGTATAATACACAATAAGAAATATATCAGGAGATACATATATGCTATTACTCTAAGACTGGCACAACACAAACTGGGAAGTGCAAGACACATACATCCAAAGCAACAAATAAAGGCCGATCTGTCACAAAAAACACTGACAAAACACAACAAAATTCAGTCCTTATTTTTACAGCAGATAGGGCTTGTGAATTACAGATCTATATATAAGCATCCCCCCTCCACACACAAACACAAAATCACACATAAATCATTCCATACTGTTAAAACTTAAATTAGACTGGGGATGATCATTTTTTTTACTGATGGCTCCATTATAGACCAACCTTTTATCTGGATCCTTTTGCAGCAGTCCATCTATCAGACTCAGATAATCGGGAGAAGGTTTGGAGGTGAATCGTGTACCTGAAACAACATACAGTAGTCTACATCACATTCTGACCACTTGGCCACCAGGACTGCTAATTAATTTTTGACACATAATGAAACGTGATACAAAGAAAACATTGAGAGCTCATCATCAAAGACTGAATGGGCAAACTAAGTGACGAGTGAAAAAACATAGGTATTACAAATGATGCAGCTAGTAACAAACTTTGTCCAAATACATGCCTTTCACTTTGGGTGGGGGGTAGGGTTTGTTAATGATCTTATCCTGCAGTTGTGGGTATGACTCTGCCAGGAATGGCGGGTGTCCGGTGAACATCTCGTACATCACGCAACCCAGCGACCACAGGTCAGACAGCAGAGTTAGCTCCCCTCCTTGTAAAACCTCGGGTGCCGCATAGTTAGGATGACCTGTGACACAAAATTCACACTTGTATATTTATACACATGTGAGTAAAAATCAATTTCACCTAAACAGAGGATATTTGTTGACTTTAGTTTTCAACATGAAACACAGGTAAATGGGAAATATCAAACTGCTAATTTCAAATATTACTATTTCATTATGGGAAAAAAATATTATGTATGTAAAGATCTTTTCAGAAATGTCCAAGATGATTGCATTTTTTTGTTGCAGGTATAAACAAAATAGTTTAAAATTATAGTTTTTACTGTCAGGGTATATCAAATATTATATAAGCTATCTTAAAAATAGACAAAATAGCGATTTATTAATAATGCTTGGGGTTACATCAAATTGATAATTGCATATACCATATGATATATTATAACCCTGTTTAAGAAGATCCCATTGTTTCATATATCATTTTAAAAGTCAGTAAATTAATACTCATCAAGACATAAATGTGTGCATGAATATTCATGAGGTAAAACTGTAAAGGTTTTGAGGATAACGAGGTAAACACAAGAATCTGCCGGCGACCTTGACATCTTGATTTCTTATCGTCTAGTGTATCTGTTGCCCAGGTCTCTCCAGCATCTGAAAACTTCTGAAACAACTCCTCCAGGTTTTCTCCCTCGACTCGTGCCAGTCCGAAGTCTGCATATTTCAGGATACACGGACCATCCAGTAATATCTACAAGAAGGTAGGGTACAAAAAGTCCATTTTTCATGTCACAGAGATTAAAAGAAGAGGCTGTAGCCATTTCAAGTGAAAATTTTAGTATGATTTCCAAATTTGGGGAAAACCACTCTCTACTTATCTACTCAGGGGGTGAGGTGTTTTTAGCTGATTTTACAGCTGGTATTTCACTAATATTGTCAATGCCAAAAGGATTTTTATTTTTCTAAATTTGAAGGCAAAAATTCCAAATATATACACAGAAGAAAATATAATTCAATTAGCAAAAACAAAATGAAAATTCCACATGGTCAGTTTTGAAATACAAGTGTTGATAAACTGATCTAAATGTATATCTTAAATTTTTATTCACTAAATTTTCTGTATCTTTTTTACTATTCCCAGTGTCTATCATTTTATATGAGCATTCCAAATTTGTCATCTTCTCAAAACAGCAAAGAAAATTGAGGTTAAACTATTTTTTACATTTTCTGTTCTTTCATAACAACCAATGTTAATGACCTTCTTTTTCTTTATCTAAAATGTTTGCCATTTTGTTAAATTAATACCTGTAACTGATACGAAAACTGTCTTTTATTAAAAAACATTGCACTCTAAGTCTAAGCTTGGAAAAAAAAAGAATTTTTTTAATTTGCCCTATGTGTACAGACAAAAAGATTTTACCTTGGATGGTCTCAAATCACAAAACAAAATGCCAAGGGAGTGGATATAGTGCAGTCCAGTAACAAGATCTATTCCAAAGGTCCGAACCGAGCTCTCCGGAAGATTTTTGTCCTGCGAGATGAGATATTCGAGACTGCCTCCTGTACATAACTCGACCACAAGCCACAGATGGTTGCTAGTTTCGTACCACTCGTAAAACTTCACCACATTGTCGTGTTGTATGTCATGGGTCATGCGCACCTGAAGAGGAAAAAATATTACAGGGCTTTGAAGTAGTGGTACAATGTGACACATGTACCAGTCTGTAAGATAACTGTACATAGAAACCTAAAATAATAATGAAGGACCTGCACTAGACAACTCACTCAGTTTATTCCGACATTAAGCACAATCAATAACAAAAAATATTGTTTGATGATAAAATACATACATGTACAAAGTCATCTTAAATAATACCTTAATAATAATATATATATAAATATATCACAGGTTCCAATTTTTGTCTAAATGTCACTGCCTGATCATTTTCTGTATCAACAGGCCCGAGTCTGAACCCAGCAAAAAGCAGATTTTATTTAAAGTTTAAAAAGATACATTATGCATCACCATTTTTTTTCAACACTGGTTGACATTTGAAGATTTCATAAATTTTCTCAACATAATTACCTGACTAAATCAGACAGACATATAACACCGGACACCCCTTCCACCAACTTAACTTAGCACTTACCTTCTGGCCCATATATAAAATACCTAAATATTTCATAAAAATAATTGCTAGGAAGATAGATAACTGTTCATGTCAGCTTTCAGAACACCTGATACTTGTTTTATGGTATGTCAAAATAATACAGTCGGAATTTATATTATTTTTTGCTGTAATTAACTAAATTAATATACATGTACATTCAGTACATACAATTATAGAACATAGTAAGTCCACATCATACTGCCAGCAATAATTTTGATACCTAGGTGTTACTAAAAGACTGGTAATATTTTATAGCAGTTCTGATGATCACTGTAAATGTTTGTTTGTTGAGTTTAACGTCCCACTGACAGTATTTCAGTCATTTGGAGACAATGTCTACTTGAGACAGATACAGTGCAGTACAGACATGTGGCATAATACCACACCCAGTCACATTAACCTGACACCGGACCAGCCAGTCCGACAACTACCCTTATATGCTGAGCGCCAACTAGGGAACTATAACAGTACCATTTTTTATGACTTTGGTATGCCGCTGCCGGGGATCAAACCCACAACCTCCTGCTCCCAAGGCAGACGCTCTAACCACTCGGCCACCGGGGACAGTACTGCTTTGTAAATACCGTATACACCGGCAGATTAGGCGCACTTTTTTTCCAAATAATTCAAGTTTATAGAGGGGGTGCGCCTTATATGATGATATACAGCTTTTCAGGTTTCTTTTTTCAATCACCGAGAAGTGAAAATTACCGGTATACTATCTCAGAAAATGGATATACTGAAAGTCAATGAATACGATAATATGACACAAAGTCTATACGAAACCATGATAAACAACACCAGATTATTGCTTTTGTTCTTATTAGTTATCCTACAGGTATATTTCAAGATAAAATGATCGTGAGAAACTGAAACAACTTGATGGAAGCCATTTTCAATATAAACAAATAAGTTTATTTTACAGGACCTCATGATGTATAGGAGAAACTTGACAGGTGGCAATTGTTACGTAATGTTTGTTAGTTGGGAGAATTTTGACAGGTGACAATGGTCCCCAGTGTTAGAATGCGGGGACACGGTTGAGTAATGTCATGTTATGAAAATGTGTCACCTTTATCCTATCCGTCGTTAATGTAACGGTCTAACGCTAATCTTATGCCATGTGTAAATAAAACGGTTCACCGTATGATTAGCCCAGTGACATACGGATAGCTTTCGGTCTGTCAAAATGTACGACGGCGCAAATTTCAAAACAAGATTTCGCCGAATACGATACGATAAGTGATTTTTTTTTTTCAAATAAGTTACCCTGAAAGTTAGGATGCGCCTTATACGTAGCTGCGCCTAATCTGACCGTGTATACGGTAGTTAAATGAAAGTACATGTTCACCCTTTAACCAGAGGGTCAGTCTGATGTGATAAGGATTAGGGCCAGTAACAGTAGCCATGACGGTGACCCAACACTTACTGTATTAGTGACCTCTGGTCTTTTGCATTTCTCTATACAGTGGATTGCAACAAAGTTGATTGTTCCTTTTCTTCTTCCCTTGTAGATAATAGAGTGGTCTCCTCTTCCTAGTTCTTCATACAACACAAAGTTCTCCATCCTGCCCTTCTATAGTGTGGTGTGTAAACGACCAAATCTTCAAAACTAAAATAAAATTATCAAATCATTATTGCTTTTTTTTAAAGTCTAGTTAACCATATCTAACAAATTGTTCACATGATGTGTTATTAACAATAGCTTTTAACTTTCAACATGAGATGCTAAAAATGTAATCTTGATGACTCTCTTGTAGACTTAAACATAAACTTAGATATAATTACAGTACATGTTGAGAGCTTGGTGTATAATTATTGTAACTGTTTCTTTATTCATATGTAATTACCATAGTTTCAAGACGTTTATGCAACTTAGAAATTAATTATATGCAACGCAAAGGATAAAAAAAATTATAACATGCGAATATGTATCTTTTTTCATAAAAAAGATTATTGTTTTATTTTCAATTATGCCAAATTTCCATCCCTTACAAGTAACCAAAATATCATTCTCAGGTATTGTAGATAAAGCCACCTTTTTAAGGTAAGAAAAAGTTTCACTCAAAAAGTTAAAATATTTACAGTTCATAAGAAACGGGTGTCAATCAAATAGTACAAAAACAGGGCGTGATCACTCAATTAAAACCATTTCTTATCTGTTCCTCTGCTTTCTGTATCAGGGGTCATTCCTAGGTGTCTTCCCCTCTGAAAATTACTTTAAGTTCTTGCAGTATTCCCCAGATTTGCCATTTACCCCAGGATTTCTCTTCTCCCAATGTAAAGAAAATGTCATAGTGGTATCAAGGCTCCATCCCAATCATCTAAAAAAGGCCTGGACTCCATATCCAAAAGCTGTAGTGTAGGTGAGATATTAAATTTTTTTCTTTCTTTACGCTGACTGAGAACTAATGAACTATATTAAAGCTGCTCATGATCATTGTCAAAATATTTCTAGTCCTGGTCAGGGATATAGAGAGATTATCAAAATTGCGGTTTCTTGTAATTTCACATGGCCTTGATGATAGTGACTGATATAAATCTGTGAGTGTGACTGAAATTGTGTAGATGCTTGTTGAAAATTACACTTAAGAATGATTAGAAGACATAATAAATAGAGTAGGATTTCGATAGTGTTTTGTTTCATTCTTTCTAATGTTTCACCGCGAGAATACTCAATTTGGAGTCAGGCGATGAGTGAAGTCAGTGAAGATGATGATGAAACATGCTTACCCCACCCAGTATTCTACAAAATCCACTTTCAAAATTCAAGCTTTAAGATGAAGAAAATAACTATATATGCTGAAATATGCAGCTTAAATAAACAGCATGCCGTCTGGCAATTCCATCACAAATACATTGACGCATACAGCTTTACAATACATACATTTTTAATAATTAAGAATGTGAAAAACGTGAATTATTTACAAAATATTTGTTTGGAATTGGAGAGTAGCTAAATGATCTGACGCTAGATTTGATTGGTGAATTGAAAAATATCAGCCAATCAGATGTTACTTAACAAACTTTCAGTATGGACTGCCTTTTATATACCAAAGCGCTTAAAATTAGCGGAACGTAAAAATATTAGAATTGACGGATGGCTTGATTGAATAATTGATACTTTGTTTGTTTCCCCACCGACAGTAATTTGGAAATTGTGGCTATGTAAGACAGATAGCATGATGTCTCACTGCTATATCACCTCGTAGAAAAGAGAAATGATACCATATCCATCCATATTAATTTACCTGTCCTAAATAGATCAAAGACCTATTCACCAACCTGCATATGTCTATGGATAGATATATTTCATGAGTGAGCATTCAAGCTAACGCATGCATTATTCTCGATATTTGTATTAACTGGCATTGAATTTTCTTCTTTTTTTCTTCACACAAAATCATTTATTTAATTTAATTTAAACTTATTTCTTTTACGTCGATTGGGAAACAAGTTCTGACAACTTATACTAATCCCTCTCGACGGTTCCTGGGTTGGACCAGTACTTTGCGCCCGGGAAGGTTATGAAGAGTTTAGCCTCCAACGGGGTTCGAACCCACAACTTTCGGATCCGTAATCGGATACGTTACCACTAGACCACGGCGCCCTCTAATCGGATACGTTACCACTAGACTACGGCGCCCTCTAATCGGATACGTTACCATTGGACCACAGCGCCCTCATCATTTATTTAAAATAAGTATGTACTCTCATTAGGAGTATACACTCATTTCATGCAAGCGTGTGATGTATGTGTGTGTGTGTGGGGGGGGGGGGGGCAGGATCCGGTATTAAAACATAATTATAGTGGCCCCGGGGTCGGACCGCCTGTCATATGTATCAATACATATAATGATATGATATATTATAAGCGGCACAAGTCTATTATTAAATAAGGTATGCATGATCGATTTCTGGAATCTGATATGTATAGTGTACACATTTTAATAGTTTAGGATTGAAATTGCGAGCTACTTTTTTTAATAATGCCGAGTTATTTGAAATTTACAATACAAATGTATTAATGTTGAGTGACATTCACAAATACAGATCAATATGATTAAATTCACAAACGTTATGGAAAATACATGGCATTTCACAATATGTTAAAGTAGAAATGTGTTTTACAGATTAGAACAGATCATGAATTATTGATTAATAGTTATTAAATGAAAGCATTAGTGAAATAACTTTAAGTTAACATACTCATAGACACTTCAAAATAAGTAGATTTATGCACATACCTATTGGGTTACAGATTATATATGTTGTGTATTTTTCTATTCTATAATCGCAAAATTTATGCATAATTCTACATTTCTTTCTTCTTAGGTCTTCCTTTCTTATTCACACAACTGGGTTTATTTATAATCCCAATTGGTAACATTTTGTGACCAGCGATATAAATAGTAATAACCACTGGTAATAAAAGACACAAAGTCGTCACTTCTAGATGGCTGTGTGTAGGTTCACTGACTGAGCCAAATATGGTCCTAGAACCATACCCTCAGCGCGTGCTTAGCGCCAAGGAGAGTTATACTGAGACATTAATATTTAAGCATACGTTGAACATTTAAAGCAACATTATATGTTGAATTTCATTTTTTTCCAGAATTTTAAATTTTCTGATTTTTCAGATAGAGTATTGGTTCCACCATTGTTATGGGCTTGACGGGATATAAAACTACATGTACATGAGTTCTGGGGTGTCCCAAATATGTCACCAAAATAAATCTTTCGGTGAAATAAAACCTTCTCGTTGGTGAATGTAGCTTGTCGCAATGATCCATCAGACTGAGCGAAGATATCGTGATACGCAGGGCGGGACTGATGATCATTCCGTGTACTTTCGTAAGGCTAAGTACGCAAATGGCCTTAAAGGCGTAATAAAAACGCGTATTGCTTTGTCGGTGCATCCTATCTAAATATTCTTATATTTTGAATATGTATAACAGTCAACAATAAAACTTAATGTTAAGGGACACAATTGCTCTTCGCGCACTCGCTACATTTATTTATATGGCAGCACATAAGATTTTGTTAGAAACAGTTCACATATAATGCTTTGACTATTTTACCGGTATATGTCATACCTTACATCGGTAAGGCCTGTATTATTACTTCATGATTCACAATTTAATCACTTTCTGGATGGTATTTAGTACTGTAAATACATTACTGTTATTATGTACCGTGTATATATATATATATATATATATATATATATATATATATCCAATTAGAATGGATTTTCATTTCCGCTAGCGCATGTGCGAATTGGTATAGCAGTCGAATGTAAAGCTGTGATCGTAATAATTTTAAGTGACCGATATTTTTCTATGTGATTATTTGGGGGTATCAAAACGTGATTTGTGTTTGTTTTAAATAGTTTCCAGTGTAATTGATCATATTTAATAAGTTATTAGTAGATGTTTGTTTTTAAATGATGTTTTATACATATAGGCCATGACCTAGTTATCGCTTCGTTCGTCGGTCTGGACATTGCACATTTCATGTCTTCTGTATTGAGCTTGTAATTATACATAGTATTTTAATTATTACATGATGGGTGGGATAGGTAATGCGTAATGTTTATCTTGTTAATATGTAACCGTAATATGAAGAACGTTTGGTCACAGAGCTACATTAAACTAGGTATTCAAATCTTTGGCTTGGTGTAGTTAATACAGTAATAATGTCCGTGTAGTGCTGCTGTTTTAATACAGTAATTACCTATGAATAGTCTTATTTGCACCTTCACTACACGCTTGTGGAATTAGCTCAAAGGGTAAGAGCGTCGTCCTTTTTTTCCCATCATGATGTCATGAGTTCAATACCAACTGGGACCTTTTTTTAATTCTTATTGTTATATTTTTATAGTTTGTTTTAAGTACTAGCTTTTTACATCCAATATTTTGCTTTTGTTAATTTGTATTTGCTTCCTTCCGATTTAAACATAAATATACCCCCCCCCTCCGCAAAAAAATAAAAAAAATAAATAAAAAGTCGACCTCTCAGTGTATAAATAATATATGGAGAGGTCGTTTTTGTTTTAAAATTTAATTCTTAGTTTTAAAAAAATCAACCACTTAGTGATTTTTTACCCATGCATTCTTCATCTTAGATGTAACGTTTTCGGTGTCAGGATTCAAAGTTTAAATTTCAATACACACACAAGATGCATAAAATATATGGAAAATGCTACTGAATTGGGAGTCATATTTTTTAAGCATAGTGAGACCCGGAACTCATGCAGAGAAATTTATAAAATAATAACTGCCTCTCTATATAAAAATAGGCCTAATATAAAGAGAGGTCATTTTTTCGACACGGCAGTCGGGGTGCGGATTAGAAACAGCAACAAAACTTAGAGGTGGTCGTAGTAGGACAAGATGTCTCGTACAACGATTGCTTTTTCTTTGGTGGCTTTTTTTAATCAAAGCGCACAATGCGCTGAGAGACGGCGACGGGATTGACATTCTAAACCCAGCGTTTCTGAAGTTATTGAAGCAGTCACATGACGACAAAAACTCCATCCGCTGTTGCTACAGAAGTTCTGTTTGTAACATAATAATCCGGAGTAAAGGTCATGAACCTTTCATTCATAAAGAGCTGCATACCCAAGTAGGTCATTCTCTTTCTCTACGGGAAAACACGTCTTCTAATAACGCTATTCAACACACAGATCAGTGGCCATCTCGTGATTCACGTGCAGCAAATGATCGGTCAACTACTCCTGAGCGTGCTGGTGATGCGCTTAACGTGCGGGGGTGTCAACACACGTCTAGAAGGACACATTCCCACTCTCCATTCCCTGTTAGGCAGCGAAACCATGCCCCACAACGACATAGATCCCCAACGTCCAGTAGGGAGTCTGCATCGAAGCCCAAACACACCATCCAACGGCCTTGGTCTTCACCTACTACCAGCCCGGCGAGGAACAGCCCTCCGCGACACGATGACCATGGATCCGCTCAGGGAAGCATGTCCAGTTCACAGCCGGACTTCGGTGGTGATATGAACACTAACTCACAATCTAACTAGGACAGTGGGGGGCTAGACTCCGCACATGGTCTGAAAATAGAAACACTGAAATTTGGAACTCTAAATGTAAATGGCCTTAAACAGCGATTAAACTACCCAGATTTTATAGACTTTGTAAATAATTATGATATATTTTGCATGTCTGAAACACATTTAGATAAAACAGATATCGTCGACAATGAGGGTTATACTTTTCTTTCTAAAAACCGTTCTTATGCTTTTAAACGGAAGTCGGGAGGTATAGGCGTTTTCGTAAAGACTGCATTGCTCCATATATTGAAATATTATCAAATGAATCTGACTATGTTTTATGGATCTCAATTAACAACGATTTGACCGATTATAGTGAAAATATTATAGTAGGGTCTCTGTATATCCCCCCAGAAAACTCGCGTTTCTTTACAGATGATCAGTTAACTGACTTAGAAAATGAAATTTGTGAGAAATGTAACCAACATAAATACGTTTACCTTGCTGGTGATCTCAACAGTAGGATGGGTAGCTTACGTGACTACATCATGTCTGATTCTTTCATTAATGAGGTGTATGATATTGATCAGGATATACAGGTTCAACTTGATAAATACAAAATTCTTGAAAACCTATCAATTAGCCTTAAAAGACACTCAAGAGATAATAGAACTAATTCGCATGGTCTTAAATTTATAGATATATGTAAAAACAACAATCTGTTTATACTTAATGGCAGGTTATTTGAAGATAAAAACATTGGTAATTACACATTTCGTGAAAAGTCAGTTATAGATTACGTAATTGCATCAGCAGAATGTTTTCAATTCATAGAAACTGATACACTTTTCTCAGACGGACATAACGCATTGACATGGCATATTAATATATCACATGACTACATACCCATACAAAAACAGGTCAAATATAGCAATCGTAAACAATGGCTACCTAATATGGAATCTACCTTTTGTAATAACATTGACCTAACACAAGTACAAAACCTTACTCACCAGTTAAATTCTACCTCGCATTCCCAGGAGAGTATTGAACACATCACTAACCAGCTCCAGGCTATATTCCACGAAGCCGCTGACCTAACGTACCCGGAAAATCGCTATTCTTCACCTGAAATAAAAAGAAAACATAATCAAAAACCTTGGTTCGGCCCTAAATGTCATCAAGCAAGGAATAATTATAATCATGCAAAAAAGAATTACCAGAAAAACAAAAGCAGTAATAATAAATTACGATTACGTCTTGCCAGTAAACAGTATAAACGTACTATGAATTATTTCATAAATAAACATAAAGAATCAATGTCACAAAAACTTAGCCCTATACTGGAAATTTTTAAATAATCTGAAGCCTAAAGAAAAGGTTAAGGAAACCCCTTCGTTAGACGAGTTTTATAATTATTTTAAAAACATAAATTCTAGTACAATCGATGACCCAAGATTTCCAAATAGAAATGACAATGCTGAAATAATAAATACAAATATATATCTTAACTCTCAAATCACGGAAACAGAAATAAGTAAATGTATAGCAAAACTGAAAAACTCAAAAGCACCTAGTCCCTTCGATAATATAATAAATGAGTATATAAAAGCCACAAAAACTATTTTATTACCAATTTACTGTAAACTTTTTAACCTAGTTCTCGATACAGGTCATATTCCAAATTCATGGCTAGAAGGTGCTATTATTCCGATTTATAAAAACAAGGGCAGCTCGAAAGATCCGTGCAATTACAGACCAATAACAATTCTAAGTTGTTTAGGCAAGCTATTCACTTCAGTCCTTAACAGTAGACTAACACAATATTTAGACGACAATAAAATATTGGAAGAAAATCAAGCAGGTTTCAGGAAAGAGTATTCGTGTTCCGATCATATTTTCACACTCCATTCTTTATATCAGATATTAAAAAAGAGAAAAATCAAATTATTTGCTGCTTTTATAGACTTTTCACAAGCGTTTGATAAAATCTGGAGGGCGGGACTATGGCAAAAACTTCTAAGTTATGAAATTAACGGCAAATTCTTTAATGTTATATACAACATGTATAAAAATATAAAGTCATGTATTTCACTAAATGGCACTCTTTCGCCAAATTTTATATCGGATATCGGTGTTAGGCAAGGCGAGAACCTCTCCCCTCTTTTATTCTCTCTATTCATGAATGATGTACAATCAAACATGTTTAACAATGGTGCAAAAGGCGTGGAGTTGAAGGACCCTAATGATTTAACTTTATGGCTTAAACTATTAATTCTTCTCTACGCCGATGACACTGTCATATTATCTACTGATCAAACAGACTTTCAAAACAGCTTAAATATTTTCAACAACTATTGTAATGATTGGCACCTACATGTAAATGTTAACAAAACTAAAGTTGTAATATTCGGCACAAGGACTTCACGGAATTTTCATTTTAAAATTGGGGAACACGCGCTTGAAATAACAGACAGTTACCATTACCTGGGTCTGACTCTTTCCAATAACGGTTCATTTCTAAAGGCACGAAAACATCTCGTGGAACAAACAAACAAGGCAATGCACTTTCTCTTCGCCAAAGTAAACAACTCTGACCTCCCTCTTGATCTTACCCTAAAACTCTTTGATCATACAATATTACCTATACTGACTTACGGGGCTGAAATATTTGGTTATGAAAATGTAGAAATACTAGAGAGGGTACATAACAATTTCTTAAGAAAAATTACAAATACAAAGAAATCTACTCCAATGAACTTTCTTTACGGCGAACTTGACCGATACCCCATTTCTGTTACTATCAAATCACGTATGATATCTTTCTGGTCTCGCCTAGTACAAGGTAAAGATGACAAAATATCTCTTCAAATTTATAAATACATGTTGAACTCTACAGATAATGATTTTAAATGGCCAAATAAAATAAAAGAAATTCTTACCTCAGTTGGAAGACCTGACCTATGGTTTAATCAGTTTCAACTCAATCAACATAATGTACATAAAATTGTGAAACAAACACTTATTGACCAGTTCAAACAACAATGGCATGAAAAACTACAAGAAACAAACAAGGGAAACATATATTTAAGTTTTAAAGACAGTCATGTTTTTGAGAGTTACCTACAAATCTCAGATAAAAATATATACTTACCTTTATTGAAATTCAGAACTGCTAATCACAGGTTACCCGTGGAAACTGGTCGTTTCGATAGCATACCCTTCGATAACAGGAAATGTCAGTTATGTGACTTAGGCCAGGTAGGTTGCGAACGCCACTACTTACTTGACTGCACATATTTCCAAGATGAGCGATCAACTTTTTTGAGTTACCTCACGCAGCATAGTTATGTAAACATAAAAGGTATTATGTCCACAACATCTCCTACAGAGTTAAAACAACTAAGCATATTTGTACGCCACATTATGGAAACTTTTCGAAATGAAAAGCGATGAGAGAACCCTCTACCTCCCGATACACACTAATTTCTAGGCTGTTATCTCGATACCTTGTGCATGAAATTTTGTTCTATTTATTTTATTTTTAAACTTCATATACATGTATACATGGAACGTGAGGCGAAATGAAGCAACGGCTTAAATGGAAATGAAATATTATACAAAATCTTTAAATACTAAAATATGTATTTTTATTATCTTTTTTTTTTTTTTTTTAATGCCGTACATACTTAGATATTTGCCTCAGGCATGTGTATCTTATGTAACTAACCAACACAGTGTGTTGCTTTGTTATTAATATCATTATTGCTATTACAATACAGTGTATTATTTTTAAATATTTATTTCCAATATATATTTAATATAAATATGTTTTTGGCTCTATCCCCCATCAAATCGAATGTACAAAATAATTTCTATTCATATAATTTAATTTCTTATGTCTGATCAAGAATGTCAAACTCATGATGTAATGGTGCACAGATTGGTAACTGTTTATCTTCTCTCTCTCTCTCTCTCTCTTAATATTATTATTAATATTATTATTCTTTACCCACTTTCGTTTTCACATTGGGTAAAGAAAAGCTAGTATACCTGTAAATAATCTCTTTTGTTGAATTTTATTGTCTAAATATATTTTATGAATATTTTTGTAGGTTCCTTAACAACATTTCGCTTTCGATACTAGTTAAGGAATATAAGAGTATTGGTATTTCATATATTGCATGAACCTCATAAATAATATGAAACCTCTCTCTCTCTCTCTCTCTCTCTCTCTCTCCCTCTCTCTCTCTTTACTTAAAGAAGAAAAAAAAGAACCGCGGAACCTTCATGTTAATTCATTGTCGTTTATTTGCATGTCTCTCCATGTTGTATACTTTGTACCTGGATGAAAATAAAGTTCTGTTCTGTTCTGTTCTGTTCTGCTAGCGAATTCTATCTGTTGTTTTGTATGTATAGAAATTGACCAGGTATTTGATTATTTAAGATACAAGAATGTTTGCCTATCTATTTCAAAGTTAAGAGATGCCATGGGAGGAACCTAACTCGCCATCATGCAAAATATTGTGTGGACTACTTTAGGTCAATTACATACATACGGAAAACTACTTTTTCTTTTTACAGGAGTCGATCTTCATGTACGTAAGATGGGTTGCTGTTCTGGTTAAGAAATGTCACGGATATTTTTTCACGCTTAAAATTGATGCTTCCAGTGCAAAATAATGGCAAAAGAAAACATGTTAACAAACAATAACACACTAAAAGCGGTTACGGTAATGATTTAAACGTCTATGTAACATATTCCATTCGTATTCGGTAGTGCAGAATCGCATTGCATGGATCCGCACTAAGCGCGGAGAGGTACAGTTAAAAATGTTGTGGAAAATATGCAAATTAGCAAGGCCTGATTTCGTTCTTCAGCATTAGACGGTTATCGCCGTCTAAAAACTATGTTATATGGTAGCACACATTCTGCATCAAACATTTTGGGGCTTTATTTAAAAAAACTTATTGTTTCTCCTTTTTACAACACAGAGATAAAGGTGTATTTTTTTACATCTAGTGATGTTAATTCTTATGTATATTTAAGTACGGTTTCATTATGGAAGTCGAAACGAATTGAACTGTGCAAACAATTTATGCTGGAAATAACATGTTCAATAAGCGGAAATAAAAAGTAAAAGTGCTAGCGAGTAAGTCGCAAATAATTAGGAGATATTTGAAACATTGACAACTGCAATTCAATCACTTGTAATTGCCTATAAATATGCACATGCTTTACCCGGGGGAGTGGCGGTCTGACCTAGTGGAATTTTTAACTTTTTATTTTAGTCTTTAACCCAAACGTAGGGGATTGGCAATTTGTTAAAACCCCACATTATTTGCTTGCAAGTCGTTGCATAATAACTTTTCTCGCGAAATTTGAATCTCCTCGGATCTTTGTAATTTTTCATACACATGACTAATGACGTACGGGCTTTTGAGCCGTACCGTTTTTATGAAGTTACTTACATGACGTTGCCGTCGCAACGTCATCAAGTGACACACCCATTTTAGTTGGTGCCGCTATATAGATATATGTAACCCCTCTATCCGTCGGCCGCAACATTTTACTAGGTGACCCATCTTAAATTATGATGTTTCAATTTAGAAAAGATTTATAAAATAAAATAGGGCTAATTTTATTTGCAATTTTGTGTTTTATTTACTTTTCATTTTTTCTTCTCAAAAACCGTGATGTCGACGTCATTCCGGGTTATTTTGCTATTGATAAGAAGACTATGACATTGTGTAAGTGATCGAAATGCGAATAAAATGTTCAACATATTTTCACTGACCCTTTTACATACTGAATCGTTACATAAGAAATAAAAAACAACAACATATGATTTGCGTATAATAGTTGATAAAAACTTACATACATGTACCTACTAGTCATTAATTCACATAATAAATTATTTTAACAAACTTGATTGAAAGTAAACATACTTAGAATTGTATACATGAACATTCAATGACATAATGTATATGGTAAAATGGCGGACATTGAATTCCTGTAAATAAGTCAATTGATCTTAAAGATGCACGTTTTACTCTCGTTTGACGTGTAATATATTATATATATACAATTACACACTTTTATATATATATATATATATATATATATATATATATATGTGTAATTGGTAAATAAATGATACATAAATGCATGACCATATAAGGTAATGTGACCGGTAATTTAGTACAATGAACGACCGTAGTGATCATAACTGATATATTAACACATTCAAGTTGTCTGCTTACATATAATCTAAGTGTTTTTCTTCGTTCTTTCATAATTATGTAGCATTTTTTTTATTAAATGGCATTATTTTAATGATATGTTGCGATTGGTGTTTGGTTTGAAGGATTTCCCAGTTTAGAAGACAGTAGTATAAGCGTTTACTATAAATAGTAACAAACAAAATGGCGCCCGTTTTTTTTTGGGGGGGGGGGGGGCAAACTGACGCTTATACTATTGAAGACTTCCTTTTGTGGTGCAGTTACCGAAACAGTTATGCAGCGAGGGTATCATTACCGCTTTTCATACATATAACACCTTCCGACAGTTCCAACAATGTTTCCACCAAATAACCATCAAAAATACATTATGCCTCCACGTTTGAGGAACCATTCACTGTGTTATGATCTGAATCATGGAGTGTTACTTCTGTATTAAAAAGTAACTATTTTAAGCTTCGGAATGTATGCAAATGAATTGAATTGTATGCCGACGTCTGCGCTTTTGCCATAAAAATTTTGAATGAACGATACAACAGAAAATGTCGCGACGGCAAAGTCATGTAAGTAACTTCCATAAAAACGGTACGGCTCAAAAGCACGTTCGCCATTCGTGTGTGCGAAAGTTTAAAAAAATCGAGGAGGTCGCAAATTTCGCGAGGAAAGTACCGAGCTACCTTAAGATATGAATTCTCAGCGGTATTGGCGCTTTGATTTGTACCGTGGTTACGAACGTGCCCCTACGTTGCCCGACGTCCACGTTTCATCTGTCGAAAGCCTTGATAGAACGTAAGAAACGTGTCAGACCTTAATCAGAACGTAAGGAATTAGAGGGAACCAATCAGAATGTGCAGGACCGGGAGGGAACGTACTGATATCCGTGGACTGCGGGCCGCAACCTGGTGTGCCTTGTTGCACCGTGTTTCAGTCCTTTTCCCCTCCATGGATTGTCACTGATATACCATGATAGACCGTGATAAATCTTGGCAGGACTATACAGAGATAAAAACCAATGTCTCACGGCGCAGTACGTTTCGTGCCGTGGCCGCCGGGAACATAGTGTAAACGTAGCACTAGATAGAAGCTTTTGAGACGAAGACAAGTCCTAATCGCACTCTGGCTTTTTTCCAGACACAACACAATGCTGTGATATTACTCAGCGAGCTGAAATTTGTGTTTTGGTGGGTTTACTTTCAGGACTTACCTTCAAAATATTAGATTAATTAATTATGCGGCTTATGTTAACGTATCTATTATTCTTACGTTGGAATAACTCTGCCCGATTGACATTTAATATAAATAAATGTTATTATATGTACTTTTAAAACAGACAAACGTTTACAGAACGTACTGAATGATTAAATTTTATCTGTTAAACGAATTGATAACGTTCGATATACATGTACTTTATCTTACCAGTAGACGTACTCAATATCAAACTTCTCTTTATATAAACATAATGCAATACAACTTCACTACAATATAAATGATAAAGACTCCTTTATTTAGGTATTATGAAGCACTACCAAATGTCAAACATTTCTAACGATCTTCTCATCTTACGAGGCGTTAATATGTAAACACCGTTTAATATAACAAAAGTATGGATATGCATATTTACTTGATAAATAGAAAACATATCAAAGAAAGAAGTTGATCATTCCTTTTTGTCGTGGTTTCCTGATATGTTTACTTATCGGTCTGTTGGTTTCTATTCACAATTTTAAAGGGAATATATTTAGGCAGTACAAATCAGTCTTAAGCAAACAATTTTTTTTATTTCCGATTATGTATGAATAGGTTCTGGCATATACAAGGTAATCAATAGCAAATTATACATGAAACTTTATGCGGCCATTTTCATTTAACAGCATTACAGATTTACATATTAAAATTTTGAGACTTGATGCAAAATTATACAATAAAGTTATGTATACAGTACCTAACAAGATTTGAATGATTTTCTTCTTTCTGTTTCTCATACTACATAGTACATATTTATGGTTTACTTATATTCTTTGCACCACATCTTCAAAGTATTTTAGCCAAATGTCTGTGTAACTTCAAAATGTTTGCACTGTGAACGCTTTTTCTTGCTTTTTTATTTTGCACCAATCCAACCTGTTAATATATTGTTTTGGGACTATATCACAATTTTATCTAAATTACTTTTAAGCAGTCGTAAAAATATGAGAAAACACAGTAATTATTTCATCAATTTCACCATTTTCTTGCTATGTTACTTAGGCTAGGAATTCTTCACTCTTCTTATATTTCTATATATTCATACTCATGTAACCAGCCTTATGTACATATGTGATAAAGCAGCGAATTAAACCAAACAATGGATTTCTCAAGCATATTGGCTTATTTCATTTAGGACTTGGTATTCACACTGAGTGGCAAAACGTTCACGATTTAAGTATAAAACGGTATTCGTACCGAAGGCGAATGTACCAAAGAATGTATTTCTTTAGCATATTGGCTTATTTTATTCAGGACTGGTGGCCAGGGCTCTCGATCTCCATTTTTTTGTGCCTTTATTGGGCACTATTCCCTCAGCCCAAAAGTATGTTTTCCTCCCTTTTCAAGTAAATTTCTCCCTACAATCGAAAATACATGAGCTAGCATAAATAGTAATAATAGTCAAGTGGTAGACTGTTGTACAATACAGCTGTACTGTATATTAGATTTTTTTTAGTTTTTTTTTTTCAAGAAAGCTATTAGACAGGAACGATTTTGCACATTTTAATTAAAATAATGTTGTATGTATGTGCAGCAAACTTGCCTAAAATTCCCCCTCCCCTTACAGGGGCAAAACGACTTAAAAGTTCCCCTTTCTGAAGGCAGGGGTACTGTTCCCCCAAAACAGAGAGAGAGAAAAGAAGAGAGAACGGGGAAAACAAAATCCAAAAGATTTTAAAAAAAAAAAGTTTTATCAATTCAAATTAAACATTATACATATAAAAATTTATTGGTGCTATATGGAATAACTTTGAGTTTTAATCATGTATGGAAGGTATATAATATACACAATAGAAAAAGATTTCTGTGAAATAATAATATTGACACCATGCATATTTATTTCATGAATACGTTTCATGCTTAGAGCAATAATAAGAAACAAGTAAAGCAATTGTTTGTGTAGGAATATTACTCCGTAACTACTTTATATCACATTTGTACAACTACTGTACTTTATAGGCCTTTTTTAGCCTTGTCAACTCACGTTGTGTCGTTCCCAGTTTTGACCAGAGTTTGTTGTTTATTCTTTTCAGAACTTCACATTTCACCTCAACATCTACATCCTTCATGTCGTCCAACTGATTATAGTCGAATTGACCCCTTTCAATGGACGATAGTATTTCGATACACCTTTGTTTTACTCTTTGTACGTCACAGCGTATAGCCAGTTTCATTTTATCGGCAACCTCTTGTACTCTGGTCTTTTCACTTAGATTCTCTAGCAGGAAAGTTTCACAACGTTTTTTCAACTCTGAAACTTGGAATTCATGTGCTAGTGGTAACACTTGCTTGACATTTTGCTCAGAAACCGGTTGCAAAATATTTGGATATACGCATAAAAGAAAAACGCGAACATCTTCAAATGATTTCCTTGGTAGTTCTATTTCCTGGTTGGTTTTAGCGTACGTATCAAACATTTCAGAAAACACAGGAGACACAAGGGCCAAAACCACCTTTGAAACATGCAGTTTTTTCCCCTCCACTTTCAAGGTCACGTCCTCTCGCCATGTTTTTGACTGAAACGTAGAATCGAAAGTAGAAACTTTTTTTCTGCATTCATCACTCAGTTGATCAAGATCCATCTTTCCTCTTTTTCAGATAATCCGTTTAAACCTTAACCTCGATCACGAAAACCCAGTTCTTAGGTACAGCTTACGTAGTTGATTATTGTCCTCTAAACGTCCTAAGTTAAATCGTAAAAGGGAAGAAAATCTAAGTGAATTATCTATCTATCTATCTATATATACTGCACAAACCCCCCTTTCGGGTATTACTGGCAGGTGCGCGTCTGTGCAAGGATAAAACTGTTAAAATAAAAATTTTGTTAGGGTGAGAAAATTTTCTGAAAAAAAGGTGAATATGTTAGGTTTAAGATCTGGTAAAAACATCTTTTTGTTGATTCAGGGACGGTCTACTATCTGAAACGAGAGGAGCTTTTGTTTAAATGCTAAAAGATCATTTTGTGAGACTATATTTTCTGGTAAGCTGTTCCAAAGTATCACTGTATAAGGAAAAAAGGAATATTTAAAGTAGCTAGCTGGAGTATGAATTTGCCTGTAAGATAAAGAGTGTAAGTGGCGGGATATCCTCGCTGGTCTTTCAAGATATGCAGGTAATGGGACAGCAACAAGGTTATTTACTATTTTGTAAAACATAAGAAGTCTGGTGACATCACGTCTGTACTGAAGGGTTTGCCAGTCAAGTTCCTTCTGCATGCTGGTGACACTGTCGTAATAAGAATAGTTATTATTAACCCATCGGACTGCTCTGCGTTGTACTTTTTCTATTTTATCTATATATGTCTGTGTATGAGGACTCCAGACTGTAGAGGCATATTCTACTTGAGGTCTAACCAATGCTTTGTAAGCTGCTTCTCTAACTTCCTTATTCTTTGTCTGGATGTTTCTGTGGAGGAAACCAAGAGTTTTATTAGCAGAAGAAGTAATGTTGTCAATATGTTTATTCCAAGAGAGATCTTTTGATATTGTAACTCCTAAGTATTTGGCATTATCCACTGTTTCTAAAGCTTGTCCATGTAATCTGTAATCAAAGGAAAGTGCTTTCTTCTTTTTAGTAATATTTAAAACAATGCATTTACTGGGATTAAATTCCATTTCCCATTTCTTTTCCCACTGCACCAGCTTGTCGAGGTCTTTCTGAAGTGTAATACAGTCCTGCTTGTTGTTTATAGCTAGGTAAACGGCAGTGTCATCTGCAAATAAACGAACTTGAGAAGTTATGGTATCTGGAAGATCATTTATATATAACAGAAAGAGAAGTGGGCCAAGTACAGATCCCTGAGGTACTCCTGATGTTACTGGGACTACTGATGAGCATCCTCCCTCCAAAACGACTTTTTGTGTTCTGCCTATGAGAAAAGATTTTATCCACAACAGGGTTGAATTATTGACTCCATGTTCCTGTAATTTGTACAATAACTTTAAGTGGCTGACCTTGTCAAAAGCTTTACTAAAATCTAAAAGAACTAAATCAGTCTGAATTGACGGTGTTTTAGAGAAATATTTACGCAATAGTGAAAATATCCTTCATAAGTACATGCTGTTAGCTGTAAAACTGATATATGCATTTTCAAATGAACTGATATATGCATTTTCAAATGAAGAAAATGTGTAGAGCTATATCTGACAATTGACCTATTTAGTACAGCTAGCTAGAATAGATTCGATGTACGTGTATGTAAAACAGAAGACATATGTCTAAAAAAAGAACATTGTACATTGTTTCAATAAAGGCAAGAAATCGTTCGAAAAGGCTGGTAAAATATGCACATATTGTCGAAACGAAACCCATTGGTTGTAACAAAAAGACAGCTACGTCGTACCATATTTAAATGCAACTGCGTCTTACCATTTTGTAAAAATCATTGTTTTGTCGAAAAATAGTTTTCTGCTTCAATTGGGACTTTATCCCGTGACGTGAAAATGTATTTGGTAAGTTATATTTAGCAAAAATACGAGTATTATGCAGTTTAAGGGTGAAAATGCTGGATACAGCAATTTCAACTGCGTCGTATCCTGTCAAGTGTTTCGAAACTTCTTCTCCACTTCGAATTTTCAGTTTGCTAAAACATTTGTTTTTCAAATGAATTTTCAAGTTGCATACATCATATGAAGTGGAAAAATCAGTAGCGTGTTCATATATGTATCTCGTTATCATGCAATTCCTACAGAAACAGTAATGAGCAAAAACACCCCTTTTTCTCAAAATGGCGGCCTTTGTATACAAAGTGAATGGTACGACGAAGTTTTGATTCCTGGCCCTGCTAATATAAACACAATATCTTGGAAATAAATGCAAATTCATACGAGGGTAGTACCGTACAGTGGGCACATCATAACTCTATATCGAATCGGTGGATTGTAACTAAAATCGAACATGACCAGTATTTTGATATTATACACTTGCGTATTAAACTGGATTCAATACATGCATTGAGTCTTTCAAAAGTTTTTTTGCGCTGAACGGTCAATTCACATAAAATTTGCTTATAAAGGGCACATAACTCTATAAGGAATCAGTGGATTGCAACCAAAATCGAACTTGATCTTTATTTTGATATTATATACTTGCATACGAAATATACTTTAATCTGTGACTCTATATACGCATATATGTGCATACAAAGTCCCTGATTTAATACATGAAGTCTGTCTGAAAAAGTTACTGCGCGAAAACGAAATGTCTACGGACAGACAGAAAAACGGACGGACACCGCCATACCATAAAATTGTCCGTATAAAGTGACAAATAAAAATGGGACTAACAACATTAGAAATAAGCTTTATGCAGACGCACGAGGAGCATTGCTACAACTTTTCAATTTCAAAAAAAAAAAAAAATAATAAATAAAAAAATAAATAAATAAAATAAAAGAAACTATATAAGAATTCATTTAAAATATATTCAAATATCTGTATAGATCTATATTTTTTCTCTAATGAATGTCAATACATATCTGATAAAATGAATTTATCTACATTCATAACTGTGCTTTGATATAAAGTTTATCAGACTCGGCTGGGAGAAATATAAATGAATCGGAGCCTTGTCATTTATAATCTCCCATCCTCATCTGATAAACTTTATATCTTGAAGCACATGCAGTAGATATTATTCTCTTTCTATATATATATAACCAGGGCCTCTTTATATACAGTATAAATAGTTATTAGTATATAAATAGACCCTGATCTTTCACATTAAAAAAATGCTTACCTTTATTTTATCTGAATAATGTAAGAAAAACTAAATTTTGAATATTATAGAATAATTTAGTTCTGAAATATTCATCAGTTACCTATCATTGCTTATTATCATGATTTTGAAATATAATAAATAAAGGTCAATTAGTAGTTTTTAACTGTTAGACATAGAGTCATTATGACAATAACTTAATATTATTTGTTTTCATTACTACTGGTGAGCTGTGATTGTTTGTTTGTTTTTTCATATCCCCATGAAAAAAATGACGTCACGTCATTCTTTGTATTCTAATTACGCATAACATGTTTTAATACGGGAGGATCTAGAAAAAAAAAGTATTTATGTATTTGTAACATTGAAATAAAAGAAGTGAGTTATGAATATGCTTTAATCTTCTTTCTCACAACCATAAGTGATATCAAATTATAAGGAATAAAGAGAATATTTTTGTTTTCATTGAGGAATGAAAATAAACCTGGTCACACTCACACAGTGTGACTAGGTTTTTTTTCTCCATATCTCGATGAAAACAAAAATTATTCTCTTTATTTCTTAATTAAACAACTGACCAGTATATGTTACTGACGAGTTTCCTTCTCTGTGTATATGGTCAGCGATTTCCTCCTTTGTCTATTTGGTCAGCAGTTTCCTATGTATCTTAACCAGGAACTGAATTGCTGACAAGTTGGACATAGAGTCAATTTGCTTAACTCGTTTAAGCTGCTGATTAGTGTGAGAATGTTAAAGCATTTGCAATTGAATATATTTATTTGATTTTGATCTTTGTAATTATATCTAACCCGGTTCTACATTAAAAGGAGATATAAATATATACATCTAATATAAGAGTCCTGATTACAATAGTTAATATAAATTTTGTAATAAAAAAAAATAATATTAAAAAAAACAAAACAAAAAAAAAACAAACAAACAAACCGCAAACTTATTTATATTTCCTTTCTCCCTTTTAACTTAAATATAAATGAATAAATAAATTAAAAAAAAATCCCCCGTTATAAAATACAGATATTTATTATTATTTTAACCAAACACCATTACCGAATTTCCTTCTATTTTTTAATGTAGAAATTCATTTACTTTCTCTTTTTCAAATGTAGGACAAATATTAGATAAACTTGATGCAGGTTCAGTCTTTCCCTTATAATTATTGCTAAAAATACAGATATATCTTCACCAAACACCAGTACAAAATGCCCTTCTATATGTCCGGCTGGGAGGTAACTCAGAACGATTATTTGAGTTATTTCCCCTGAACAATGGCAGCTGACGACGTAAATATTTTATATTTCAAAAACATTTAATGTGAAGCTTAATTTAAGAAGATATTTTTTTCACACGCTTTTCCATTTTTACAATCAAAGATGGTGGTGTTTTATTTATTAAGCATGAACATCTGAATAGCACAAACATCCAAACTATCAAAGAATAATAATAAATTGATTACGTCCCTGTGTTTTTTCGTACTTAGAAAACTGAACAATATGCTTCATGATTTTATTTTCCATCTTAATGGTCTATACAGTACGTAAGTAAGAAAGGTTTATTTAAAGTCGGCAATAATACAACCAACACAACATAAGCTGATGAGCTTTTGAAAAGACTACGTTTTTGTAAATGTCACCAAAATGAAATTAGGTTGCATGCACAACATACAGGATACGACATACAATATTAGTCCAAATTATGTTCATACATAGTTTTTACACTGATGGGGAAGAATGTCCTACAAGTCCAGTCCTTATCAACAGTAATGGGTCTGACCAAAACTCTTTGATTAGCATATTGGATCGAAATTTTTTTTTAGAGCCACTCATCCTGCTGGACGAGTAGCTGCTTAATATTCTACTCGTCCTGCATGTTATGCTACTCATCCTGCTTTTCATGCATGAATTCAAGATTAACTATGCAGCTTAAATTTATTTATAAATATAATAAATCTTTAATTACTGAATAAATACTTATAAAAAAGAATGCACAAACATTAGCCAGTTTTCAACATAAGATGATCTACTCTTGGAACTTGTATAAAAAGTTGCGCTCTAGGCCCAGTAAAACATGTTTGCTGTAATTTTGACATGAATTTGTGGATTTGAATGAAATGCCTATGCTTTTTGGGAATATTTTCTTTTCTGTATTCTTTTTTCTAGGTGCTTTCTTTCTCTTTACTCTCGGAATCATTGCTGCCTTCAAATATTTAAACATTGCACCCTTCGCCATTTTTGTAATTCAGCAGATGACTGGTTCGTTCGATTGAAACTCAGGACAGATGTTCATGCATGTTTTTATATTCAATACTTAAGTTTATTTTTCGATCAGTTAAAATAGCATTTTGATACAAAATATTAAAATAAAATTGGAAAATTATGATTCGCAACAATAAGCCCTGTATGCATCGTTCAACTGGATGTGTGTAAGTGAATCGAGTGCATGCGTCAATGTTTTATACAGTGCCTGTTTTACTTCGATAAAATCAAAGACCTATAATAACAGGTCTTAATAAAATGTAAACACATTTAACTATGCTCACAGAGATTCAGATTGGATCGGCCCTTCAGTCCAGGGCCGATAAAAGCTACAGGTGACCGGAAAAAATAAACTCAGTACGCCCATCGGGCCGATAAAAATACAGTTCGTCAGACAATGTGACCGACATGTCTGTACCGGACGGTGAAATTACTTCATAGAGACTCGATCATTCTTATGCATTTACTTGTTACTTCATACAGACACATTGAGACTCAAATTGACGAAGTCGGTTTTTAACAGCATAAAAGTTTCTTATCGGCAAAAAAATAAAAATAAGAAAAATAAATAAATAAATAAATAGCATTGTTGCTGCTGAAACTTTAATCATATTACAATCTATATAAAAAAATGTGTTGTTTTTTTCCCTGAAAATAATTCAAAAACATTTAATGTGGGTCGCTTTAATTTAAGAACGTATTTTTTTCACACCGGCATTTTCCAATTTTTACAATAAAGATGTTGTTTTTTTATTAAGCATGAAATCTAATACAACAAACAATCCAGAACTATCTAAAATAATAAAGATGATGATTACGGTTCCTTGTTTTTTCGTACTTAGGAAAATTGAAGCAATATTCTTCTTGATTTTTTTTCAACTAATGCGTCTTCGTATAAGAAGAAATTTTTAAAGTCCAATACATAACACCCACAAGATGTGCTTTGACTTTTAAAGACTACGTTTTTGTAAAACCAATGAAATTGCGGTTGCTCACAAAAAAACAGGCCGTTACAACAAATGTCCAAATATGTCCATGACATGATTGTATACACATGAGGAGAAGAATCAAAGGTGCAGTCCTTATAAGTTGGGGATGAAAAACTCTTTGATTAGTCATATTTCAAATTTATTTTTTAAGAGCCACTGTCGCTGGATGGAAAATTTCTGACTAATTATTTATCGGCATTTTGCTGACTTCCGCTTTACTTGATTAATTAGAAATCAATATATTAAATTTATTTATAATATAAAAATCTTAATTATGAATAAATATTTTATATAAAGAATCCAGAATATAGCAGTTTCAACATTTCACTTTAAGTTAAAAATTTAGCTACTGCCAGTTATTTTTGTTTGTGTATTTTTGACAATGAATATTGGATTTGAAATGAAATGCCTATATATGCTTTTTTTGGTAAATTTTTTTATGTTAGTTTTGTCAGGTGCTTTTTCTCTCTTTATGCTGGAAATGCTGCCTTCAATATATTAAAACATTCATTCGATTTTTCTAATTAGAGATGACAGTGGTTCGTTTCGATTCTAGGAATATGTTCATGCTAAGTTCTTTATACAATATTGAATGTTATATTTTCGAAAGCAAAAGCATTTGATTCAATAAATAAAATAAATTGGGAAAGTGTCATTAAATGTCTTATAATCTTTATGATTGTTAACGAATCGTCCGAATGTTTTATACTGTATTTAACATGACTTAAAATAAAGACCTATAATAACTGTCTTAAGAAAGTAAGCAATTTAATATGGCTCATTCTAGTTGTCTTCTACTTCGGCAATTTTCCACTTGTCCTGTCGGACGAGCAGGCTACATTTTTCTACTCGCCCGGCCACACATTCTACTAGTAAATATGAGCGGACGAGTGGCATTTTTCGATCCCTGATTTAAGGAAGGTCTTGGAAGATTTTTGCCTCAGTAAGGGTTTTCGATTGAGTCCTCCAGTTTACAGATTGATATTGTAGGTTGGTGTTCCCTCATATCGCGGTACTAATGACTTGAACGGAAATATTAAATATCAATGAGGTCTTATCTTCTATTTATTTCTGTATGTCACTGTTATTCCACCTTTGTACCATAATGTGGAAACAATTTTTTTTTTCAGCCGTTCTTATAACGTAAAAAAAAAGCATGTTATTGTTCGCCATGTTTGGCCTACATAAAACATCCCATGATTCTCTGATATTGTGGTGTTTTTTTTAAAAGACCGCTGGCTCCACCAACAGGTGTCACTACATGATCAAAACAATTATCATTCATAAAAACAATGCAGCAGACAAAGATCTAGTGTTTGTCCAGTCTGTCAATTATTTTTTTGTACTATGAAGCATTTTTTGGAAGACATGGGGTGATAGGCAGATACTTAAAAGTAGGAAATCGATATACTGCAAGATATTTATGTTTTTCTTACCATTTGCTGGGAGGTAACATTTTTTTTTATTTCAATAAAAATCACAGCTTCCTGTTTACAATGTGGTGTCACTAGGTGGCGAATTGGCAAAGTCTTTCCCATCAAAATAACTGCGATGTCAGAGAATTCGTGATACCACCGGAAACAACTATACATTTACCTCCTCATTGTATCATTACTATCACACTTTCTCTTTCTGTATCTGTATGATTATGATGTAGTATCCAAAGATTAGAGAGTACTGATCTAATAGAACAAGTTTGAGCAGGCTTCAATGCAAATTTTGGACACTTCATATGGTTTTGTGTTATAATATGGTTGTCAAAATTATTCCAATCAATTGCTTATGAAGCAGGAGTTTTATAGTTATCTGTTCTTGTTCCAGGCACTAGTACAAACGGGGTTGTCTTGTGCATCAGTCACATTTTTAGCTAATACGGAAATATAGCAAACTGTACTACACCATACGATTGACTTTGACTTTTCCAATAATTTTACATAGATAAGTCTGCGGTCTCTCTCAAATGTACTTTAGAAAAAAAAAAGACATTGTGTAGGCCAACCAGAACGTAGGTCTGTCCCTGGGCTTCACCTGGTTATTGAATTTTGCGCAGTTTTGTTGACTTTCTTGATGGAAATGTCGGACTCGGTTGACTTAAAAATTCATTACCCCTCATGGTTGTAAATTAGTTTTTATCGAAAGATCTATACACTGCATTCTTTCCAATTCGTCATGTGAAAATATGTGCTGCAGTTAAAACTGCTACATGTGTTAAAGAGCTTCATGTTCCTGACATGATAAAAATCAGAACTTTTGACATACTTTGCTGTTTGTATTTCTCGCAAGGCACAATTCCTTGCTAACACCCTGAAGTAATTGCCATTATTTTAACCCTTTCCCACACATGTTAAAAACTATATTATACAGCAAAACACATGATCACCTGCAAAGTAAACTATGTGTGAACAGATTACCATGCATGTACGCAGTCATCTCAGTGGTTGTGAGAGTTGTAAAAATTTAAACTTTAAACTGTGGATTTCTGCGAATGAGGCTATGGTGTACTATTAGTGGTCAATGATCTTTGAAAAGGTTTAACAGGCAGTAAGGTAAATGGATTTTTTGTTGAAGTGTAAAGTGGAGAAAGTCAAAGTCAATGGCACGGTGTAGTATTTCATTCAATTCTGGCATTGTCTTAGTATTTTACTGCTTTCAACTTAAAACGTTTTTATTTGATTGAACGCCTATTTCTTTACATGATATTCAATGGTGTTGTACAACACATATACATTTATGCTTAACACATGTAGTATAAACATATGCATATAAAATATAGCAAAATAGCAGTAAAACCATGAAATTAAAGTACAAATTTAAGATGAATACTCTTCTACTCTTCTTCTTCTTCCGGTTTTGTATGTATCAACACTATGAAACTGTCAGGGTGCCTACTCAGTTTGAAACTGGGGGTACAGTTTCTATTTTTTCTCATACAGAGAGATAAGTACTACAATTTTGAGCGTACAATGATACATGGCCAATTTGGGGGGGGAGGGCAGGGTAAAAACCCATCTACAGTTGGTAAACGGGCATGCTGACTTTACCAAAAAAAAGTTGAAAAACACATTTCTTTGTTTCCGGCAAGGTTTTTAACTGTTGAACATTTGCTGCTGTTGATGTGTGTGCGTCAATTTTGTACTAATGGGCCTGATACAAAAAGAAAGCAGCATACAGTCATAGACCAGATGGAATCTACTTACAAACACTGATATATGATTATGAAATTTACTTGGTCCAAAATATAAGCAAAGCAAAACAAGAACGAGCCCTTCCTATCTTACGTAAAAAGGTCTTGAATATTAACCAAAGCATTTTCAAAGGACTGCAAAATTTCTGTTTCACATTATCTGTTAATGATAAACAAATAAGTTTTTTAAATAAGTTTGTATGTTGTCAGAATTAAAAACTGGTAAAATAGGGATTGGTTATCAAGTTTTTTTTTCCAAATATGGGACCCATTCCCAATTGAAAATTGGAAATATTTTTCCCAATTGTGATTTTTATGTTATTTTTTTAATTAAGTGCTATGTTTGTTATTGAATTGTGTTAATGAAAGAAAATGCCTTTTTAAATAATATCTTACACATACTAAAGTTGCTTTTCTGCTTCTTAAAAATTTCCAAGCAGGTGAGATATGTCAACAATTATTCCTAATTGGGGGCTAGGGTCCTTTTCCTAAAATAGGCAGAAAAAACCCTGTGTTTAACCCTTTATCTGGTGTAGTCATGTTCTGGTCCCTCAACAAACTCCTTCCAAAAACTGTCTTGTCAAGGTCTCTTCTTTTTGCTCAGATTCTATAGTCTACACAGCAAAGAAAAAAGTCCATTGTTTCATAATTGTCATATTCCAGTTTAAGGTGAGTAAATTAATATTCATCAGATGGTAAATTTGTACAGGAATATCATAAGGTAAAAGATTAATAAAGGATTTTTTCTTTCTTTTCAGGATGGTGAAGTTTTTGAGATTACAGACTTTACAACTGCATCAGAGTGGGAAAGGTAAAGTAATTAATGACCGTCCCCAGTGGACAAGTGGTTAGAGGGTCTGCCTTGGGAGCAGGAGGTCGTGGGTTTGATCCACGGCCGCGACATACCAGAGTTGTAAAAATTGGTACTGGTATAGCTCCCTTGCTTGGCGTTCAGTATATAAGGGTAGTTCCAGGACTGGTTGGCCCGGTGTCAGGATGTGGTATCATGCCACATGTCTACGGCTTGATACTGCAGTGTGGCAGCTC
Source organism: Solen grandis (assembly GCA_021229015.1). Classification (NCBI taxonomy): domain Eukaryota; kingdom Metazoa; phylum Mollusca; class Bivalvia; order Adapedonta; family Solenidae; genus Solen; species Solen grandis. Next base: position 30,613,107 of record CM037789.1, on the reverse strand, counting down.
TTTATCTGTCTCAAATAAACATAGTCTCCAAATGACTGAAATACTGTTGATGGGACGTTAAATCCAAGGTTCAAAGTAATTAATGCTTCCCAATCAGACATTCTGAGTGGTGTCTCCTAATGCCATCATAAGTTAATATGGCGAAACTCAGCTGCCATAGCTTTGAAAGCAGACGAGACTCGAACCTAGCACCTCATGCTTACAAGACAAAACCAAATGCCCTGTGGTTTGGACTGGACAACTTAACATCATAAAATGTCCCAAGGAAATCAAATATATAACGTATTACCCTGTTTAAAATGCCCCTGGGGCACTGCAGTTTTCCCACATTAATCTAAGGTTGCAAAACAAACCTCAGATACACCCATCCCACCCTCCCTTATCCACTTCCACAATAGAGTTATTTCTACAACAAAGTTTATATTGTGTTTTGGATATTTTATATTCAAGATTTAAAGGTTAAGTCTATATTACAAGGATGAGAAAGAATTATGTTTACATAAATGTATCCAATCTTTATTAATACCTTGAATGTTTGCCTGATTTTTATCACAAAATTAGGGGTGGGTGCTTTTAATGGTACCATAAGGTAACTCTCTCGCTCCATACCAAGATTTATCTAAGGGTATCAGGAATTATGGGATATATGATATATACAGTCGGATCTTGGTTATTTGAAGTCGTCAGGACTGGCATTTCACTTTGAATAAAACATCCGTTTGAATAAGCCATTATGGTCAAATGTAACTGATTATGTGCAGGACAGTGCATATTTTAATGTTTATATGTAATGGTATATGTTTTAAGTCAGGATAGGATGAAGGGTAGGCTTCGAATAACGCATGTTTGGATAACCGAGATCCGGCTGTATACTATAAACCCAATCAAATGCTCCTCCAATAAAAGCCTCTCTACCCCACTCCTAACTTAACCAAAACTTGTTTTTTTTTTTCGTTTTTTTTTTTCAAATGAGTGTTTCTTAAACCAAATATATATACAGTCAAACTTTTCTGAAGTGGTCAGTCAAGGGAACAACAGAAAGTGACCACTTAACTGAGATGGCCGCTAATTGAAGTTAAACATATACCAAAATGCTAGTTTGGTATTATTAAAACTGACCGCTAAATGCAGGTTGACTGCTTAATACAGGTAATTGTTAATACAGGTTGAACTGTATATAGACAAATAGATTTATTTTGAAATATTTTCTGGTTTAATATTTATACAAATTAACCCTTTCCCTCATAGAGGAAACCATGAAAAGACCTATGCGAACAGCATAAAACCAGATCAGCCTGCGAGTAACTCGCAGGCTGATCAGGTTTTATGCTGTTCGCTGCTCCTCAGTGGTCTGGAAATGAGGATTTTGTAATTAAATTTGGTAAGGTTTAACTGTGGTTTTCTGCAGATCAGGCTTTATGTGATACCTATTGAGGGCGTAAAAATGAGTCTATATGAGGGAAAGGGTTAAGGGTCAGAATGGTCTAAATGGACAGTTTTGTGCATCATAGAAAATCTTGAGAGGATGGGACAGGACCCTTACTCTTCTGTGACTTCCCTGTGGCAGTATTCATACATGAAACATACAAGCATTGAAGATGTATGAGAGAATATATTCTTACGTGGAAACCACTTCATTATATCTCCACTTCCCATAGAGAAATAAGGATCAGGCATTCATTCCTCCTGCTGAGTCCTATCTCACATCTCACTCTGAATATTTCAGTATCTGTATGTATCATTGAATAAAAGCAGTTTAGCAGGGGTACTCCTCACCTTCATTTATAGCTCTAATTAATTTCCATGTAGAAGCCAAGAACATCTTTTCAGTGGTATATACATATATGTACCTGTATTTCCAGGTTTATATCACGGGTAGAGGAGATCATTCATGAATGGAAGTTAGTCAGCTGTTTTCCTAAATCCCCAGCTCCCCAAGTAAGTATAAAGATGATCGGAATACAATAGCTTTACTGCTGTTTTCTGCCTTTCAAAGAATGTTTTGCACCATATTGTTGTATAGTAGATGTCTGTATAAATTTGGGACGACCTAGTGAAACGGGATCGTGAGTCTCAAGGATGGACTGTACCAACCCACAAGATCGCCAGGCATGGAGAGGGAGACTTCGCTCCCGACTGGATAGCCAGGCCTAACCCTTGTGAAAAGGAATAATTCAAGGCCTGGATAATCAAAACTGGATGATGATGATGATGATGATTGCATGTTAAGATCCATTTTGTTATAAGCAAAATAATGTAAATAGCCATCTGTACAGGGTTTCTAAAACTTATTTATTTTACATTGACTGGAAAACAAGTTATACTCTTCCCTCTCAATGGCTCCTGGGCTGGACCAGTATTTATTACCATTTTAGTTTGAATATTCAATAAGATACACAGTAAAGGAGGATTTAAAGGTTCAGCACTTGTGCTGTATTCACTGTGATACCTGGGTGTGGAGGAAGTATCATTGGAACTCGTGTTCTCTCAATACACTTTGCTTCTTAATCGATCGTGGTGTTATTTGATTAGCAAAACGTCATACTCAGAATTATTAATTAAGCATTTCATTTGACCTGAGGTGATGACATTATAGATCATTTGCTTCATAACAGACCAGGTTTTAAGCTCACCTGAGCACAACAAGCTCATGGTGAGCTTTTGTGATCACCTTTTGTCCGGTGTCTGGCATCCTGCGTCCGTCCAGCATCAACAATTTCCTTTAAACAATATCTCCTCCTTAACTGCTGATTGGATTTTGACCAAACTTCACAGGAATCATCCTTATGATGCCCTCTATTAAGATTGTTCAAATTATTTTAATTGGTTGAAAAAGTAGGTCACAGAAGCTAAAGATAGATTTTAAAAATGCAAACTTTGAAAATCTTCTTCTACAAAATTGCAAGGCCTAGAGCTTAGATATTTGGTGTGTAGCATTGTCTAGTGCATCTCTACCAAAACTGTTCAAATCATGACCTTGGGGTCAAAATTGGCCCTGCCCCAGGGGTCGCTTGATTTTACATAGGCTTATATAGGAAAAAAACTAAAAAATCTTCGTCTCAGAAACAACAAGGCCTGGAATTTAGATATTTGGTGCGTAGCATTGTCTAGTGGATCTCTACCAATCATGGCCCTGGGATTAAAATTGGCCCTGCCCCAGGGGTCACTTTAATTTACATAGGTATATATAGGAAAAAAATAGAAAAATCTTCTTCTCAGAAACCACAATGTGTGGAGTTAAGATATTTGGTGTGTGACACTGTCTTATAGACATCTATCAGGTTTGTTCAAATCATGGCCCTGGGGGTCAAAAATGGCCCCGCCTCGGGGGTATCTTGATTTAACATAGACTTGTATAGAAAAAAAAAACTAAAAAAATTCTTCCTCTCAGAAACCACAAGGCCTGAAGTTAAGATATTTAATGTGTAACATTGTCATATGAACATCTATCAAGTTTGTTCAAATCATGGCCCTGGGGTCAAAATTGGCTCTGACCCAGGGGTCACTTGATTTTACAAAGGCTGAAATAGGAAAAACTAGAAAAATCTTCTTCTCAGAAACTACAAGGCCAGGAGTTTAGATATTTGGTGTGTTACATTGCCTATGGACATCTACCAAGTTTGTTCAAATCATGGCCCTGGGGTCAAAATTGGCCCCGCCCCAGGGGTCACTTGATTTTACATAGGCCTAAATCAGGGTTGCCACATACCTTGAAAAGTCAGGGAAAAATGATTTTTTTTCAAGGTCAGTGAATTGTCAGGGAATTTTGAAAAATGGTCAGTGAAAAAATACATTTTAGAAAAGTCAGGGAAAAGTCAGGGAAAAATGAAAGTCTGAGTTGATGTTTTGAATTTTTCAGTGGCTATGGCAGTCTTCAAACAGTATTTATAAGTATTACTTTCAAACATTGATTATTTAATAATATAAAAACATTCCTAAGCATGAAACCTTAAAAGGTTTGGGATGTTAGACTGATAGGTTAAGTCAACTCACTGAGATTTTATTGTGCACACTGTTTATCAGAGTTATTTTTGTTGAGTTAAATTTTTAAATTGGATGACTGTATGTACATGTATAATCATGATGATTTTAAATGCTTTGTGACCATTTATGTTGATATAGTGTCCATAGCTTACATGTAAATGTTGCTTAATGTGTAAGATTGACTGAAGTATTACTACCTTGTAAGAAAATCATTTAATAGTACCTGTTCTATTATCACTGACTAATATAACCATGAAAAGGAATTCTGATTTATTTGAAATTTGTTAAGGTTATTATTCTAAAACAATAAAAATGTAGATGGGAGGATTGGACGGCTGAAGGGGAGGAGGAGGCCGAAAAATTGTGGTTGTATTGGTCAGTGAAAAGTAGGGCTGAGTCAGGGAAAAGTCAGGGAATAGTCAGGGAATTTTATTTCTTCAGCTCTGTGGCAACCCTGTAAATAGGAAAATCTAGAAAAATCTTCTTCTCAGAAACCACAAGAAAATGAGTATAGATACTTGGTGTGTAACATTGTCGTATGGACATCTACCAAGTTTGTTCAAATCATGGCCCTGGGGTCAAAATTGGCCCCGCCCCAGCGATCACTTGATTTAACATAGATTTACATAGGAAAGATTTTTAAAAGATATCCTTGTCAGAAACCACAAGAAAATGGGTTTAGATATTTGGTATGTAACATGGCCTTGTGGACCTGAACCATGGCCCTTGGGTCAAGATTGGTGCCATGGTAGGGTTAACTTGTTTTTTTTGGACCACATGTAAACTTTTTGTGTGGATTAAAAATTATATTGCTGTTCTTCTGCATGGATTTTGTATTCAGTATGACTATGTTGTAAAAGGCAATGAAAGCAATATTTCTCAGGTGAGCGATTCAGGGCCATCTTGGCCCTCTTGTTTATATGATCTTCAAAGACGAGATGTACTATGGATTCACCTGCAGTGGGCAGGCGGCATTCAGTGATGTTGTCCTGTCTCTAACTCAAACAAAGGTGAACCAATCTTTACTAAACTTGGTCACAATGTATGTGGGCACAGTATTTCAGCCAAGTTAAATAACTATCTAGATTTTCTCAGACACTCTGGAGTTATGGCCCCTTAAATGATGATTGTTGTATTGTTGTATTGGGTTTACCGTCGCTGCGATAGTATTTCAAACATATAGCAACGTCCAGCTAATTACAGGTGGAGGAAGACCCCGAGTACACAGAGGTACCCGGGTAGAACCACCAACCTACCGCAAGCCAGCTGGTAGGCTTCCTCACATGAAAAATCCGAAGTCCCTACCGGGATTCGAACCCACAGCGGTGAGGGCCTGAGAGATTTGTAGTCCGCGACTGTAACCGCTCGGCCACAGCGGCCCCCTTAAATGATGAAAAATTGCTAATGAACAGTGTCAGTGGAGTATCAAATAAGAGTAAGTTACTCTAACAAACATGAACTGATCTTGTCCAAACTTGGTCACAATGTGAATGGGCTCAATATCGTAACCAGGTTTTGATAACCAGCCAAAATATCTTGAACAGTTTTAGAGTTATGGCCCCCTTAATTGATGAAAATTTGCAAAGTTAACAGTGTTGCTCTCTAACACTGACAGAAGTGAACCAATCTCTACCAAACTTAGTCACAATGTGTATTGGCATAGTATCTCAATCCAGTTTGAAAACCAGTCAGAATATCCCACTTCAGACTTCCCACTTGAATTGATAAAATGGCAGAACAGGCTTAATTTGCGATAACCAGCGCTTTTGTTTTTGAGAAGCAAAATTTCAATATAATAGATAATTAATTTCACTTGATCCATGGCAATGACAGCATTGATTATTCTACCAATAAAATGTCACATTACATTACAGTTGTTTTACGGATTTTTAGCTCACCTGAGCATAGCTCAGGGTGAGCTTTTGGGATACTTGATTGTCCGTTGGCCGTCGTCCGTCGTCCGTCGTCAGTCGTCCGTCGTCCGTCAACAATTTTGATGTTTACACACTAGAGGCCACAGTTTTGATCCAATCTTCCTCAAACTTGGTCAGAA
>CM037789.1:30556970-30606970 GCA_021229015.1 Solen grandis | reverse complement strand
CCAACCTCGGCAGCTATCGATCAATCATAGAATATAATCGATAATCGTTAAATCTCTAACAGTTTTCTGGGATCCTGAGTACACTAAAAATTAGGAAGGGACTCTAGAATTGACATGCCAGTGTTTCATCAGGACACTTACATTTCTATTTAAATAAATTGACCAGCCACATTTGTTGTAAACCAATGTAACTCTCTTCATAAAGTGTTCTTATTAGTAATCCTTTCTAATAATTTGCAACTTTTCAAGCAATGGTTGTGCAAAGAAAGCCATCCTATATCCCAGTAATGTGACAGGGACTCCTAGTTTTCAGAAGGAACTCCTTAACTCCTAATTTTAACCCTTTCCCTCATAGAGGATACCATGAAAAGACCTATGCAAACAGCATAAAACCAGATCAGCCTGCAAGTAACTCGCAGGCTGATCAGGTTTTATGCTGTTTGCTGCTCCTCAGTGGTCTGGTAATGAGGATTTTGTAATTAAATTTGGTAAGGTTTGAGTTTGGCTTTCTGCAGATCAGGCTTTATGTGGTACCTACTGAGTGCGTCAAAATGAGTCTATATGAGGGAAAGGGTTAAAGTAGGTGTTCCGGCAGGATACCTGGCTAAAAGATGTGTCAAACGCAGCAATGACCCTCTTGATTTTGATGTTTGATATTAAACTTCACCCTGTACATACATAAGAAGTCTCATATGAAGGAGGGAGACAGTTACACTTTCTAAACATTAGCATTTGTCATTTCAGGCATCGTCATGACTCTGTTTCTGAGGACTCTGAAGATAGCAGTCAAAGTCCTGTTTATAAGGGACATCGAAAAAAGAACAAGAAGACTAAGGGTAGACAAGATATAAAACGTAAGGTATCTAGTCCAGAAAAAGTAACGAGAACATCCAGATCTATAGGTTCCTATGATTCTGACTCCAGATCCGAGAGTGAAGGGGACAGAGATGAGGGAGCACGGAAAAAAAGTAAAAAGAAATCAGTCATGTCAAAAGTGGAGAAAGGCAAAAAACGCGGACAAAATATACCTAATACCCCTGATAGGGGGAACAGAGGTTCTGGGGTGTCCAGCTCAGATTTTAGTCCAGATAAGAGAAGGTTGAAAGAAAGAAGGACATCACCTGAAGGCGAAGCAGGTCGAGTAAGATCACAGTGGACAAATGACAGGGTAGCAAGTCATTCCCGTTCTCCTATTAGAAGTGCTGAAAGAAATAGGATGAGGAATGACTTTAGGACAAATCGCTCACTAAGTCGTGAAAGGCATGACAGCAGGGATGCCCGTAAGTCGAGGAATGATTCATCGCCTCGTCTGGGAAGAGCAGGCCATCGAGAGAGGGAACTGTCCGAAAGAAGCTCAGATTGGGGTAGGGATAGGTCTGAAGGGGATATTAGAGACAGAAGGAATGAAAGGAACCAGAATCAAAAGTTCTATGGGGATGAAAGGTATGGACGGGGTAATGAGAGGTCTCGAAGGGGAAGAATGTCAGATTCGCCACCTGCTGGAGGTAATGCCAGGTTAGTGCGTGACTCATACAGGTCTGAACAGAGTGAAAAGATGGCCGGTCAAAGAGGGCTTAGTCCAGAGGTGAGGCGTCCAGGCCAGCAGGACAAGGGGAGGAAAAGCGGAAGAAGAAAAGCTGAAGAAGATTTGAGGGAGCTCTCTGATACCGATGTTAGAGGACCCAGTAGACGTATGAAAAAAGATAAGTGGGAAGCTAATGACAGCTTTGAGAGAGGGTCTGAGAGAGAAAGGAGAAACTCCCCTGTAAGATCACATTCCCAAACTTACGACATTCCCACAGAATCACGGAAAAATAAGGGTGGGAAAGGGGAGAGACAAAATGTCAAGAGATCCAGAGATGATTCTCTCTCAGAACTTCCACCAGGAATAAAAGACAAAAGGGGAAAACCTTTAAAAAAAAAGAAACCATTAATGAAGAAAAAATCTGCAAAGACTGTAAAAAAAGTTTCAGCCTCTCGATCTCCAAGTCCAGTGGAACGGTTGGTAAGGCAAGATGACCTTGACAGGTCAAGGTCAGCAGAGATACCAGTGGGGCGGAACCACGACATGGCCAGATTTGAGAGTGAACCAGAAAGTGGTGAGATTACAGATAGTGATGATAATGCTGAGGGCAAACAGACAGTGGTGAAGAGCTTCATTAATGTAAGTTTCTCTCTTTTTTTTAATGTGAATTGTACAATCAAGATAGGACTTTTTTTAAACATGACATTATCATGGCAACATAAATATTGCACCACACTTGATTATTTTTCCCTACTTACATAAACAAAATATTCCGAAAAACCAGGATTTCCATTTCTAAAAACTAACAAGGTATTTTTTTTATACAATTCAAATAACCCTGTTTCATTGCAAAAATATCTGGAAAAAAGCCCACCATCTGTGGAAAATTTAAGACCTGGCTCGAATTCCACTAACAATACTCAGCACTAAGTAATACTTAAATTTTAAACTAGGTAGATACACATTCCACCATTCCTATTTTATGAAATATTCAAGTACACAACTAAGTTGAAATGAATTATTTCCTTAATTACAAACATTGATAAAAATTTTGGTTTTTATTACTAGAGAAACAAGACTAATGAAATTTGCCCTAAATAAAATATTTATTCTACTATAATAGCAGTTTTTTTGTTTGACTTAATTCCATTATCTTGTCATGTTGTTTAGTCATGACATTGAACGAGTGATATTCATCATCTTCAGTGAAAAACAAATATGATAATCCTCACAGCTACTGACTGAGAAAGAATTTTATTCAGTGTCAGGTCTTTTTTTCACATTTTGGGGAAAATATTGCCCTTTTTTTCATTTGGGAAAGAAAAATCCTGGGGTAAAATGCAAATTTGGGGGAAATTGCATGAATTTAAAGAAGGTGCCTATGAACGGCCTCTAATAAAGAAGGGAAAAAAGGCCTGAATGTAAAATTTGGCATGATTTTTGCATTATCACAGAAATCTATGTGACATTTATTGTTTTTAAGTAATGTAAGTGACATTTGCTGATAAAATGTGACTTTCACACTGAGCTACCTCCTTTCCCAGTCACTGCATCAGTAAGTATGTGGGGGTCATGTTGGTCAAGGGCAGGATCCCACGTCATGTCAAACATGTTATATCATACAAATAATTATATAATTATATGAAGAGGATTGTATCAGGGTTAACATTGCATTATGCAGGGGTGTAAAATACCAAATATTATCACTTGCCCTGTCTGGCCCTTTCAAAATTTGAAATAATAGTATCAGGATTTTTTTTAATACAATTACAAAGAAATATTCTGAATTTTCACTTACCTTGCACAAAATTTTAACTGGCCAAGTTGAGTTGAATTTGACACTCTTGATTATCAGAGTTTGAGTCTAGACTCTAATGATATTCAATTAATATTAAATTCAAGTTTAGTATTTATGATGTATAGAAATTTTTATCTCCTGGGTTTGCTTGACAAATGTGGCATTTTAGGAACCACAGCAAGTTACGCTATAGCTAAGCATAATATCCTTTGGTGATTTTATTTACAGAAACCTAGTTCTGGAGCTAAAGACACGCATCGTTCTCCTGGTGAGAGGAAAAAAACAAGTCGTTCTAATCCCAAAAAGTCTCAAGTAGAGGAATCTGTCAATCAGGAAAAAACAAGCAAGAGGTTTGTAACCTGGAGGAAAACATTTTGTCTTGTGGTAGAAATAAGGTGGCAGTGGTTTTGTGTTACTGTTAATACAATGTACTGGTCCAAACCAGGAATTGTTGAGAAGGGTTAGTTCTGGTATATAGGTTATCAGAAAAAAAAAGGAAAGAGGTTTTGGTAACCAGAAATTTACATAAAATTGAACTGTCTTGAAATCTGCCAACTAAACAATTTTTTTTTCTTTTTCATACTAGTCACACCAGAATCTCCTTTCTGTTTCATGTGTAATATCAGTTTAATCAAAATAGTGAATAGTTAAGCTTATATTATTTGCAGTACTTCTGACGTGAAAACCATGCTAAAAGCCTGTTAGTTTTAAACTTATTTAGTGTCTTGGCTCCTTGCCTCAAATGGGGATTGAACCCAAAATTTTCAACAGTGGGTACATACCAATGGCCAAAAAATGTTTCCCCTCTTTGGATTGAAAAAACCCCCAAAAAACAACCAAACACAAATCATGAATTTTCCCCCTAAAGTTGGGTAAAAACTTATTGAAATTTTAAATCTAAGTTTTCATCCCAAATTTGTCTGAAAATCCGTGAAATATTGCAGATTTATGATTATGAGTTTTTTTTTTTTAGCTCACCTGAGCACAACCTGCTCAAAGTTAGCTATTAAAATGGGTCAATGTCATCCGTCGTCAACTTTTACTTCAAACAACATCTCCTCCTAAGCCACTGGGCCAATTTTAAAGAAACTTCACAGAAATGTTCCCTTCATAGTTGTTCAAAGAATTTGATTCCATGCAGAACTCTGGTTGCCATGGCAATGGAAGAAAAAAAAAAAAACATATGAAAAGTTCGAAAATCTCTTTTAAAACTACTGGCCATATTTCAAAATAATTCGGCACAGATGTTCCTTGGGTAACCCTATACCAAGATTGTTCATATTATTCCGATCCATAAAAAAACATGGCTGCCAGGGGGAAGAGCCCGTTTTCCTTATATGTATAAAGTATAAATTTGAAAAATCTTCTTGTGCAAAAGTACTGGCTGGATTTCAAAGTTTTGTGGCACAGATGTTCCTTAGGTCACTGTCTACCAAGATTGTTCAAATTATTTGATGCGTTGAAAAGCATACCCGCCAGGGGGTGGAGCCCGTTTTCCTTATATGCATACCGTCATCGTTCGAATATTAGCCGCATTCGTGGATAAGCCGCATCCCGAAAATTGTCCCCAAATCGGTTAAAAAACGCCTAATACAGTATAAAAGCCGCGGACAAATCGTCGGGATCGGCCATTTTGGTATCCCATAATTTTTACACGCTGCGTAATTTAAAGTAGTCATAACCCGTACCCATAACACGTAGCCGAATAGCTTACTCGTGTTCGGCCCATAACAGACAGTTATTGTTTGACAATGTGAAGGAAGATCGGAAAAGATCTGTTTGACAATGTGAAGGAAGATCTGAAAAGATCTGTTTTACAATCGAAGTTTGCTAGGCAAGCTCGAAAGCAAGAATGAAATTTGGTCAAAATGATTCTGCTTATAAAGCGAATCGTAGCTGAATGTGTCATCTCAATACATTCTCAAATATGTCAGGTAAGTGCCAGGTTAGTATTGATTAACCTGTGGTACACAGTGTCAAAGTGACACCCCATCCCACCCGACGCCATCCCTGTTCGACCTCACTCATTGAATATCGGCCTGTGATTGGCTGGATTTTTTCACACATTTTACCTAAAAATAATACACTAAAAAATCAAGAAAAACAACACAAAAACACCAAATTTCAAATAAAAAAAATATTATTTCATATAAATCGTTTAATTATAAAAGTAAAATATGTCATTAAATTGTTCCTTATTTTACGTGATGCGCCGTAACCTTTAATTAATACGAATCCGCAGAATAGTACACAAAATGGCGGCGCTTGTAAAAGACCGATTCTCGGTAGATTTATGTTCGGAAAAAAGTAAACTATGTTGTAATACCATATATAAGCCGCATGCACAGTTTAAATTGATGAAATTTAGCATGAAACTGCGGCTAATATTCAAACGATTACGGTAATAGCATATAGTTCAAATTTGAAAAATCTTCTTGTGCAAAAGTACTGGCTAAATTTCAAAGTTTTTTGGCTGTTGGCTCTGATGTTCCATGGGTCACTCTCTACCAAAATTGTTCAACTTTTTTGGATTGGTAAAAAAACATGGCCTCCATACCTGTTTTTCTGGGCTTTTTTCCTTATATGTATATAGTACAAATTTGAAAATTCTTCTTGTCCGAAAGTATGCATTGGATTTATGGCTGGCAGAGGGCAGAGCCCATTTTCCATAATATCATAAGATATTTCCTGTTTCTTTCCTTCCCATACCTGGTTCTCAGGCGAGTGATCCCAGGGCCATCATGGACCTTTTGTTTTTTTTTAGTCCCCTACCGGCATTGCAGAAGGGGCTGTTTGTACTTCGTCCATCATTCCATCCGTCAGTCACACACGTTTTCTGGGCTTTTTTTCTAAATGCTTGCAGATATTGATCTTATATTTGGTATGTGAGTCTACCACCATGAATTACAGATCAAGTTTGAGGTTTGTTCCGGTCCACTGATTTTTGACGAAATTACAGGCCTTGACTTAGAATATTTCTTTTTCTGAAATTACGGTCCTTGGACTTAGAAAATTTCTTTAAAATAGCAGTTTTCCTTACTTTTTGATATTTATTGTTGTTTTTGCTTTATCAAAAGTATTGATCAAATAATTGACTATTTTGCAGCATGAAGAGGGGCGGGGGCTCTTAGTTTTCTATTTGCTGGTAGGGGACTAAGTATTCATCAGACTAGTATGTATAAACTGAGGTCAGCATAATCTTCTTCCAACCTTCAATCTTTACAGAAAAACTGTGGAAAGGGAGAGGAGAGTCCGATAAATTGATTAGTCGCAAAACTTTTTTTTTTCCCTTGTTTTACTTTTCCATTCAGTAAATTACACTCTGCCACTTGTATTCTACGATAACAGCTGCTGAGTGTTTCCTTTTTAATCTCCAATATTTTTAATCTGAGGAGGTATTGTATGTTATTGTAATATACCTCATTATAGAGGGATATTTATATACCAAGTTTCATTAAATGTGAAGTGGAGGTGGGTGGGGTGGTAGATTGTCGCTACTATCATGTATGTTGCATTCAGTTGTGGCTTGTTTTTTCCACTTAATATTTTAAGTGCAGCTTATGGTACACCAATGACACTTGGGATAGATCTACAGCGTCACATGACTTACTCTGGAATAACAAATACATTGGGTTTTCCCATGTATGTACAAACACATTTTTACTGTTAGACATGATTAAATGTCTACAAAGAATAATGAAGGAAATGCTATTGTGCTGCATTATTCCTTGTTTGTACCTACATGCAAAAAGAACTCATTCAACAATTCAGCAATTATTTTTTCTCCAATTTTCCATTTTTACTGATAAAAAAAAGAAATCCCAAATTTGGCATGGGCCTTTTTCCCCAAAAGCCTGAAAAAAGCCCTGTAAGTCTGTCTGTCTGTCCATCCGTCCTGGAATCTAGATCCAATGATCAACATATATTTTGATGATACTTGGTATATAAACTGATGGCAAAATGTAGATTATGCATGTCACATGTTTTTTTTTGTTTTTTTTCCCACGATGCTATTTTTTTTCCATAAATCTAAATGTTGAATGCTATGGTAAAGGAAAGTAGAAATATGGCTTTAACAGATGGATCCTTTGAGAACTCGAGAAGTATATGAGCTAGGTTAAATAAGATTTTTAAGTGAGTATATGGTAGTATTGAGATTATGTTCCTCACCTTTAGGGGACTTATGTGTTGAGAGCAACACCTGTGACTTGTTTTATCTGTCCTTTTCTCCATCTCAGGAGGGAAGACACAAACAAAGAGAAAGATGGGGCGGAACCAGAGCCTAAACCGGAGGCAAAGGTCAAGGAGACAGCGGTTGGAACTGCTGTCTTGACAGGTCGAACTGGAGGTGCTTACATCCCTCCAGCCAGGCTTCGGGCCATGCAGGCTAGCATCACAGATAAAACAAGGTAAGTTGCAACATCTCTGTTAAGGTAATCCATCCATTATTGAATTATAATCATGGTCTTTCAAATGCTTAAAAAGACCAGTAGAGATACAAGCATTCATTGACACACACTCCTCTTACTTTTCTGGTAAGGTAGTCCTTGGGCATACCAAAGAATTTGTAATTTCTTTGTCAGTGTGTGGTGACATTATCAATAAAAGACATTTCTTTCTCTGAGACTTGAAAATTTATGCCAGATTTTTCTTCCCATCTCTGATAAGTCTTAACCCTTTCCCTCATATATACTCATTTTGACACCCTCAATATGTATCACATACAGCCTGATCTGCAGAAAACCACAGTTAAACCTTACCAAATTTAATTACAAAATCTTCATTTCCAGACCACTGAGGAGCAGCGAACAGCATAAAATCTGATCTGGTTTTATGCTGTTCGCATAGATCTTTTCATGGTGTCCACTATGAGGGAAAGGGTTAAAGACTAAATTTCCCTGTGTGAGAATATCAAAATATAAGTATTTCACCATTTATAAAAAAAAACAAAAACAAACATGTTGCCCTTTTACAAATTCAGTGAATGGTCCTCTTGATTTGAGTGGTTAGAATGGTATCTCAGTAACTGAAAGGTCATTGGTTTGATCCCCGGATGCAACATATTTATTAAAAATGGTTTTGGATTAGATTTCTTGCTTGATGTTCAACATATATGGATAGTTTAGGTGTGACTGGCCCTGTATAAGGCTGATAATGGGAAATGATATCATGCTCCTTGTCTGCAGTGTTGTGGTACAGTGAGACTTGTAGATAGACTCCCAAATGATGGAAATACTTTCAGTAAAAAAAATGAAAAATAGACTTTTCAATTTTAAATATGTATTTCAGTTTCATTCTTTTAGTTACATTTGATTGTAATTTGCCCCCCCCCCCCCCCCCCCAGTTGATTGTTGGGGTATGTGGTAAGTTCTAGTTTTCCATGAAATGGGATCCATGTTGTCTGACTATGACTTGACTATTTGAGTTTACCATTGCTTCGACAGTATTTTAGTCATATAGCGACGTCCAGCTCATTACAGGTGGAGGAAGACCCCGAAGGTGCGGAAGCATCCGGGTAGAACCATCGACCTACCGCAAGCCAGTTGGAAGGCTTCCTCACATGAAAATCCGAATGACCCTGCCAGGATTCTAACCCACGCAGTGAGGGGCTGAGTGAGTGTTAAAGTCAGCGACTTTACCCTCTTGGCCATGGAGGCCCCTAGGCTCTATGTTGTAAAACCATTATCTCTGTTTGCAGTGTGGAGTACCAGCGATTTTCATGGGAGGCACTGAAGAAAAGCATTAATGGTTTAGTAAACAAAGTGAATGTGTCTAACATCGAGCATATAGTGCGGGAAATGTTCCAGGAGAATATAGTACGAGGGAGGTAAGTAGAACAGCTCTAGTTTATACTTGTATGAGGGAGTGAGGGTTGTAAGTAGGACAGCTTTAGTTTATAATTGTATGAGGGAGGTAAGTAGGACAGCGCTAGTTTATAATTGTATGAGGGAGGTAAGTAGGACAGCACTAGTTTATAATTGTATGAGGGAGGTAAGTAGAACAGTCCTAGTTTATAATTGTATGAGGGAGTAAGTAAGACAGTTCCTTGTTTATAATTGTATGAGGTAGGTAAGTAGGACAGCTCTAGTTTATAATTGTATGAGGGAGGTAAGTAGAACAGCTCTAGTTTAAAACTGTATTAGGGAGGTAAGTAGAACAGCTCTAGTTTATATCTGACAGCTGTTTAGTAAGTATTGGTTAAAGGGAAAACTCATTGAAGGAAAGAGAAAAGGTTTCACAATTTTAACTCTAGATCATGAATGTGCTGACTTTGGCAGTTGTTTAAGATCTTACTAGAGGTGTGCAGTTTTGAAGTGACCAGGTATGTTAATTGATGTGCATGTTTCACCTTCTGCAAGATCATTTTGGGAAAATCCATGTGTGTGAATGCCTCATTTAAGTCTATTTTGCCTATTCCACAACTTGAAAACTCCATTATAATACAAATGTCAGTATAACACAATATTATGAACCAAGTATTGCCTAATTGTTAAATTTTTGGTCAGCTACAGCATTGTCCAGTGAAACTCTTTACCTCATGAATATTCATGCCCAAATTTGTGAATAATGAATATAAATGCACTGAAATATAAATTGTGTATGAAACAATGGAGTTTTCTTTGTCATGCAGACTGTAGAAAATGAGTGACAATATTGTATGAGCAAACAGAGGAGACCCTGATCAGACAGCTTCTTCCAGGACCTGCCAGATCTGGGTTCTCTTTGTTGGCCAAGGTGGCAAAACATGTCTTTATGAGTTGTTATGGAAGTGTTTAAAGGTATGTTCCCCAAATAGCCTTAAAATACTTGTGCTGTTATGAAATAATTGACACTTCCATATGAAAGAGATCTATAAATGTCTAAACATTTATATAGAAACTTAATACTTTTTACTATATATTTAGTCTTGTACATTGTGGTGATTTTGAAATGACCCATAGTGAACTGGATTTATAGGAGGCTATAAAACTGCACACAAACTGGTGAAGGAGAGTGTCTTATTAAGCCACAATAAAACCAGATCAGTCTGCAAGCAACTCATTACCTGTTCATGGGTCTTTTCTCCAAACACTAGCATGGTAACCCTGTATAAACGGTTCAGAATAAATTGTTCGGGCTCAGAATTCCTGTTTGACCAACTTTGTGTTCAGTTAAGCATAACGTTGGCAGCTATTAGGGATTTGGCAGGGCTGGTCTATATGTTCACAAAACATTTCAAATTCAGTATTGCCTCAGTTCAATAATCTCACTTCTATTGTTGTGTTTACTGTCACTGCAACAGTATTTCATTCATATAGCAATGTCCAGCTGTGTAAGATGGCGGAAAACACAAAAGACTTAGAGGCATATACTTAAAGGAAGCCAGCTTGAAGGCTTACTCCCTGACACATGGAAAATCATAGTTACCTTGCCAGGATTCAAACCCAAAGCATAAACACTTTATCATCAAAATATGCAATAAATAAAATTAAATCCATGTTTTTTGTTTTTTTAGCATGCTAGTAGTATACTGGTTACATGCAATGCTACATCTATACATAAAATGGTTCTAAATCTAAATATTTTGAGTTCAGGCCTGTGTTCTCAAAAATACTTAAATACGATCTCAGGCTCAAATTTGAGTATCATACTCATATCCCCATTGAAACTAATTGGCATAGTTTGAGTATAAGTATAAAAATCATACTTGAGTACCATTTTTTTTTCTTGAGAACACGGGGCCAGGAAAATCTCAAATTGAGATGATTTGTGAAATTCAATACCAATCTGTCCTTTGTCTGCCATAGTGTAAAATGTATTAATCAGGTGAAAATGGATGAATTCATATTTGAATATATGTTTGTATTTCAGGGGGTTAATGGCACGCTCGATCATCCAGGCCCAGGCAGCCTCTCCTACATTCACCCATGTGTATGCTGCGCTTGTGTCAGTCATCAACACAAAGGTCAGTGTATTTTATTGTGATTAACTTGGGTAACTACAGATGCATGGGTAAAAGTTTTCATGATTTTCCTGAACTTAAGGATTTTCTTATTGTCAGATGACTTCTTATTCTATATAAAACTATATAAAAAATTGCTAAAACTAGGATTTTCATTTTTTTTTTAATTTCCAACTTTTACCCATGCAGATTCAAAGAGAAATCCATGTAGATAAATTATGTTGAATCTTAAATTGTCCTTATACTTTTACCAGGTATTTTGGAGCACACACTTTTTAACTTAATTTGGCAATATTTTTTGTTGAGAAAGAAAATATGAAAGGATGAATATTTGTTTGCATGGCATCTAGAAAATGCTTTAGATCTTAGTTTTAATACCCTGGTTACTTGCTTTTAATTTTGCGAAACTAGGAAATGCATTAATAGAGTTTTCCGTAGACATTGAGCTTAAAAAGTAAAAATTGTCCGGATCATAATTCATATTTTTAATTTTCAAATAGTTTATCTTATAATAAACTCATATTGAGCTTCAGAGAATATTTTTTAGCCCACTCTCTTCATGATAAGTAGTAGAAAGGTTTAAGTTGGATTTCCTGTTCTCTCTTTCAGTTTCCTCAAAACGGAGAATTGATTCTAAAGCGACTGATTCTCCAGTTCCGTCGAGGATTCAAGCGAAACGACAAATCAATTTGTTTGTCAGCGACAAGGTTCATTGCACATCTAGTCAACCAGCAAGTGGTATGTTTTAAGATCATGATTTCATTTGAAAGAAAAGCTCAGCTACGATATATTCCACATGCTTTAGCCTTATCACAAACCTCTTATGCCCCTTTTACTTCATGAAAGCTATTTCATAAAGAATCTTATGTGACAAGCATAAAACCAGGGGTCAAGATAAGCTGCGTATTTGCGTAATTACACAAATAAAATAGATAAAAACCCAATTCTTTTAAAATTCTCGCGTATCAAAAAGCAATTAAAATTAGATTACTCAAATATCCAAAATATTAAAGCGTACTGGCATGCAACATTTTGAAACCGAGTGATGTTTACAAATACTCGAATATGTTTGACTGGTTACTTGCGAATCCGCAAAATAGTCTTCAAACGATTTCCGGTAATTTCCTACTTTGGGTTCCATTCAAGTAAAACATAAATCCAGTCTGTCTTTGTTCATCTGACGCTTTTCTATTTGTTTGCTCTTTTCTATTTGTTTGTTTCAAATATGATTACATAAGGCAGGAAGAAACGGGTAAACGTTTAAAAACAACACTGAGTAGATACCTAGCACTGCAAACCAAACATCAGCATTTGTGTCACAATAATTGACGATCTGGAAGTTGAGATAGAGTTGATAGCATCCAATTCCATGTTAACCAGTAAAAATTTGTTTTAATTCAATATTTAAAAGTGCTAAATCTTTGGATCAGGAAGATCAAATATGATTGAATGTTTTTGTTTTATTTAATTGTTGAGGAGCTAATGATAAATCCTGCATATGATAATTGTTAAATTGACATTGTTGCATACAAGAACAGCTGGCATATATACCAGTAAGAACATGTTCTGTTGTTTCAATTCCAAAATTAAGTTGATGAAAAAAAAGCAACTGACTTAATTTTGATGGAGTAACCATATTTTCATTACTCAATTAAAATTGTGAAAACCCAATTCCTTGAAAAATTGATGAGTAAATACCCAATTGACCTCAAACCTTATCTGTAGCCCTGTAAAACTATTATCTAGTAAGCTTTAACACGGTGCATAACCATATCGGCAGTCTTCCTGCAGAAATTAGCAGGCTCTCTGCGTTCGCACCGGTCATTCTTTGCCATAAACACAAATTCACGATGGACAGAGGGCATAAAAAGAGATTAATGGTCACTTTTAACAGTTAAGTAGTGCACATAATATTAGAGTATATCTACTATGTATATGCGTGTCCACTTTTCATTTATCTGCCTCTGCACTCCGAAACTTGGACAAACAGTTTAGTGATGTTCCAACATTGAATACAACCTCGGCACTTTCCACAGGTTTTAGCAAGTTTTTCTTTATGTCCATAACATGAACATCGTACGTATTCTTTTAGGTATATTCTTCAAAAAGATACTGATAAATTGGCCAAATATTTATGTAAATTTCTTGAAAACCCCCTACTTTCGGTTTTGTTGGTGCACGGGAGGTGTCTGTGCACAACAATTTTTGAAGCTAAAGCCTGTGGAAAGTGCAGTTGTATTCAATGTTGGTACATTACTTAACTGTTTGTCCGAGTGTCAGAGCGCAGTAGCTGACAAATGAAAAGTGGGCACGCATATACATAGTAGATATATTCTAATATTACGTGCACTACTTGATATCGAGCAACTCACCTGTTAAAAGTGACCATTGGTCTCTTTTTATGCCCTCTGTTCATCATGAATTTGTGTTAATGGCAGAGAATGACCAGTGCGAACACAGAGATCTTTATAATACATAATAGGATATATCATTCATGAATATTACTTGTATCTTTTCTCTAGTAAAGTATAATGATGCGACTTAACCCTTCTGCTGCCTACAGGACAGAAGAACCTGTTCTTAACATGAGACAGCGTATTAGCCAACAAGACGGGTTCATCTAGTTTTTTTTGGGGGGGTGGGGGGGGGGTGGGGGTTCCATGTGGCAGTGAAAGGAAGCAGCCACATTATGCTAGTACAGTAATAGTCTGTAATTTCTAAGAAATGTCTAAGATATTCCTTGGCAAATAGTCTGTTTATATATGATAGGTGACCTGGCAGTGAAAGTGTTAAATATGTGAAAATGTGTGAATATATTAGAAGAGAAATATTTTATTGCATTTTGTGATGACATGTATCTGACTTTTCTTGCTTCGGATATAAAATTTATACTTAAATCTTTCTCAAGAAAAATTATCTTATTAATTTGTGACTTGTTTATATGAAATGATGACTATGTCAATCCTTCTGTATTCTTATGTTTGACTGTTATAGGCCCATGAGGTCCTTGCTCTAGAAATTATCACACTGTTATTGGAAACACCAACAGATGATTCTGTCGAGGTTGCAATTGGCTTTCTGAAAGAATGTGGGCAGAAGCTGACTGAGCTCACCCCACGTGGCATCAATGGTAAGGCAGTAAATCAGTAAATGTACAAGTAGTTGTCTTATCTAGGTCTGCTCTGTTTGCCAAGGCATCGGAACAAGTCAGTATGAAGTAAAGGACTAAATGTAAGAGATGTGATTGTAATTACACAAGGTTGAACTTATATGTTAAATATTTAAAAAGTTCTCAAAATTTTAGTTAGATCCTCACACCCACTTCGTAAGATTTTGTTTCGCTTTTGATAGACATATAATTTGCTTCTAATTGGCTCTAAAACAGAACTGGTATTTACTCTACTGATGAATATTTGTATCAGGAGTGAGATTTGTTTAGCAAAGCCTTTAAATGGTGTATAAATGGTCTGTTACAGCTATTTTTGAGAGTTTGAGGAAAGTGCTTCACGAGGGACTGATAGATACACGTGTACAGTACATGGTGGAAGTAATGTTTGCTGTACGGAAGGACTTGTTTAAGGTACGTCTTTTGAAAAATCATTGTTTTTATAACCCTGTTTCATTTTTTAAACAGGTTTTCAATGAAAATCCTGGTTATTAGAATGGGATAAGTTGTTAAGCGGCCTGGCTTTTCTGGTGAATATCTCTTGTTAGAATAGAGATACCTTATGAGGAAAGGAATATTGTTATTAATCTTTAGGGTAATAGGGTCAAGGTCACTGTTTTTGAAAATAATTTTTTTCATATCCATCAAATAGCTTCTCATAGGATTGAGGTATAATAATCAAATTAAGGATACAGATACCTTACAGGAATGGGAAGATTGGGACTGATTTTCAGGTCAGTAGGGTCAAGGTCACTGTTACTAAAAATAGTTGTGGATGGGGCAACACTTGAAAACCTGGTTTTGCTTCAGTTGATGTGTTTCTTGTAATATAAATAAAAGGAGGGGGCGGGTGGGTATACCAAAAGCATTTTTGTCTTGTGCTGTCCTAAGCCTTTCGTCACATACGTTTGTAACTCTAGTACAGAGCACGTAGTGCTCATGTGAGCTATTGTTATCAATGGCTGTCCGTTGTCAGTCGTCCACAATTGTTTAGAACGACATCTCCTCTGAAACCAACAGGCTAAATTTGATAAAACTTGTCTGTGATGTTCTTTGCTTGAAGCTCTACCAAAGTTCAAATGGTGCCGGTCCATTGCATATCTGGGTCACAGGAGCTAATAATAGATTTTAAAAGTGAAATCTTAAAAAATCTTCTTCCCATAACCACAAGGCCTGGAGCTTTGATATTTGGTGTGTGACATTGTCTAATAGACCTCTACCATGTTTGTTCAAATCATGGCCCTGGGGTCAAAATTTGCCCGGCTGCAGGGGTCACTTGATTTTACACATATATACATTGGATAAATTAGAAAAATCTTGTCAGAAATCACAAGGCCTAAAGTTTAGATATATGTTCTGTAACATTGCGTAGTAAACCTCTACCAAGTTTGTAAAAATCATTGCCCTGGGGTCAAACTTGGCCCACCCTAGGGATCACTTGATTTAACATATACTTATATAGGAAAAACTAGAAAAATCTTCTCAGAAACCACAAGGCCTGGAGCTAAGATATTTGGCATGTGGCATTGTCTAGTGGACCACTACCAAGTTCAAATAATGACTTGGCCCTGCCCCAGGGGTCACTTGATTTTACATAGACTTATATAGGAAAAATTAGAAAAATCTTCTTGTCAGAAACCACAAGGCCTAGAGGTTAGATGTTTGATGATTTCCTTATGCACGTGAAATTAACTGGAAGCACCCAATAATGTAGTTAACTGATTTTTATGGAAGTGTGAAACTAACAGGAAACACTGAAAATGGTGCACAAGTAAACATGTCACCGTAGGGAAATTTTTAGCCGGTAATAAATAAGTCTATTAAAGGCAATAGCCTTTATTGTTTTAGAACTGATGATATGAAAGAAATATCAGGATATGGCTAAGACAATAAATTAAAGATTAAGATAAAACAAACACATAACAAATAACAAAACCAGTGATCCTTTATCCCCAAATGGGTGATCTTTCTTTAATGCATATAGCCACTTCTTTCTAGTTGGTTTGAAAAGTAATCCATCTAATTTATTAGAAGATAAGATAAAAGAATATATTATGTAAACAAATGTATTGTGTTATTTTGTTAAACTATAAGTATTAAGAATTATTTTTTCCTGTTGAAGAAGGGGATGATATAATAATATAGAGTTATTCCCTTTATGCAAAAACTAATTAGTCTGAAAATATCATATACAGATACATGAAACATAATTCTGTTGTGTGTTTTAAGCTCACCTGAGAACAATGTGCTCATGGTGAGCTTTTGTGATTGCCTTTTGTCCATCGTCCGTCCGTGCATCAGGCGTCAACAATTTCCTTTAAACAACATCTCCTAAACCACTGAATGGATTTTGACCAAACTTCACAGGAATCATCCCTATGATGACCTCTATCTAGATTGTTCAAATTATTTTGATTTGTTGAAAAAGTAGGTCACAGTAGCTAAAAATAGATTTTAAAAATGCAAACTTTGAAAGTCTTCTTCTGCAAAATTGCAAGGCCTAGAGCTTAGCTATTTGAATTGTAGCATTGTCTAGTGCACCTCTACCAAGTTTATTCAAATCATGGCCCTGGGATCAGAATTGGCTTTGCCTGAAGGGTTACTTGAATTTACTTAGACTTATAAAGGAAAATCTAGAAAAATCTTCTTGTCAAAAACCACAAAACCTGGAGTTAAGATATTTAGTGTGTAACATTGTCTTATGAACATAAAAATTCTCAGAAACTACAAGGCCAGGAGTTAAGATATTTGGCGTGTAACATTGTCTTATGAACATCTACCAGGTTTGTTCAAGTCATGGTGCTGGGGTCAAAATTGGCACCACCCCAGGGGTCACTTGATTTTTCCTAGACCTAATAGGAAAATCTAGAAAAATCTTCTTAGAAACCACAAGGTCTGGAGTTTAGATATTTGGTGTGTAACATTGCCTTATGGCCAAGTTTTTTCAAATAATGGCAATGGGGTCGAAATTGGCCCCACCCTAGGGGTCACTTTATTTAACATTGACTTACATAGGAAAGATTTTTAAAGATATCCTTGTCAGAAATTACAAGATCATGGATTTAGATATTTGGTATGTAACATTGCCTTGTGGACCTGAACCATGAACCTGAATCATGGCCCTGGGGTCAAATTTGATCCAATGCTAATGTTAACTTGTTTTTTTTTTACCACATGTAAACCTTTCGTGTAGAATTAAAATTATATTACTGTTCTTCCGCATGGATTTTGTATTCAGTATGACTATGTTGTAAAAGGCAATGAAAGCAATATTTCTCAGGTGAGCGATTCAGGGCCATCTTGGCCCTCTTGTTTAACCTTCTTTCCTCCTCTGTGTATAAGTTCTTCTGAACTTCACCATCCTTTAGCTCAACTTTGCCTTATTGATTTTGTCTGAAATTAAATACCAAAACCTGTTGCTCAAATCACCACGACTCTCTGACCAAAAGTGATTACTTTCAAAATTATTTCAGGATTTCCCGGCCCTGATTGAGGATCTTGATCTAGTTGAAGAAGATGACCAGTTTACACACTTGTTGAGCCTTGACGACGGTACCAACGGGGAGGAGATGCTGAGTATGTTTCAAAATTTTCATGGCAACAGCTTCAGTTGTTATGGCCATGATAGTAATGATTATGAAAACTTCAGTGTTACTGGAAACTTAGGTGTCCGGGGTGGGTGACAGTGAAATAACTTGCACAGATTTCTCACTTAGAACTGCCATCAAAGGGTGGTTGTGCAAAAACAAATCGTCCCATGGCTGCACTCAATTCTAGGGCAAGGTTTGTCTTTGAAGGTGTGAATTCTGGTCTTGCTTCAGAGTCTTTGAGAAGAGTATAAGGATAAGTAAGCTACAAAATTGTAACCAAGTGTTTTTGAACCCCAGGTAAAGCAATATGGATGTAATTCATGTTGGGTGATACTTTGACATAACATAATGGTAAGATTCAAGTGGGATTTTTTTACTGATTTTTTTTGTGCCATTTATGGCTAGTATTTGTTGTCTTGTGTTGAAACTAGTGGCATTATAAAATGGCAATGGCCATAAGTTACTTAAATATTGTGCTTAATTAAGAGGAGGGAGATAGAACATGTTCAATGTAATCAGTCTCTGCTGGGATTCAGTTCCAAAAAGAAACATGCACAGTAAAAGCAAATTAGAAGTGTCACCTTTCTCCCCATATGTAAGAAAGCTAAAGAAAGCTAAGGGTATAGTGGAAAGAAAGAAGGAAGTGTCACCCTTCCCCTCAACCATTCGTTGCCAAAGTGAACCATGAACACAACAGAAAAGGAAAAAGGGAAGTGTCACCCTTCCCTCTCCGTATTTGTTGCCAAAATGTTTTCCCTTTAAGGAAGTGTTACCCTTTCCCTTCAACATTTGGTGCCAAAGGAACACTCGTTGCAACAGAAGAGGAACATGGAAAGTGTAACCCTTTCCCTCCAGCGTTTATTCAACATTCATTCCCCAACATTTGATGCCAAAGGAACATTGGATGCAACAGAAGAGGAATGTGGAAAGTGTTACCCTTTCCCTTCAACATTTGTTCCCCAACATTTGATGCCAAAGGAACATTGGATACAACAGAAGAGGAATGTGGAAAGTGTTACCCTTTCCCTCCAACATTTGATCAACATTTGGTCCCCAACATTTGATGTCAACAGAATATTGGATGCAACAGAAGAGGAATGTGGAAAGTGTTACCCTTTCCCTCCAACATTTGTTCCCCAACATTTGATGCCAAAGGAACATTGGATGCAACAGAAGAGGATTTGGAAAGTGTCACCCTTTCCCTCCTACATTAGTTCGCTAACATTTGATGCCAGATGAACATTGGATGCAACGAAGAGGATTTGGAAAATGTTACCCTTTCTCTCCAACATTTGTTCCCCAACATTTGATGCCATCAGAACGCTGGATGCAACAGAAGAGGAATGTGGAAAGTGTTACCCTTTCCCTCCAACATTTGTTCAACATTTGTTCCCCAACATTTGGTGCCAAAGGAACACTGGATGCAACAGAAGAGGATTTGGAAAGTGTTACCCTTTCCCTCCAACATTTAATGCCATAGGAACATTGAAAAACAACAGAAGAGGAATTGGAAAGTGTTACCCTTTCCTTCCAACATTTTTTGCCAAAACGAATATTGGTCACTACAAAAAGAGGAATGGGAAGTGTCACCCTTCCCTTATAGCATTTGTTGCCAAAGTTAACCTTGGACATGAGGGAAGTGAAAATGATAAGCATTATCTTTTGCTTAATGCATTTGTTGTCAAAGCAAACCTTATATAAAAAGAAAGAGGAAAAGGGAAATGTCACCCTTCCTATCTAGCTTTTTTATCAAATGGAACTTTGCTCTCATCAGAAGAGGAGTAAAGGGAAGTGTCACCCTTCCCTCTTAACAATCACATTTAGGTAGTGAGTATAGGTTGTGTCAAACTCTTGCCCAACGGAACCGCAGGCACATAAAAGTAAGCGATATCACCCTTCCTTCTATTCTGCATTTCTTGCTACTGGAAAATGAAGTTAGGGGAGAAAACTTGTATATGCAGCGAGGAGAAATGGGAACTTTTGTTAAAAGCAGTAGGGAAGGACAGAATGTTATTTATAGAAAGCCTCTTTGGCTGTGTTCAGCAAAGAAGTATAATAGAAGGACCATGGGAAATATAGTTTGAAAGATTTGTCATGACATAATGTAGCTTACCAGTAACTTGAGTGGAGAATCTTGCTTTGTTATTCACTCTTTATGAAAGGTAAATAATTAAAACTTGACTTTTTAACCCCTCGAAATATTTAATTTTTATAGGATGATAGATATTTTGCATAATTACATAAATTAATCCAATATTTTATATGAAAAGAACATATAGAAAAATGTCTTAGGGCATCCCCATTTATTTTCCCTGTAATAGGTCAACAGAGGTCAGGGAACCATCCACAGTTGACCGTACAATGCAACATAAATTTCAATCATTATAAAAGAATTTTACAGAGAAAAAATAACTTTATATTTTACTTTGTATTAAATTCAACTATATAGGCACTTTAAATTTTTTTATGGATTGTGATCAAATTTAGTGCTTGGAGTCATTTCACTGACTAATGTTCACAGGAGACCACTAATACAGATTTGATTGTTTTGCTAATGAGATTTTGTCGCTTATTTAACTTTTTACCCCATGGATATCCATGGACACAAAATTTTATGACTTACTGAATTTTAATTCATTTGATTTGTATAGTTCCCTTGCTTGATGCTCAGCATATAAGGGGTAGTTCCAGGACTGGTTGGCCTGGTGTCTAGATAATGTGACTGGGTGTGGTATCATGCCACATATCTACTGTGTGATACATGAAGCAGTAGAAATTTCTTCACCATTTAGACTAGAAGCCGATACATGAGATAAGGGTCGAGTACATTTTAATACATTATCCATCTCTGAGCTTCTTGAAGGCTCCACTTGCTTTATACAACACACTCCATTGCCTTAATTCTAATTTAATAACGTGTTAGATTATGTACCCAGAAGTGTATGTATTGCCTTCAATTGTTAAGGCCTTGGGAATTCCTGGTAACTGATTTTCACTAGATCTCATAATATTTTCATATACAAATATCCCAATGATGATAATGATAAAACTTTATTTTGATTATTTTCTTTTTCAGATATCTTCAGACCAGATCCAAACTTTGCTGAAAATGAAGAAAAATATAAGATTCTGAAGAAAGGTAAGTGTTTCTTGTACTCTTGTTTTTTCTTTGAGCTAAAGGGCTATATAAGTAAGATACCAATGATTGCCGGGTACGTTTCACTTTGTCTGTTGCGGAATTCATGGCTAGTTGCTGTGTTAAAGCTATTGATTAAAGATATCAATCAATGAAGAACAGGTTATGTAAATGAGTACTTGTATTCTACAGTTGGGAAACATACAGTCTAACCAGTAAGAATCGGTTGATAAGAACCCATCTTGTCCAGACAAATTAAAAGGACTATGACTGAAAATCCAGTAAATCCAGTTATTTGGTTTTTGTCACCTGCAGTAAGCAAAAGTGACGCATAGGGGTTACTTATCCGTCGTCTGTCCGTGCAGCCAGATTGGAGTAAGGGGCCATCTAATAGTAAACAGAACAAAAGAGAACAATAGATTTCATTCCTAAACTGCAGAAGAAAATAACAAAAGAAATGGCCCCTTACTCCAATCTGGCTACGCTTCTGTCTGTCTGTCGCACTTTTTTGATCACGCTTCAGCAGGGACACATGTGTTCCAAAGAACACTCTTGAAATTGTGTTGCACACTCTTTAAAAAAAGAAGTCCACAATTGTTGACAGGGTCAGGAGAAGAATTACAATTTAGATATGGGCAAGGAATGAGAGCACTGTGTTTCAAATGATCAATACTGAACAAATGTAAACAAATAGTACATAGGCAGTAAATTGAGAGTAACAGAATAAGTCACTTTTGGGTTGATAGTAAAAAAGTGTTTTAAATGATAAACCAATACTGAAAAGTCATTGCTTTATCCAGACATTAATTTTCGCTAACATTAAATTTTGTTGATCATTTACTAAAGGAAACTTCAAGGGTACATTTATTCATGGATTCATGTTCAAGAAAACATGAGGTCTATTTATCTTGATTTAAGATTCTTGTTGTGGATAAAACCCTCCAGGAAGTGAATGTGATCAACAAAAATTAATGATCTGACAGAAGGGAAAAATCAAATGTTTCTTGTATAATTTTTACAGCTAAGATCAAATTTGTTCATAAAAAGTTTAGTGAGACATGCTCCTTATATTTGTATGCTTTCTGATATAACTGTAGATAATGTAAAATGCACATTGACACAACTGGTATGAAGAATACATACAAGCTGTGGCAGTAGACCATCTCACCAGAGGATCGGCAATTCCTGGTATTATTCGCTGATTT
This sequence comes from Solen grandis, assembly GCA_021229015.1. NCBI lineage: Eukaryota > Metazoa > Mollusca > Bivalvia > Adapedonta > Solenidae > Solen > Solen grandis. The sequence continues at coordinate 30,584,608 of CM037789.1, read as the reverse complement.
AAATTAACCAATCATTCCTGGGGAAAATTATCAAATATATGTTTATTCCCATTGAACAATGTCAGGAATTATACACCAGCATGTAGATTAGGTGTTCAGGTTACATCTAGGTTTATGCCTCATTTCAAGGTAAAATGGTCAATAAGTGTGTAAAAATGGTACATAATCAACTAAATTTAATGTTAACTAAAATTCATGATTTTGCAGTATGCTAAATGTACATGTTTAAAGTATACACATTAAGAGTAGTCTTTGAAATCAGGTTTTAGCTCACCTGAGCACAACGTGCTCATTGTGAGCTGTTGTGACCACCTCTTGTCAATTGTCCGTTGTGCATGTGTCTGGCGTCAATAATTTTCGTTAAACAACATCTCCTCTAAAACCACTGGGCCAGATTTGATAAAACTTGCCTATGATGTTCCTTGCATGAAGCTCTACCAAAGTTGCTCAAATGGTTTTGGTCCGTTGCATATCTGGGTCACAGGAGCTAAAAAAGATTTTTAAAATGAAATCTTTAAAAATCATCTTCTCAAAAACTGCAAGTCCTAGAGCTTAGATATTTGGTGTGTGGCATTGTCTTATGGACCTCTACCAAGTTTGTTCAAATCATGACGTTGGGGTCAAAATTGACCCTGCCTCAGGGATCACTTGATGTTACTTAGACTTATAAAGGAAAATCCAGAAAAATCTTCTTGTCAGAAACCACAAGGCCTGGACCTTAGTTATTTTGTGTGTAACATGGCCTAGTGCACTTCTACCAGGTTTGTTCAAATCATGACCATTGGGTCAAAATTAGCCCCATCTCAGGGGTCACTTTCACTTGAATTCACATAGGCTTTAACAGTAAAATCTAGAAAAAATTTCTTGTCATAAACCAAAAGTCCTGGACTTCATATATTTGGTATGTAACATGGCCTTATAGACATCAACCAAGTTTGTTCAAATCATGGCACTGAGGTCAAAATATGCCCCACCACAGGGGTCACTTGATATTACATGAGCGTTAACAGGAAAATCTAGAAAAATCTTGTCAGAAACCACAAGGCCTGCCCGAGTTAAGATATTTGGTGTTTAACATGGCCATATGGACATTCACCAAATTTATTCACATCATGACCCTTGGGTGAAAATTGGCCCCGTCGCAGGGTCTCTTGATTTTACATAGACTAAGATAGGAAAAAGTAGAAAAATCTTCTTGTCACAAACTAAAAGACCTGGTGTTTCAATATTTGATATGTAACATGGCCCAATGGACATTTACCAAGTTTGTTCACACCATGGCCCTGGGGTCAAAATTGGCTCGCTGCAGGGGTCACTTGATTGGTAACATAGACTTTTACTGGAGAGTCTTTAAAAGATCTTTTTAGAAAGTAACAAGCTCATATGTTTAGCTATTTGGTATGTAACATGGCTTTGTGGACCTGAACCAAGTTTTTAGATCATGGCTGTCCCACCCTAGGGGTCACTTGATTTTATAGCTATGACCATCAAAATTTGGACCACAGTTACAATTTTGTATGGAATTACAATTATTTTGCTATACATCTGCTCGGATTTTGCATTTACCATGACTCTTTTTAAAAGGCAATGATGGCAATAATTCTTGGATGAGCGAATCAGGGCCATCTTGGCCCTCTTGTTTAACATGGGAGACATTGGAGTTAATAAACCAGAGAGATATGGCCTCAAAATCTTATTTAAGTTTAATCATTGTCATATTGAGCACCCATGCATCTTTACCAATCATGAATAAACACATTATATATCATTATGATATAATGGTACAGTGTAACACCAATATATCGTGGGCTACTATTTCGCGTTGACCAATGTATCGCATTTGAGCTATGGACTTCAAAAATATATCACGTCATTTGCATAGGCTTACCGTGAAACTAATCTATCTCCTTCTATATCTATAGGTATTTAAAAGAGTTTCGCGGTCAGTACTTAACATGCTAGTGCACTGACACGTGGAAGTGATAACAATTTAACACCCGAGGTGGTAAGATATTGTGTTTGGGGGTAGTTGATGATTACGCAATTGAGTGTAAATGATCGGCAACAATGCAGGTTTGTCGGTATAAAAATCCAACCACAGTAATCAGCATTAAATTGGTATGAACAGCAGATACTTATAAAAAAAATACACAAACATTGTCTTAAGTCCACTGCATAAACCTAAATAATTTTATTTTTTGTTTATTATGAGAGAAGGAACTAACATGCATTATTTTACCATGGATTAAAAAGTCCCGGAAAATAGCCAACCTTTTTCACCGGAAGTAAACAATAAATGGTAATTATATCAGCAGTACCCATTAAACATTAACAAGGCTCCTCATATCACCACATCATAATAAGTACACCTCAGAATGATTATGGAATTATTTAAAATAACTAAATAACCCTAAAAATTTTATTGCTTTAAATTAGGGTTATTCAAGAATTTACGACTATCACAAAGACACATTGCATTCTCAAACCTACTACGCTGACCAATAGAATGTGGTATTTGGGCTTGGACCCCAAGAACTGCGATATAGAGGCGTTACACTGTATGAAGTTGTGACCCTTGATTTAAAAAAATGTTTACAGTAGCCACAATTAGTATCTGGAATCCAACAGCAATGTTTTTATTAAATTTTGAAATACTTTTCTTTGACAGTGGTACTGAGGTGAGCAGTATAGCCTCAGCCAGTTTTGATCTGTAAATCTAACCATGTTAAGTAGTTCTCAAAAATCAAGATCAGCATTGTAGTGTCAGAGTAACCCTATATTTTAAGATGACCTACTTCCTGTTGCGGTTGTGATTTGTGATTGTGTTGCACATCTTGTACTTACTTATTTTCTATTCCATAGAAATACTTGGAGAGGCGAGTTCGGATGATGATGATGATGATGAGAATGAAGACTCAGGGAGTGGATCCGATGAAGATGACAGCGATGAAGAGGAAGGTAAGACCAATTCGATAAGGCCAATTCACACTGTACCGTAGAAAAACTCTATAAAAATATGCATTTGAAGGGAGTTTAACCAGTCTCCAAATCGAGAAGTGAGGGCAAAACTAGGCTATGTGCATATATTCATATGAGTATTTAGCCTAGTTTCACTCTCACCCCTCAAAATGATTTCTAAATGTTTGGAGACCCTCAGTCCCCCTGTCTAGGAGTACTTAGTAGCCCATTTAGAAAACTGGGAGTGTCGATTAATTCCCATTTAAAAGCAATATTTAGCTGACCTTGTATAGCTTTATGATTAGACTACAGGAGGCAATGGCTCTTTGCAATATTTAAGTTAGAAGTTCCATAATGATAGTTCAAGTTCAGAGTATGTTGGGCTCACAAAAAGTAAAAATCTGGCACTCACAGGCTCTCAGACTAGCAATGAACTTGTCTGTTATTTACTCATAAAAATCTTAACCCATTAGTATGCTTCATCTGTCCTATGTAGCTTAGTGTTTAGGGGGTTGAATTGATATTATCTCTTGGCAGTTTCAAACTCCACCCCCTCTTTTTTTTTTTTTTGAGAATGAGATGTGGTAGGAAGAAGGTCTGTCATACAAAGAATAAAATATGAAAGGGCTAAGATTGTATAAAAAGTATTCCTGCACTTAATCAACATTTCAGTTACTAATGTCTACAAACATCTGTAAACTGACCCCGGTGGCCAAGAGGTTAGAGCGTCTGCCTTGGGTGCATGAGGTCGTGGGTTTGATCCCCGCTGCAACATACCAAAGTCGTAAAAGAAGATACTGTTATAGCTCCCTTGCTTGGCGCTCAGCATATAAGGGTAGTTGCAGGAATGGTTGGTCTGGTGTAAGGATAATGTGACTGGGTGTGGTATCATGCCACATGTCTACGGCGTGATACTGCAGTTTGGCAGCACTACATCTGTCTCAAGTAGACATCATCTGTTAAAACCCAACAAACAAAAACAAACCTATGTGAGGTATTCATTAACTCCTCTATTTTTCTGGATGTAACTTCATTTTACCTTTTGAAAGGGTTGTTGTAGTACATGGGTGTAATAGATCTTGTCCAGGCTGTAACTTCTTCTATATTGAAGAATTGTTCAAATAAGTTGTTAAGTTGTAAAATTGTTATAGCATGATGAGACAGTATGTGAGCACAGAACCCAGGTTTGTAGTTCAAAGGTCAATGTCACAAAAAAGGGTAACCAGTTCCAATGGCTGTATGGTTAGAGCTTCTGCTCTGGATCTGGGAGTCATAGGTTTGATCCCTGGTTGCGACATTTGAAAGCTGCAAAAATTGTACTGGTATAGCTCCCTTGCTTGGCACTCGGCATATAATGGTAGTTCCAGGACTGGTTGGCCCAATTTCTGGATTATGTGACTGGATGTGGTATCATGCCATATGTCTACAGCATGATACTGCAGTGTGGCAGCACTATATTTGTCTTAAAGTATTAAACATAGTCTCCAAATGACTGAAATACTGTTGGTGGGATGTTAAACCCAACAAACAAAAATAACTAAAATAACTTATTCATTGAAACTCCTTTTGACTGGTGAGATTCATTATAGAGAACATTTATCAAATCCCTTTGTTCTAGGTAATGGGAAAGGCAAACTTTCTACAATTTTTTTTATTTGTTTTAGGGAGGAGGGATCATTTTCTTTGTCAAGGGAGAAATTAAAAAAAAAAAAAATATGGTAAATATCGATTTTGGGTGAAAAGGACACCTGTTAAGAAGGGAAAAATATATGTATATGGCTTTTAGAGTGACTTGTTACTCTTCATTTCTTTGAATCAAAAGACTATTTCAACAACCTTTTTACTTTATTGAATAGAAGAAGCAGCCAAACAAATGATCATTGATCAGACGGAGACAAATTTGGTGGCTCTGCGAAGAACCATCTATCTGACCATCCAGTCCAGTCTTGACTTCGAGGAGTGTGCTCATAAGCTGATGAAGATGGAATTGAAGCCAGGCCAAGAGGTCAGTTTATGTCTTGGGCATGCTAAGATTGGAAAGGATTGGAAAGGGTGTATTAAGATTGGAAAGGATTGGAAAGGGTGTATTTGGGGCTATAATCACTTTGTCCTGTCTCGTTCCAGTATGTAGTTTCAGATCATTGTAACTCTTATTTCTCTTAGCAGATTTGACTCATTGTCACATATCTATTCCTCAGGGTTGTGATTTACCAGTGATGTATAGAACTATGATGTTGAACTTCAGCTGGCTTCAAGTAGCTTATTTAAGAAATATCTCTTGGGTTTGGGTGTTATTCACCTATGGTGATGCTCTAGTTTAAAACTATTTCTTCTGCAATTCATGATTTGCACCTCAACCTATTCCTGGGTGAAGCAGAAAGTTAGCCCTGAAGGTAATGAATTTATGGTCCCAAGCTTAGTTTGAACTCATAATCACAAAATGTGCGCCATAGTACGGCAGTTGATTGGCCTCACAAAACTGCGCTGAAGAAAAGGCTGATACGTGCTTTTATCACATTTGAGGTGCTGAGATCAATTGTGAGAGATTTAGGCGATTTTAAACGACAAACCACTTACCCACGTCACTTCCAATTTTGGTGTCACAGAGATATTGACACCAGCACAACTGTTATACGACAACATATACCTTTTAAGTGCACTATATGTGTCTCATGTAGACCAAAGTATCAAAATTACTGAAATACTATGAGGACATTAAACCCAAGCATAGAAACATTGTACAGCATGATAAGAAATATATTTTAATAGTATTGTAATCAGACTATTAAAGAAAAGCAAATCTTTATACCGTAATTGGAAATAATCCAAGCATTGTTTTTATAACCAATACATTTGTTTTCATCGCATGATTACATGAAATCCCTTTTATTTGTCAATTTTCATAATAAAAGCTTAGAAAGAAAAACTTTCTATTGCTAAAAGGGCTATTTGCATTTAGTAGTTTGATAGGTATGCACATATCATATATATTTAAATTGATACAAACTGTAACACAAGTATCGGGGGAAAAAATACAAGCATTTTAAAGTTATTTTTGTTTTTTATGGACTAAACGTGTGTATTTACATTATATATTTTTCAATAAAGAGGTGCCAGTAAGTGTCCGTTTCAGATTTATTATATCCCCAGTTACAAAGTATTTGGGGGCTATTTACTTTTCATGTCTGTTGGTTGGTCCATCTGTAGATGAGATTTGTCCACCCTATTTCTCGTCTACCTTTGGTAGAAACTTTACAAGACTGATATGTACCAAGCCTATTTGCGCATATTGTTAACACGTCATTATTCGCTTGATTTTGAATGTGGTCTGGCCCTTTGTTATTTCTCAAGACTTCTGACAGTAACAGTAACTGTGACAAAGCGGTATCTGGGGTTATTTGTCATCTTTAATGATAATTCTTGTTGCTTTTACTGGATCTTTTTTCTGTTTTCAGGTAGAGCTCTGTAATATGATATTGGATTGTTGTGCGCAAATGAGGACCTACGAAAAGTTCTTTGGACTTCTGGCAGGGGTATGTCTTTTGATGATTATATATAACAAAACATTTAAATATCATGAAACAGTTGTGGAAGAGACTTCATATATGACGAAACACTTAAATATGGAATGGTTTTGAAAGACTTATCATAACTCTGTAATATTGTGAAAAGATTAGGTAGACATCACATCATAAATTATCAAATGGTGAGATGTTATCATGACAAGATTTCCTGTTTGCTTCTTAGAATGATATTTCCAATCGACTTAAAGTAAGCCAGTCTGATTCAGATATAGGAATCTATTATACATATATAGTTTCATGTATGAATTTATGAAGTTATTCAGTTAATAGAAGGGCATAATCATCCAGATCCCTTTAATTCAGACGTATTGGGTGTACAGAATTTTGGTCAGCAATCAAATATGGACTTGTAATTTTATTTAATTGATGTGATCAGGACCAGTGACTGTTTTCTTTTACAGCGGTTCTGTATGATTGACAAAAAGTATGTAGAACCATTTCAAGTGATGTTTCAAGACCAGTATTCCACCATTCATCGACTGGAGACAAACAAACTGCGAAATGTGGCCAAGTTCTTCGCTCATTTGCTTCATACCGATTCATTATCATGGGCTGTAAGTAATCAAGGTTTTTTTTTCTGCTCTTCGGACATTCTTTTGCTGTATATTTAAGTATCATTCCTTATGCACCGAGATCAATTTTCTGTGATGGATGATATGGTTCCATAGAATAGAATATTGTTAAATCAGAATTTACATTAGAAATAGTTCTCACAATTTTAGAAAATTAATGTGAAGAAAGGTATTCAGTGTCAGGATAATGTAACGATGTGGTATTATGTGTATTGTGTGACATCACAATGAATAACACAGCACTGTATGTGTATCTTGTATCGTAATACTGTCATTGAGACCTTATTACAACCAAGCAAACAAAAAGGACAAGCATAGTAATAAATATGCACTATTCTTGGTTTCCCACAGGTTTTAGCTTCAATTAAACTCAATGAGGAAGACACACATCTGCCAGCCGGATATTTATCAAGATCTTGTTCCAGGAGTTGTCTGAATATATGGGACTGCCAAAGTTGAATGAACGGCTCAAAGACCAGTACGATTTAAACTTTATTATTTACACAAGCTTAACTTGACCCAGTACCTCGGTAAAGAACTATTTCATGCAGTGTAAGAAAATCAAACAAGACCAGATTAAGTCTAGTTAGTTTTTTATGCCCCAAGATCGATAGATCGGGGAATATTATTATTGGTCTCTTTGTCACAAAACTTTAACCTTGACCATAAAACGGAAGTCCTTCCACCTGCAGCCTCCAAACTTTATAGGTGCATGCACCTTAATGAGCTCTACCCGCCAGGTGACCTTGACCTTCAAATGACCTTAATCCCCAAGGTCTAAGGCACCCCTAGTGGCATGGTGTTCATCGAACATAAGTTGTTGACTTTTAATCTCAAAAGTATTAACGAGTAATAAACAGTATAAACAATTAACCTGGTCATCTCTAAAGTAGAATCAGACTTATACAGCTAGCTTTCTACCCAGCTGTTTAAAGGCAGTTTTAAACTTGAAACAGTTTATCAAAATATTCCTCAAAGGTCCATTAGTGCACTTCATATAGGTTTTACTTTCACTTTGAGCTTTATCATTGTACCTTCAGAAACAAATTTATGTAGTTAGTGTCTGTTTATACACAAAACTATGAATGAGAAGTGCAATATTACCATTTCATATATTTCCTCTGTTATACTTTCAGAACTCTTCAGGAATATTTTGTTGGGTTGCTACCACGAGAGAACCCCCGAGATACCAGATTTGCTATCAACTTCTTCACAACGATTGGTCTAGGAGGCTTAACGTATGTTACTTCTTTGTACCTTTCATTCCCTACATAAAGTTATCTTACACATTTATAATCTTTATCTTTACATTTTGTAATATCTCTGGTATGATCTGTATACAAAAAACAACAACAAAAAAACAACAACAACTTCTCAACACAGGTGAGGTTAGTAGGTCTTCATGCCAGTAAAATAAAATCAGCCATTCCTCAAAACATGCCCTGCACATATAACTTAATATGGCCCAATATCAAATAAGTTAATATTGCAGCAAGATATCATATTTATATTCTAATCATTTAATATCAAATTATGAAAATATTTTTACTGTAAGTGAGCCCATTTCTTCTTTTTATAACCAGGGATGACCTAAGGGACCATTTGAAGAATGTATCGAAGAAGTTGATGCAGCAAAAGCAAGAGGAGCAAGTAGAAGCAGAGTCTGAATCTTCAGATACTTCCGATGAAGAATCTGATGCTTCTAGTGATTCCTCCGACAATAGTTCAGATTCAGACAGCTCAGGTAATGTGATGAGTCGAATTAAGGCCAGAAAGGCCCAAAGCAGGAAAATCAGAACCTGAGACTAGAACGGCCTGGTCCAGAAAGGACCGCATTAAAGGCTCATTTATTATTAACGTGATTATTCATGTTTGAATAATTGTCGATTATCTATTATATATTTCTTGCTAATATTTTTGTTGAATAATATTTTTATCAAAACCTCCACCCACCCCCCCACCGTTTTCTCATATCCTTTGCGCACCGAGTCAGTCTTTACAGCGAATGCCTAGTGATTCCCTGCAACGTTACGAGATAGGTGCCTTTTTTTGCAGGTTTAAAACCAGACACGAGATTCGACTTATTTTTAGTAAAAAATATGTTTTACACTGCTAAAATTAACCCAAATATGTTTTTTCAGGTTGTCACTGCTTTTTAGCGCTGAACATATTACTTCATTTGTTGACACAATTTAATTACTGAAGCGTATGAAAAGATATGTAAAGGCTATGATGCTCCATACAAGACACTTACGAATGTTTAATACTTTGGTATACGTAAAATAAAATTAACGGTGAAAATACGTTTTTCAACGTTACAGGTGTGCAGTCAGTAAAGCATGTAATCAGTGTTAAATATCAAAACACCTGTAGCATAAATATGCGTAAAAAGAGACACTCAATAATGATCAATAATCCAAAGATGATCAGTATAATTAGTAAGTTTTAATAGTTTATTCTAATAGTCTATCAATTGGTAATCCACAGCAGTCATAAAATTAAACATTCAAACTTGCTAAAAGTGATTTCATTCAATTTAAACATTTCAGGTAACTTGATTTTTGATTAAAATTTTGCGTATTTATTGATTTTTTTTTCTGATTAAAATCATTATATCCTAAATTTTCAAAAAATTGAAACTATATCAACAAATGGAAATGCTAATATAACTCGAATATCAAATAACATTTTAAGTCATTTTAATAAAACTTTAATACATCAATTTGGCGATTATTATTCTAAAATTATTTGTTTTCAGGGTTCCTACGCTAAAATTGGGTCAGATTTTGAGGAAAGAAAAATTTTACCTGTTTAAATACGTTACAGGCATTCACTGTAAAGATTGGCCCGTTTCTGAGGCAACGATTTTTTTTTACCCGTTTCAATACGCTACAGGCATTCACTGTAAAGATTGGCCCGTTTCTGAAGCAGCGATTTTTTACCCGTTTAAATACGCTACAGGTACGCAAAGGATATGAAGCTTTGGGCCACTAAAAATATATATTTATTAGACAAGTGGTGCTTATTGATCCGATATTTCGGTCTGTATTTCGGTTTGTACACTTTTAAAGAAGCCTTTCTAGACTGGACCATTTAGGTACGGGCTTTCTGGTGTTGGGCCATTATGACACGATGCTGATAAGTTGGTCAGAAATTGTATCTTTAAGCGTGTTATGTGAACATGGAAATCTGGATCCTGCGTTGTGTGTCGCCTGTGTGGAAAAACAGACACTTGGGGATCACTTCGTAATATTCAAACACGTCAGATATCTTACTCAGAATAAAGAGGTTTATATAAAGCCTTGTACGAATACTACCAAGAATATTTAGTGCTAAGTTATCTTAAATTCATGAATTTGTTAGAAATACTTCCAACAGGTCTATATTACAAAGTAGTCCAGTACATAACCAAGTTTCTATGATATATTACCTTACTAAGAAACAGCTGTTGCTTGGTGTTTATTTTAGAGAAACAAGAATGATGGAATTTGTACCTAGGTATTGAAATATAACTTAACCCTAAGTATGGTTGGTGAAGTTTGGGTAAGTTTTGGTTAAAATCAAAATCCTTTCTTTACCCCTGTTAAGCTCATCAGAGCACAACGTGCTCAAGGAGAGCTATTAGGATCACTCTGCGCCTGTTGTCCATTGTGCGTGAACTTTGCATGAATGATCCTTTGGTGGCTCTCAACAAAAGTTGCTGAAATAAACTTGATTCATGCAGAACTCTGGTTGCCATGGAAATCAACAGACTTATATGGTTGACTAATCAGTTTTCGGGGTATAACAAGTTTTTGGTGTATTTTACCTTTACACCGTTTGCGCGTGAGAACGTGATATGATGAGTTGTTTTCGCTGTCTCATATGATCAAAACAAATGTCAGCCATGCTCTAATATTCAAATTAAGACATCATGTGACTTCTTGTGTGAATTCGGGTTTAAGATGCAGGTCCAGTTCATTAAAATCTTGAACTGTATTTGAATAGCTATTTTGTAGAGCAAACTTGTCTGAATTATTCAAATTTACATATTTTCAAACAAAAATCAAATCCATTTATAGTTTTTATTTAAGTTAATACACCTTACAGGTTTAATATTTTGCACAGAAAGCAAACTGAATGTTATCAATTACCCATATAATATGTCACATGATGGCTTAATTTTAATAAAAAAATGGCAGATATTTGCTATGAATTTTAAGGGGTTGGAAAATAGCTTGTACGAGAAGCTTTTTAAGGTGTGTAAAGCATGTTTTGTGATGAATATTTGTAAATATGTTTCAATTATCCATATGTGTCCACAATGGTAACTGTGATTAACTTAAAAATGAAAAAAAAAAAATGATCGTCGAATGGGGTGGGTGTAAGGTCAGCAGTTTTCCTGGATAAAGTTGCAACTTTTTCCGACCGTGGATGACAATCAGAAAAAAACAACTCAAAACAGCATCTCAGACGAAATAAAGGTTCCATATATATTAAATCATAACAGCATTAATTCCCTGAAATGGAATTTTGGTGCATATTAATCTAATAGAGTATGTTGAGCTTAATTTGAACATACCCTCAAAACTTGTAACTTTTTATATTATCACTGTTGACCTACATTGAAATAAACGCTGCTCTGTTTTGATCGAGATGATTTAAAGATCGCAGCTGTGTACAGGGATTGACAGAAGTTGTTGTTGCACCCCTTTATTCTAATTAAATGACAATTTTAATGATATGCAAATATGGATCGATCTCGTTAGTACCCAGAAAACTTTTTAGACCATCACACTTGAAAAACTTCAAAAATCTTCTCTGAAACCAGTGTTCAGAATTTAATTTCCTTTGGCAAAAATGGTCACCTCATAGTGCTCTACACAAATTGCTAAAAAAGTTGATCCCATAAAAAATGAGTCCCCAAGGGGGTCAGTTAGTTTCCTATATATACTCTATACAGAAAATTCAAAAATTCTTCTTCTACGAAGCCAATGGCCAGAATTTAATTTATTCAGCACAAATTGTCACCTTGTAGCTGTCTACCATATTGCTAAGATAAAATGATCCTTAAAAAAGAGACCACAGGGATAGGCTGTTTCCTTATATACTTTATACAGAAAATTTCAAAATTTCTTTTTTGAAAACAGTGGTTAAAATTTAATTTCTTTTGGCACAAATGGTCACCTCATGGTTGTCTACTGTTATTCCAAAACTGAAGTTGATCCCCTGAAAAATAAGGCCTACATATGTTTAGCTAATTTTAGAATTCTTTGTATCTGAATCTTGAATTTGGTTGCTGCTGGAGGTAACCATGTAAGCTTATGTACTCTGGTGAGCGATATAGGGACATATGGCCCTCTTGTTTCTTAATCAGAAAAAAATATTAAAGAAAGATGGGTGCTTATAGTGTGTATTGATCATTTTAGATTCTGACTCAACTGATGATAACAGCAGAAGACGGAAAAAAAAGACAGAGAGAAAAAAAGGAAGGACGAAGGGAGATCGAATTGAAGGTTCGCGTGACAACAGTGAAATAGTTGGACGTAAAACAAAGAAACAACTGGGTGGAAAACAGAATGGTTCTGTTGATAAATCTGGCACACGTGAGAAGAAAAATAAAAGAGCAAGAAATATGGAGAATGAACGAGAATTGGAGGAGGTGTCAAGGCGAGAGAGAGAGGACAATTTTAGGCGGTTAGCAAAGTTGGCTGATTATGGTGATGTAGGTGAATCAAATCTGGGAGAAAGCATGGAGCGTTTAAATGAAAAGAAATTGAAACGTAAGAAGAAAGACAGGGAAAGTTTTGAAAGGATTCGAAAATCGGACCATGGATATGTTGGCGAAAGACAAGACAGAGATATTGACGGATTTGAAAGAAGTTACAGGGACGGCCCTGAATTTGGTCGAGAGAGAGAGAGGGAGCAATTTGAAGGGAGACGCGATTTAGATAGGAGTTTTGAGAGAAATTTTGATGAGAGAAATTCCGGAAGAGGGGAGAGAAGAGGAGGTAGGAGAGATCGGAAGTTTATGGAGGAAGAAAGAGATGATAGGTCAGTGAGGATTGAGCGAAATTTTGAAAGAATGGATGTGTATGAGGATAAATTCAGACGAGAAAGGGAGAGAAATTTGGAGGTTATACGTGACAGGGGTGACTTTGAGGACTACTATAGAGGTCGAAGGGAAGCAGCGCAAGGGGGTTTTGATGAAAGGGGTCGTGGGTTTAGAGATGAACGAGGGAGATTTGATTTGGCGGACATGGGTTGGGAAAGAGATGTGGAGGGAAGACGTAGACATAAGAGTGAGGAAAGAATGGTAGCCCCAAGAGAGGAGAGACGTAAAAGAAGATGATGTTTTTAATATGCCTACTGCAATTGAGTAATTATTTGGTTTGGACAAGTCATGTTGATATGTTTTGTTTTCTACATGAACAATTGAAATGTGGTCTGTTATATCAGAAGTTTTATGTAAATTTGTCGAAAACAATAAAATTGTACGGTCTTGTAAAAGGTAGCTTTGATGTTGAAGCAATTTTTGAACTGTACCTAAATCTAGTTCACTTTTAAAGGACCAACAGATTTTAAGTTAAACAACGTTAAGGTGGTGTTTTATGACCTGTAATAATTGTATTAATATGATCAGACTGTATTCGTATTGTAAATGAAGAATAAAATGATTTTTACTGTCAGAGTTTTTTTTAATTCTATAATACTCGTATGCTTTTAAAATGAAAAAAATATGTCTTCGAAGTAAGTTTAAAATACGTATTTTTTTTAAAGTTAGTTTAAGCTCAAAAACACTTAATTGAAGGAGAACTGCATTTATGAAAAACAACAACAAATATCTACATTTTAAAGTATGATTACACAAAAAAAATCTGACCTGTAAATTTATTAATAAATGTCATAAGATAAAGCCTCAGTTGGACTGTATTGGATTACCGGGAAACACGCCTACAGTTAAACAATGTGCATACAGTTGAAAAGAAAGTTTAAACACGATAAAATCTGTTAAGTTTAAATCTAGATATTATCATTGAATTTTATTTTCAGTATGATGGTATGAACATTGTTGAGAGCTAACACTCCTTTATAGATAGGTTCATTCACTGACAAATTATCGGTCCCGGTGGCCGAGTGGTAAGAGCGTCCGCTCCAGGATCGAGAGGTCGTGGGTTCACTCTCTGGCTGTGACATACCAAAGTCATAAAAATGGCACTGGTTTACCTCCTTTGCTTGGTCCTCGGCATATAAGGGTAGTTCCAGGATTGGTTGGCCCTGTGTCGGGATAATGTGACTGGGTTTGATCAGCCACATGTCTACGCCCCAATACTGCATTGTGGCAGCACTATATCTATCTCAAGTAAGCATTGTCTCCAAATTATTGAAGTACTGTTGGTGGGATGTTAGACCCAATAAACTGACAAAATCAGTAACGAACAAGTCATTTCAATACAAATGTTTTACTGAAGCAGTTAGAAATACTATATTTATTTGATTAAAATACAGACAGATGAATGCTTCTTGATGCTATGAAAATAAAATGTATTTTTGTATCATTAATATTAATTTCATGTGGAAAGCTTTCACTTTATAAAATTCTAATTTTAAAAACCATTTTTGCCATACCAGTTTTTATTGTAACAATTTTGATTTAAGGAAACGTTATACATTAAGTACTGAACAGATGTAATAAAGTTCTTGACTACATTTATCTATTCTAACTTTGAAAACCAGCGCCTAGATTGACTATTCACAGAATATGGAGAGTTTTTTTTCCTTCCTTTTGTTATTAATGATTTTGGTAGAAAAGTAATAGTTTTGGTAGAAAGTTTACATTTCTTTCTGATTCAGACAGCTATGTAGATCAGTGGTCCACAGACAGCTATGTAGATCAGTGGTCCATTTATATCTTTCTAAACAAACAACATTTCAACATCTTTTTTTTTTTAAATTAAGATGTTAAAAAAGGCCCCTGCAAGAATGGCTTATTTATGTGGAGATTTGAAGTTATTTGGAAATATTTGTGTAGAACATTTTAAAATCAATTTTGCATCAACAATATTTGATTACAAATCTTCAAGATATCTATTTAATAGCAACAGAAAAAAATATGAACCTGGCATTTCAATTTTATATAGCTAAATGAACAATTAAATTGAGCATCCAAGACTCTTCCCTCAGAATATTGTGAAAATCACAGATTTTTTTCATATGTACATTAATTAATGCACACCATATATACAAAAGGGCATGGTAAATTCACCAAAAATGACAGGTTCATGTTCATACAATTTGGAGAAAAAAATAAATTCTAATATTTTTTTCAGAAAATGTAAAGAAATTCAAAATAAGATTTTTTTTGAACATTTTTTAAAATATGAAGATGTGTTTTCCAATTTAACACGATTTTTACAATAAGAAGTATTCTTAAGTTGCTTGTGTAGACTAGGATTAAAACTGTACAAATCCTTTTGCATGAAAATTATATTATTTGATTTTAATTAACTCTTAGACCATTCAATTTCATCATCTCTTTTTAAAATCACAGTAATTAGATCATTTATGATATTTAAATGTAAAAAATCAGTTATTTTTTTCCATAGATTTGATATTTTTTTAAATAATGCAGTTTTGTCTAAAAGCATTACCCCACCCACTTCAGTACGATCATATTATTGTAAGTACAATGTCAGCCTTAATTTCAAATAATGGTGTTAAATCTGCATTTAAAGTTTTTTTTTATCAGTCATTCATGTTTTAAAAAAACTACTAAAGCCTTTTGACATTTTTTTAATTGCTGTAAACAAGATTTATCAGTGTATGTTTCTTCAACCATATCATACTGGAAGTAAACAAAATTATTGATAGGTCTTATAATACTTCATTTATATACAAATACAATAAAGAGCCAATGTATAAAGCGTAGCATGAAAAAACTATACATATAGGTTATATATACTCTGCCTACAGTAACACACAAACGGTATGTATGCGTATAATTTCAATCCTGGAAATAGGTGAATGAGAATGAAACCAGATCAGGGGGAACTGACGGGTGCCTGACGATGTGAACCACGGGCGATGTGAACCTGCACACAGGACGATGTGAACCATTTTGAGGAGACGATGTGAACCCTGATATTCATTAATATTGTATTGAAAAATATACTTTTTTTAATGTTAAATTAACTATCTGAGTTTTGATTTACCCCAATCCCATATATAACGAGATCGATTTTTTATGACTTAGGACTTAAGCAATCCAAATATTTTATTTTCAAACACATTACGTTGATATCAAAACCTCGGGCGTATAATGCGGTAAGATGAAATGAGGTATTTAACAAACTAATTAAATCACCTGATTGATGTCAATACGTATCCAATTTCGTCATTTGTACAGCCAAACGTACGTCGTATGTAATGTTACAAGCAAAACAAGCGGCACCTTTTTAAATACTTGATTAGATTTATTTTAATTGATTGGTTATGTGTGTATGATAATGCTGTTAAGTGTTGTTATTGGCATCTATTACTTTATACAGGAGTAAATCAGTTGTAATTAACATCGGCTTACTTTGAACGCATGTATAATGAGATTCCCTAAAAAGAGTTAAATGAAGCGTTATATGAATATTTTTTAGTCTTAACACCAATTGCGTAAAAATCGTATTAGTTTGATATGATTAAATCAAATTTTTTTTTGTCCAAAATAACAAATAAATCTTACTTAACTAATAACTATTCATGACAAACATCATCTAATCTAATAAACCATACATACAAATGATAAGTTAACTTGAAATCACATGCACCAAAGTGGTTTTAGAAACTGGTTCACATTGTCTTACGCGATGGTTCACATCGTCCTCATAAGCGGTACACATCGTCCTGGGTACGAACCAAAGGCGGTTCACATCGTCCAAGGTTCACATCGGCGGTGGTTCACATCGTAATTCGAACTGACCCCGTATACACAGGGTAGAGAGTAGTGTTGTGCCGATAGTCGCTAGCTATCGAAAACTATCGCTCTGTGGTCACGTCGGCGACTATCGATTGCGATTTTTTCACTATCGATTATTGGCCGTTTAAATCCTTTCCGCTAATAAATTCGCTACCTCTAATTCGCATCATTTCGGCTCATAGCGCACTCCGTTATGGCAGACGACTCAAACGTTGAAGATCTGTTTCCGTACCCTGGAAAAGTTAAATCCAGGGTATGGGATTACTTTATGTTTCGTAAAGTAAAAGTCGGCCCACCAAACAAGCAAAATCTAGACATGAAAACGGTGATATGCAAATTATGTAAAAAGGAATACGCGAATAAAGGTGAGTGAAATAGTCAATACCCCACCCACATGAGCTGGACAGTACGGAGAAACATGAATATTTAAACCCATAACAAACAAAACGAGTGATGTTTTGATAATTTTTAGTCGTATTTATGTTGAAACATACATTGCATTTTGTAATAAAATGTATTTATATTTGTTTTTTTTCCCGATTTTCGAAAGTCAAAACGACCGTTTCTAAGGTTATCTATATGGTCCGTCAATCCGATGCTAGATCTATATAACTTACAAAGGCTACTTGCTTGACGACCGCAAATGTTTTAAATGAATACGTATATAAATAAATGAGTTCAAAAGAAAATGTTCTATGTTCATATTAATATTTCGAAATTTATTCTGACATTTTTTTATAAATGCTATTATAAACCTGTATATTGGATTCATCAAGTTTACATGCACAAATAAGACCACACTTTTTATTACTAAGGATTTTAAGGAAACTACATGCACTTTAGGCCTATAAGTTCTATATCTACCATCTTATATGAAATACATTTTTTAAATTTAATTTTTCATTTTGTCATTGACTTATTTAATATTGATATTGATTTTAACATCTTGGGACTCACTGATTTTATAAAGTAAGTGGTTTAAAAATCATTGTCTTGAAATGATTGAAAAATATTTATATATTATATTAAGCATTTTTATGCATAGCATCTACATTTCATGTCCCTAAATCAAGTTTACACCTGCTTCTTTTCCAGGCAACACCACCAACCTCCAGTTCCATTTGGATAGCCACCATAAAACTGTAACACCTGGTCAACAAAGCAAAAAACCAGCACAGAGTCAACCAATGATCAACCAGTTTACAACCAAACCTGTGTCAGCCCGTCTCTCCAAAGACAAACAGGATGAGTTGGATGATGCCTTGATGCAAATGATGGCTGCCAAAGTGCTACCCCTCAGCTTGGTGGAAAATGACAAGTTTCTAAAATTTGTCAACCTACTTGATTCAAGGTATATTTAAATAATAATAAAAATAAGATAGTGTTATATAGCAGTCTTGCTTGGTGCTCAGCATACAATGGATATTGCACAACCGGTTGCCATGGTGACAGTATGTGACTTGGTGTGGTATCATGCCATATGTCTATGATGTGGTATAACTGTTTTACAGTGGGATAGCTCAATATCTGTCACTAGTATACATACTGCATAGTCTTAAAATGACTAAAATACTGTTTGATATAAATGAAACATTAAATCCAAAACAAAAAAATGCATACACACAAAAAAATAAGGATGAAAGAAGGATTACAGACAAGACAAAGCCATGTGTTTTTATAAATTTATTATGACAATATATAAAAGTGAAACATTTATTTAAAGCTGTGGTCTAAAAGTCCTTTTACTTGAAAACTTTAAATGATACACATTTTTGTCTCTGGGACTGTTTGAAACTATATAGCTCATACTGGGTGTTGTTCAGGCTTCAGTGATATAAATAGTGAAATGAGAAAAATATTGCTGCTAGTCTGACACTGCCTTTTCTTTCCATTCACCCATATAGAACCATGTATTTAACTATTACAATAAATAAATAATTAATTTTAAAATCCTAAAATATTGTATCTTAGCATATAAAAGTCTATGCCGTATGGTATTAGTCACTGTTTTTCCCCCTGTTTAATGACTTAAAAGAATTACCTAAGCAATGCTCCAAGGAACTTAAATTATTGATGGAACTGGTCTTTTCATGAAATAAATCAAACGTGTGATCATTTATGCCTAGATTGTTATGCATTTTTAGGTACAAAGTTCCATCTCGGAAGAAGCTTCTGAATGCCTTGGAGAAAAAGAAGGAAAAGATAACTGGAGCAATTAAAGCGGAACTCTTACAATGTCAGGACATTGCTATTACACATGATGGCTGGACGAGCTGCAATACAGAGTCCTTTAGCACTGTAACAGGACATTACATTGACCCAGAATGGAACCTAAAAACTGTCAGTATTTGTACCACCAAAATGGATGGACCTCACACTTCAGACAATATTGCAAGGTTTCTTGACGGTGTAAAAATTTCTTGGGATCTGCCGAATATTATTGCTGTCAGTGACAATGCAGCTAATGAGAGGAAAGCATTTGAATTACTGAATTGGCTTCGCTTTGGTTGCTATGGTCACAGGGTGAATTTAGTTGTGCGGCACGCTCTAACAGAAAGTGCAGTATCAAAACTGATTTCAAAGGGACGCAAACTAGTGACTTTCTTTCACCAATCATCATCAGCAAATGATGTGTTGCTGGAGAAGCAGCGTGTGCTCATGAGTGAAGAAAAGCCACTAAAGCTGATTATGGATGTAGCCACCAGGTGGAATAGCACTCATGCAATGCTACAGAGAATCAACAAGCTATTTCCAGCCATTATAGCATCTGCCTCAAGTGAGTCCCTAAGTAAGAATGCAAGTGCAACCATCAAGCAATATGCTTTCAGCTTTGATGAGCAAACCTTGTCTGAAAAGGTTGTAAGTCTTTTAGAGCCCTTCCAGAAGGCAACCCAAAGTGTGTCATCTGAGAGTACCCCAACTATGCACAAGATCATGCCAATTCTTTTAGCTTTGGACAAATGTACGACTATAACAGAGGAGGATCCTAAATCTATTGCTGAAGTGAAAAGACATATGGCCCTTGAACTTCAAAAAAGAACACAGGACACGGATCTTGCATTAATGGCATGTGTTCTCAATCCATTTACTAAAAACTTACAGTTTTTAGACACTGCAAACCAGGCAAAAGCCATTCAACTTCTTGAACAGAATGCTAGTGAAATTCAGAACATTAGTATGAAAGTAAAACAAGAACCCATGGATCAGGAGGGCATCAGCAACCCATCAGCAGAGCCTCAGCAACCAAATCTGCCTGACCTTCCGGAAGAAGTCAATGAGACGCACAAGGACGGCAGCTCAAAACAGACCCCCCAACCTTCTCCCGTAAAGAAGATAAAAAGGGAGGAGCCTAGCTGTTCTGCACAAACTGACGATTGGCTTAATGATGTTATATATGTTGGTGAGAGTACCCAGCCTTTAGGAGATTTAGTGAAACAAGAGGTGTCAAGGTATTTAGGCTCCGTAATTTCTCAGGAAGATAAAGTGTTATCTATACTTGAATGGTGGAAGAAGTATGAACTCTTTTACCCCAAACTAAGCATCCTTGCAAAAAAATTCTTGTGTATACCAGCATCCTCAATTCCATCAGAAAGAATTTTCAGTCTCTGTGGGACACTTGTGTCCAAAAAACGTTCTAGATTAAGTCCTGACAATGTGAATCTTCTGGTGTTTCTAAACAGAAATATGAACAAGTTTTGGTGATTAGTTAATGCCTTTAATGGCTGTTTGAACTGTTTGATATGTTTGCACTTTTTGTCAAGTTTTTGATCCTTCTGATAAGCTACTTTTTGCCAACAGTTAGTCAGTTACTTATTTTTGTTATTGTTTAGCTATTCAGTATGGACCTAGCTGATCAGCCATCACAAACTTAATGATGGGTAAACATGAGAGAGGTACATGGAGTGTTTTGTATTAAAGAATAAAGATGTTAATATTCTGAATATTGTTTTATTTTTTCAATCAAATATATAATGCAATGAATATTTTTGTCTTTTTTTTGCGTATTTGTTGGGTCAAAGCCTTCAAAGGCATGATTAATAACAAGTCTGCAGATAAGTTGAATAAGTTTATTAACCAATAAAATAACATAGCTAAAATACATATTATATAAGTATACAAGAAAGTCATAAGGATTTTGTAACACAATTGTCAATTTAACTGGAAATGATAAACAGGATTGTGCATATAAAAAAAGTTATAAAGACTAAAGAGCGAACAACAATTTTACCTGAGAATGTTTCAAGAACCGATTGTACTATCGATAATCGATCGGTTTATGCCTTCCGATTATCGATAGTGATTTCCTGTCCGATTCCCAACACTAGTAGAGAGATAAGGTCACATTCCTGGCTGGCCGGGGCAGCACGCATATGAAAAAAAGAAAAAAAAAATATATTCCACTGGCTAGACTACGCTGAGCTTGCACAATACAAAGAAACAAACAATACGAGCTGGCCATTTTTGGGAAGCGATTCTGGAGGCTGCAAGCCATTTTCGGGAAGCGATTCTTAGAACCACAGACCAGTTCGCTGAACGGTCAGTATAAATACGAAGGCGAAAAGACTTCCGCACAGAACAACTGAAGAATATTTTCGTCTTCTAGTTTTCAGATGAATCCCTGAAATCAATAGCGGTCCGAGGAGTCCTCTAATTCCCCAAGACTACCTCGTGACATTATATTCAAGCATGCTTTTTACATGCTATTAAAACTGTCAGAGGCATTTAAATTAAATATTAATGATAAAGCGAATGATAAATATTATGACATTATGATAGTGTGTCGATGCAAAATGCCAGATTATAAATATTACAAATATTTATGCTAAAGACCTGTAGAATCAACTGTTACTTTCACTTCGAAAGTAACTCGAGCCGTGAACATTATTAAAGGGCTATAGGTTTGTGTTCATTTATTTCCTCTACAATCATCAGCAATGGTAGCCATAATGATCTGTTGCTCATAGCAACGGATTCGCTGATAGACACCCAGTTGTGTACTGTAACTTTCGGAGTTTTTGATTAACATGACAAGCGGCACATGCCGCTAAAAGAACAGGGACAATTTGCCGATAAAAGAGCACAGGCAATTTGCCGACAAAAAGACACATGCTGGGCGTGGCAATAGGGCAGCTTGGCGCCGCGCCCAGCTATTTCAGTCTAGCTGGGGCACTGGATATGGAAAGGGCCGGGTGGTTTTGCTTAAAAGGGCACTTTATGGCGCGTAGCGCTGTATTGGGGGTAGGCGTGTGTATGTGTGTGTGTGTGTGGGGGGGGAATTTTAAAAGTTCAAACCCTGGAGAAGCCATCTCCTGCATTTTCAGACAAGAAGTTTTAATTTACAGCAGCTGTAAATTTTGTATATTTCTTCCTGAATCAGACAGTTATGTAGGTTAGTGTTCCATTTCATATATTACTCTAAACAAACAGCATTTCAACATGAAATATTTTTTTCAAATCAAGATGTTAAAATAGGCCTCTATTAGAATGACTTATTTATGTGGAGATTGAACAGTTGTTTGGAATTTGGAAATATTTGTGCAGAATTTAAAAATCAAATTTGCATCAACAAAGCTTTGATTACAGATCTTCATTTCATGTTACCTATTTAATACCAACAGAAAAAAAAATAATAAAAAAATAACCTGGCATTTCAATTTGATATAGCTAAAAGAACAATTGAGCATCCAAGACTCTTCCCTCAGAATATTGTAAATATTTTTTTTTCATATGTGCATTTAGTAATGCACACCATATATACAAGAGGTTTCATATTGATGACTGTACTTTTACATGTACATTATTATATGAAAAGGGCATGGTAAGTTCACCAAAAAGGACAGGTGCATGTTCATATAATTTGGAGAAAAAAAATCTATATTCTAATACTTTTCAGAAAATATGAAATTCAAAATAAGATTTTTTTCTTGAACATTTTTTAATACATACTTAAACATGAAGATGTGTTTTCCAATTTAACACGATTTTTACAATAAGAAATATTCTTAAATTGCTTGTAGACTAGGATTAAAACTGTACAAATCCTTTTGCATGAAAATTATATTATTTGATTTTAATTAAACTCTAAGACCATTCAATTTCATCAACTCTTTTTTAAATCACAGTTATTAGATCATTTATGATATTTAAATATGAAACATCAGTTTATTTTTTTTCCATAGATCTTATGATATATTTTTTTTTAAATAATGCAATTTTATCTAAATGCATTTCCCAACCCAGTTCAGTACGACCATATTATTGTAAGTACAAAATCAGCCTTAAATTCAAATAATGGTGTTTGCATTTAAAGTTTTTTTTTATCAGTCATTCATGTTTTAAAAAAGAACTAAAGCCTTTTGACATTTTTTTATTGCTGTAAACAAGATTTATCAGTGCATGTTTCTTCAACCATACCATACCGGAAGTAAACAAAGTTATATTCAAGCATGCTTTTTACATGCTATTAAAACTGTCAGAGGCATTTAAATTAAATATTAATGATAAAGAGAATGATAAAAATTATGACAGTATCATAGTGTGTCGATGCAAAATGCCAGATTTGAAATATTACAAATATTTATACTAAAGTCCCGTAAAATCAACTTTTACTTTCACTTCGAAAATAACTCGAGCCGTGAACATTATTAAAGGGCTGTAGGTTTGTGTTCATTTATTTCATCTACAATCATCAGCAATGGTAGCCATGATGATCTGTTGCTCATAACTCATATTAGATCTTTTATGATACATAAATGTGAAAAATCAGTTTGATTTTTTCCCCATAGATCTTATGATATTTTTATTTTTTTAAATACAGTGTAATGCATTACCCTAATCTCTACTGAGATCCGCTCCGGTTATTTTTTTTCGTATTGGCCTCCGCTGGATCTCTACCCAACCCTTATATAAAAGCTTCGGGAAATTTACACCGATACCCCCAACTCGTTTCGGCCGTTCAAATCGATTGTTTTCGGATGCACACCTAAAAATCCACGCATGTCTAATAAGAAGACATATTTTTCTTTCCATTTCATTCAACATCATTGCCTTAGCTTACCGATTTCACCAGTTTTACAGCTACAGACTCACGAAACCTCCAAACTCGCCGTTTAAACCGCCATATTGTTTACATGCGATGGTTATCACGTGACTAATCCGTGATTGGATAACTACAGTTAGGTTCAACTCGCGGGTTATGCGGTACAGAGCGGTGTGTGGTTTTCTCGATCTATAAGTAAATAGAACGTATTTCACATAAACTTTCTTTTGAAAAATCGTTTTATACAGCAAAATTTCTTTGATTTTGCTAGGGCCGACTTATTGGCAAAGAGCATTTACCTTTTGCTGTTGAACAGTCGTAACTGAACCGAGCTGTAGTTTAAACTGCTTCGCCACTAGTCACGTGATAAAAATTTACAAAATGTCTGTTTAAAACTACGAGGTGAGCGGTTTGGTGTTTTCCGTCGCCGTATTTCATGAAATCGGCAAGCTAAGACAATGATGTTGAATGAAATGGAAAGAAAAATATGTCTTCTTACTAGACATGCGTGGATTTTTAGGTGTGCATCCTAGAACAATCGATTTGAACGGCCGAAACGAGGTAGGGGTATCGGTGTAAATTTCCCGAAGCTTTTATATAAGGGTTGGGTAGAGATCCAGCGGAGGCCAATACGAAAAAAATAACCGGAGCGGATCTCAGTAGAGATTATGCATTACCCCACCCACTTCAGTACGATCATTTTATTTTAAGTACAAAGTCGGCCTTAATTTCAAATAATGATGAAAAATCTGCATTTCAAGTTGTTTTTTTTATCAGTCATTCATGTTTTAAATCACTACCAAAGCCTTTTGACATTTTTTATTGCTGTAAACAAGATTTATCAGTGCATGTTTCTTCAACTGTACTGTACCGGAAGTAAACAAAGTTATATTCAAGCATGCCTTTTACATGCTATTTAAACTGTCAGAGGCATTTAAATTGAATATTAATGATAAAGAGAATGATAAAGATTATGATATTGTGTCGATGCAAAATACCAGATTTGAAATATATGTGCTTATTTCCCCTACAATCATCAGCAATGGTAGCCTTGATGATCTGTTGCTCATAGCAACGGATTCGCTGATAGAAACCCAGTTGTGAACTGTAACTTCCGGAGTTTTTGATTAACATGACAAGCGGCACATGCCGATAAAAGGACGGGGCAATTTGCCGACAAAAAGAATATATTTATTAAAATAAATATTTTTCAAAATTAATTCATTCGAAATTCAAAATTAAAAGACCTCGCATAATGCCTAGCCGCCTTTGGCTATATGGCTGTGGGTCTTTAAATAGTTAACTAAAAAAAAAAATAAAAATAAAAATGCCGACAAAAGGGCACCTGCTGGACGTAGCAATAGGACAGCTTGGCGCCGCGCCCAGCTATTTCATTCTAGCTGGTGCTCTGACAGTACATTTAAAGGTTCATATTCATAGAAAGTATGAATTCTTTAAAACTAATTTGAAAGATCTTTTGTTGATCATAACTAGTTGGTGCTAACAAATATTTTTAATCTAACATGTTTGGAGTTGGCACTTTTTGACATCTTATGTATGTTTAAATGTACAGAGGTATGTGTTAAATGTACATGTATATCCACTTGGGTCAATGCAGGAGTTATAAAATGGCCTTAAAGTCATAATTGATTATCGGAAATAATCGGACAAGACATTTCGATCCATTACCGATTTTGTAATCGATTTGTGTGACTTTGAAAGCAAAAAAAATATCTTAATTTAAAAGACTAAGATATTATCAAGGATATTTGATGTAGAAGAGACAAGAACTAACAGGCTATTTATGCAAGATTTGAAAATAATTGGAAAAATATGAGGAAAAAACTTATATAAAGAATTCAGAAACAGAGATAAGAAACAGAGTAGATTAAGTGAAAAAAAAAAAAAAAAAGAATTCAGAAACAGAGTTAAGAAACATAGTAGATTAAGTGTTGATATTGTGTTTTTTTTCTTTTATTTCATTTCTTAGTACACATACTTTCAATTTACCTACAAGGAGAGAAATTAGAGGAATCGATCAATCATCGAGTATAATCGATAATCATTAAATCTCTAACTAACAGTGTCCTGGGATCCTGAATACACTAAAAATTAAGAAGGGACTCCAGAATTGACATGCCAGTGTTTCATCAGAACACTTTCATTTCTATTTAAATAATTGACCAGCCACATTTGTTGTAAACCAATGTAACCCTCTGTATAAAATGTTCTTATTAGTAACCCTTTCTAATAATTTGCAACGTTTCAAGCAATGGTTGTGCAAAGAAAGCCATCCTTTATTCCAGTAATGTGACAAGGATTCCTAGTTTTCAGAAGGAACAATTGAAAGGAATTTGAAAACAGGTGTTCCGTCGGGATACCTGGCTAAAATGTTATGTGTCAAACGCTGCAGTGACCCTCTTGATTTTGATGTTTAATATTTAACTTCACCATGTACATATATAAGAAGTATCATATGAAGGACTGGAGGGAGACAGTTACACCCTCTAAACATGAGTATTTGTCATTTCAGGCATCGTCCTGACTGTTTCTGAGGACTCCGAAGATAGCAGTCAAAGTCCTGTTTATAAGGGACATCGGAAAAAGAACAAGAAGACTAAAGGTAGACAAGTATAAACCGTAACGTATCAAGTCCAAAGAAAGTGACGAGAACACCCAGGTCTGTTGGTCTATGATTCTGACTCCGGATCCGAGAGTGAAGGGGACAGAGATGAGGTAGTACGGAAAAAAGGTAAAAAGAAATCAGTCCTGTCAAAAGTGAAGAAAGGCAAAAAGCGCAGAGAATAAATACCTAATACCTCTGATAGGGATGTCCAGCTCAGATTTTAGTCCAGATAAGAGAAGGTTGAAAGAAAGAAGGACATCTGGAGACGAAGCAGGGCGGGTAAGATCACAGTGGACAAATGACAGGGTAGCAAGACATTCCCGTTCTCCTATTAGAAGTGCTGAAAGAAAAAGGATGAGAAATCGCTCACAAAGTCGTGAAAGACATGACAGCAGGAATGTTCGTAAGTCGAGGAATGATTCATCACCTCGTCTGGGAAGAGCAGGCCATCGAGAGAGGGAACTGTCCGAAAGAAGCTCAGACAAAAATGAATCTAAAATGAATCGCAAAAGGCCAAGGTCACGATCTGAAAGCTTTGAAAGGTCACCCACATCGAGCCTGAAAAAGAAACCATTAATGGAGAAAAAATCTGCAAAGACTGTAAAAAAAGTTTCAGCCTCCCGATCTCCAAGTCCCGTGGAACGGTTGGTAAAGCAAGATGACCTTGACAGGTCAAGGTCAGCAGAGATACCAGTTGGACGGAACCACGACATGGCCAGATTTGAAAGTGAACCAGAAAGTGGTGAGATTACAGACAGTGATGATAATGCTGAGGGCAAACAGACAGTAGTGAAGCGCTTCATTACTGTAAGTTTCTTTTTTTTTTTAAATGTGAATTGTACAATCAAGATAGGACTTTTTTTTAAACATGACATTATCATGGCAAAATAAATATTGCACCACTGTGACGCTT
>CM037789.1:30528298-30547444 GCA_021229015.1 Solen grandis | reverse complement strand
ATTACAGGTCAGGCTGAATAATTTACTCACCACAATATACCCTATTAATCCTGTGCCAATCGTAATAATGAGTTTCAATTGCCAACAACAAGTAAAATAACAACAAAAAAAAACAACTTCACCTTTAGAAGGTCAATCATATAGTAAATATATCCAACTATGCATAACTATATAAAGGAAGAGAGATAAAGCATTACTCAGTATGATGTAACGTTACAGAATTTTCTTTCATGTGTTTCCTAATGATCGTATAAGTGCAGTAAGTGTAGTTGTGACACCGATACAAATACATATTTTTCTATTGCTCAAGGTAATACTTACAGTAGGAGTTCCAGGGAACCATTTTAAGTGCATACACCGCATCACCAACGGTTGAAATTTTTCTAATTTTCTAGAAGTAGGTTGTCTGTTTTTGTTGTTGTTGCTTTTCGATTTTAATCAACTCGTAAAAAATGATTATTTCAGCACTTTTATGTTATGTTTTTAAACTGAAATATAAATTTGGAATAGATTTTATCATAAGTCCGATATCCTATCATAAGTTCTATATCCTATCATAAGTCCTATATCCTATCATAAGTTCTATATCCTATCATAAGTTCTATATCCTATCATAGGTTCTATATGCTATCATAAATCCTATATCCTATCATAAGTTCTATATCCTATCATAAGTTCTATATCCTATCATAAGTCCAATCATATTCTTCTTAATTATTATCATATTTTCTGTATATAAAATCTACACAATATACAGAAAACTAGATAAACTAATTCAGAAGTTTAGTTAAACTTAAACTAGCCCCTCTCAAAGGTTTCTGTGTTGGACCAGTGCTTCGGGCTGGAAAGCTCATGACATATCCTTGTAAAGGTTTATATCTATATGTGAAAAACATTATTATTGATTTTTGACGTCGCTAAGGTGTTGTTAAAGTGCAGAGAGGGAAGTTGGGCTTTAAACCCTTAAATCTTGCTTAAAACTTACTTTAAACATCATGACGTTACAGATACGGTCACACTCCTACTGTTAAGATATAATTAAATTCGCTTGCTCTTATCATCCGATTATCACATCTTTTTTGGACACGGTGTATAATGCGTCTTTCATAACAGTTAATGGTTGTATACACTTCATGCACATATTTAACGGCAGTTTGTCATGTTGATTTTGCATGAGAGTGCATTATAATATTTTATATTGGTAATCTATCAATTCTTATTACAGTACATTTTCATATGCAAGGAATAATATTAATATTTGAACATCCATCACTGTATCCACATATCTAACAAGAACTTGTCAGATACACTTTCCTTATCTTACAATACGACATATACAGTTAGATTACTTTCCTTATCTTACAATACGACATATACAGTTAGATTACTTTCCTTATCTTACAATACGACATATACAGTTAGATTACTTTCCTTATCTTACAATACGACATATACAGTTAGATTACTTTCCTTATCTTACAATACGACATATACAGTTAGATTACTTTCCTTATCTTACAATACGACATATACTTACTTTCCTATCTTACAATACGACATATACAGTTAGATTACTTTCCTTATCTTACAATACGACATATACAGTTAGATTACTGTCACTAAACGTACCTTGCAAGATGCACTTTGTATAAAACTATCACAAATATGCTTGAATTGGCTATATGCACAAGGTCATAATAAACAAAACAAAATCTTAAGATTATTTATGAAAACACAGAAACAAAAATTAAACACAAATTAAAGTCCTTTCAGCTGATTACCACCAATTTTATTTTCATATAATTCTTTTTTTAAGTAGAATAATAAGGGAAAAACCAAATTTTATGACACATGTGTTAAATACATTATATAGAGTATATTTGCCAAATTTTAAGGTCCAAAAAGTCACATACAAATAATTTTTTTTATGCAATTGTGAGTAAAATTTCAATAAAAAGGAATTTAAGTTATAAAACAATCACGATGAAGTATGCATTTTTTTTTTCTCACATTTTCAGAAAGTCTTTATATCAGTGAATTGAATCTGGAAAAAGCAACAAGTGATCCATCATAAATTTATTTAGAAAATATATGTCAAAGTTCATGGCTTTGGGTAGTTTTTTTAAACAATTTCTATCTGTTTAAATAGTAAAGTTTTTACAACTTATACTAATCCCTCTCGACGGTTCCTGGGTTGGACCAGTACTTTGCGCCTTGGAAGGTCATGAGTAATTCTTGCCTCCAACGGGGTTCGAACCTACGACCTTCGGATCCGTAATCGGATATGTTTCCACTGGACCACGGCGCCCTAGAGATAATTGATGCCCCTAGACGATCCAAGTAGGTTTTTTTTGTGAAAAGCGTGCGTAGTTACATAATATAACCCGAGTTGCATTTCAATTTGAACATCCCTCGTATATAGTACCGGCGTGAAGTTATAAGACACTTTTTGGCATCCAGTTTGTATGTCTTTAGTTAATGCAGACCAAATTCTGAGAATACTTACTGTTTGCGAATTACCACTGAGATTTTATTTTTCGTCTATCTTATTGAAATCTAGATCTTTTTGAGCAGCTTAATATAATCATTTTAAATATGAAAATACTATTTTGATAATTTTAAATATAGTTAGGAGTAGATAATTACTTTATCAGTAAGCAGGCGTTTTGTAACATGGTAATGTGGTCAGTTATTGTTGTCGTCTCAGCAAGTGAATTATGACTTTACAACAGTTATTACGGCTTTCCGCAAACTTGCGGAAAACGTATAGGGTTTGTTATGTTTATTTTTCTTATTATTATTATTATTATTCTTCTTCTTCCAACCTAATTCAAGAGTTAATTTATATATGTTGCCAATGGTCAAGCAACATGAAAATTAAAATGCTTCGACAAAAAAGTATAAATTTTTAAATTCAATAATTTTTAATTTTCAATGACGTCAATTGACGTCAGATTTGACGTCAGCTTTAAAAGTTTGTTCGCGCTCTAGAGCCTCCAATTCTGGTCTGATTTTCTTGATATTTTCACAGTAGATGTATTTTAGAAGGTAGATTTGCACCCTGGCATTCAAATTTCAAAATTTGAAAAGATTGAGATTTTATGGCAAAACCAAGATTCGAACTTAGGTCCTAAATTTATATTTTAATGTTACAAGGGAACCTAATGCGTTAGAAGAATGAAAATTGGACAGCATATCGGCATAGAGGTCTTCTTTTTATTTCTTAAAGGATTTTTTCTTAAATCACGTGATTATGACGTCATAAAAACGACAAAAAGCAACTTTTTTAAAAATTTATTTCGCTCTTATATCATGACTTTTCACTCAATCTTTTTAAAAATTGTATTGCAGCGATTAAAAAGTTTACATTTATAAATTTATTTATTTTTAATTTTTAATGACGTCAAATGACGTCAGATTTGACGTCAGCTTTAAAAGTTTGTTCGCGCTCTAAAGGCTTCAATTCTGGTCCGATTTTTATGATATGTTCACAGATGATGTATTTTAGGATGTAGATTTGCACCGTGGCATTCAAATTTCCAAATTCGAAAATATAAAGATACCATGGCAAAACCAAGATTCGAACTTAGGTCCTAAAATTATATTTTAATGTTACAAAGCCCCCTGATGCGTTAGAAGCATGAAAATTGGACAGCATATCGGCATAGAGGTCTTCTTTCTATTTCTTAAAGGATTTTTTCTTAAGTCACGTGGTTATGACGTCATAAAAACGACAAAAAGCAACTTTTTAAAAAATTTATTTCGCTCTGGTATCAAGACTTTTGACTCAATCTTTTTGAAAATTGTATTGCAGCGATTAAAATCTTTAAATTTATAAATTCATTTATTTTTAATTTTCAATGACGTCAAATGACGTCAGATTTGACGTCACCTTCAAAATTTTGTTCGCGCTCTAGAGCCTTCAATTTCGGTTCGATTATATTGATATTTTCACAGAAGATGTATTTTAGGATGTAGATTTGCACCGTGGCATTCAAATTTCCAAATTCGAAAATATAAAAGATTTCATGGCACAACTGAGATTCGAACTTTGGTCCTTAAATTACATTTTAATGTTACAAAGCCCCCTGATGCGTTAGAAGCATGAACATTGGATAGTATATCGGCATAGAGGTTTACATTCTTTTTTCTGAATGATTTTCTTTTACGTCACGTGGTTATGACGTCATTAAAAAGACAAAAAGGCATTTTTTAACATTTCTCTTGCTCTGGTATCATGAATTTTGAATCAGTCTTAATTGAAATCTTGAGAATTGATAGAGTTAAAATTGAAGTGATGCATACTGCAAGAAATGTTTGATTTGTCACGTAGTTATGACGTCATGAATACTAAAGCAAGAATTATTTTAAAAATTCATATAAAATCGCCAATTAGATCAATGAACTTAAACTTGTCAAAAATGTCGAAAATTAGTACGTTCATAAGGGTTTGAAAATTTAAAGTTATTACGTCATCAAACATGGCAGATATTCATGTTTGATGGAACGCTTATTAAAATTGAAATCAATTTTTAATTAATAATTAGCTAATCATGTCCTTCCAAAACAGATACTTTTCTTTAGTCACTTGATTTTGCCGTGGTTGAAATATTAAAATCATTCATTTAAATACGTATTCGCGCTTCAGCGTCATGAGTATTGTGGCAATCTAAAGCATACCTTAAGGAATTTATGTTGTGTCACTTGTTTATGACAACATTGATTTGTAAGCGAAATACATTTAAAAGAAACCATAAGATTGGACATATTAACTTTAAATAAGTAATATTGCCGTGCCTTGACATGCGCAGAAAATTTCAAGTGAGTACGTTATCAAACATGACCTATTCATGTTTTTCTTTATAGGGCTAATTCATGAAAATATATTAATTTGAAGAAAGAAATGAAAGCGGTCATTGGGTTGGTTGAGCAAGATCCGATTGTTCTTTTGCAGGAAAGAGTGCCTGCGTTGAATAGTGAATTGTGGTACATTTTTTTCTAAAAGAGTCGCATTTACGATGAATTAGTAAAATTATACTAGAGCCAGAAAACCTATATGGATAACTTATTGCATTTGCTTTGACGGCTTTCTGCAAACCGTAAGAAAATGACAAATACATGTAGATCTTCCTATTGATTTTTTATTTTTTCTAAATGTTTAACGGTTTCTTTTTCTAAATCTGTAAAAATAAGCAAATATATAAAGCAAATGAATGGTTGAAAGTTTCAAGACGTTTATAACGTTAATTACATAGAAATAAGAAAGTATTTTCATAACACCTCTGCCTTTGTTTCTATCTAATTTTGCAAATGTAAAACTCAATCAATTTAAAGGTTGAAAGTCATGGATTTCAAAGTATTTTTTTTTCTTTTTTAAAATTTCAATTGTGGGTCAAATTGCAATGAATATTTGTTAAGTAATATGCTAACGAAGAAAATGATATTAAATAAAGAATAAAAAAACTTTTAAAATTGATTGACTAACGTAAGAAAAAAAACTTGAGGATTGTATTAGTATTTTTTTCTGCATGATAGTAAACTGTTGCGTAATCAAATAACGTCCATATATATGCTTTCTCAATATCTTCCTAAGAAGATGAAAATGAAAAAAATAATAAAAAATAAAGCTTAATTTTGAACATAAGTATATATTTATGATGATTTACGTATTGAATTAAACATTATTAGCCAACATTATTCCATTTCTTTGTTTTAATTTATATATTCAACACCTTTGAAATAAGCAAACGGAAAGCCGCTTCGTTTGTATCTTAAACAAACGACTTCTAGTACTTATTAATGCATCTGATAACCTTTGTCTTATTTAGGGAAAAGTGTAGAATTATATAAAGGCCTGTTTGAAGATGTCATACTCATCAACAAACGTATTGTATCGTGGTTCAGATTTTAGCTTAAATTTACATCTAGGTTGAAAGAGAAAATTCGTTTGTCGATCTACTGTACTTTTATATGCACATTATAATTATGGAGGGTAGAAAATGTCAGACCCCATTCAGTGTGTTTACGTTTCATTTGGTATATTACAATCGAATAATGAAATATAAATTGTATGCAAACGAACGAATAAGTTTATCGGCGTAAAACAAGATACAGTCGCATGGTGTTATGTGACATTCGTTCACACTTTATGTGATATATTTGTCACTTCTGATATTGGAACTGAGCATATAATAATCCTATAATATTAATTATAGATTAAGCCAGAAATCACACACTGCATATACCTAATTGCGGAGTGAAATGTATGCATAGGAAATGTACATTTGCAAAACACTGGTGTTGGTAATCTTAGAAGTACAGTGGAATCCCGGTTATTCGAAATACCTTTATTTCGAATTTGGTTTTTGTAACGCATGGTGTTTTTTTTTCTTCTTTATATAGGAACAATAAGGGATGGAACTGGGACCACAAAAATATCGAATAACGCCATGTATTTAAATAAGGGGTTGTGGTGTAACCGGGGTTAGACTGTAATTACTGTAATTGAATATCACTAATTGTAAGGTTGAATTTGCATCAAAATATCAACCTTAAAAAATAATCATAAATAATCATTTCTTGTATTGGTTTTAGTTTTGCATAAATTTAAAATTATATTGGCTAAGTGCATGATGTCTCGGAATTTAGGTCATAGCCTTGTCAGCTATGCTTACATCAGATGTACGAGGGTATCATAAAAAAAATTTAAAAAGTATAAATTAAAAGTTGTATCAATAAAAAGCAAAAATATATATAGTGTATGCAATTTTATTGAACATAAGTTCAAAACAAAAAACAATACAGAAGAATAAATTATGTTGTATAATATTATGTGACATTCATTTACATTGTATGTGATATATTTGTCATATCTGATATTGGAATTGAGCATCAAACATTACATAGATCACATTCAGCATTTACTGAATAACGGAGTGAAATATATTCGCAGAAAATATCTTTTGTTAGGAAAATGCAGTCATTATAATTATGGAATGCTTAGTCATTATAAAATTATTATTTTTTCACGTTCACGTCGTTTAATAAGCGATGTATTTATTCATTATTGCATTCATGGGGATTTACTTGACCCAAGATGACAGGTAACACATTCATGTATGAGTAGAAAATGGGGTGTTATATATTTACAGGTAAAGTTACGGGTGATATATATATACAGCGCGCAAGTATAAACCGGACTGTGATTGTTCAGTATAAAGGGAGCGGGTATATATGGTTTCCATGTGAAACCTTATTGTTTCGATTTTACTATCTCTATATGTGTATTATTATTTTTTGTATTTCTGTTAAGGTCTATCAAATTGAAACACCTTCTTTTTAAGTTATTGCTTCCGTTGGAAATAAACTCTCATCCCCATCCCGCACTCCATTACTATTGCAATGTTCTTTCTATGAAAATAGTTTAAATCAATACTTTTTTCTTTAAACCACTCAGAAAATGATTTCTTTAAAAAATCATATTGTTTCCTAAAGACTTTGCGGAAAACGTAATAGGATTGTTAAGATGTTTTTTATTGATTGATATGGATTAGCGTCAACTGCACCCCTTTGACGTCATAAAACCGAAAGATAACCGAAATTTTAAAAAAATACCTCTTTTTTTTCAGGCAATTAAATCAAAATTTTGAGAAATTGGTAGAGTATAAGAATTTTTCATAACCTTCCAAGTCGAAAATGCTGGTACAACCCAGGAACCGTCTAGAGGGGGCGGTGGGGGGGGGTAGTTTAAGTTGATAGAACTTGTTTTTTCTATCGGCGTAAATAAAATATGTTAAAATCAGCCATCATGTTGATCTAAGTAACGTAGTGGCAAAACGTACCTACGCTGAAGTTTCAAAATAACTTTAAATTCATAAACGTGACTTAACTACACTACAATGTAAAAACACGACAACTCTTTTCACTCAAACAAATGTTCGAACATCATAAGATTGTGTATGTATTTGCATTATATGAAAGTGAATTACTATTCTTTGTTTAGTACTTTATCTTTTTTGAGTTGCATTCATTAATAAAAGTATTTGTTTGCACATATCTTATGATACGATTATAATTTTATAAATCATTTCAATGATTATTTAGGCTCTCATTATTACAGCGATTTGTATCTAAATCACGGGATTAAAGGAGAACGATGTGAAATTGTGTACTTTCAGTTATATTTCATTTCGAGGTTATGCCATTATTGAAAGATAATAACAAATCGGCATTTTCAAGTATGTATGTGCTTGTATCTCTAGCTTTCCCAAACTAAAAAAGAAAAATGTTTTAAGGGCGATACCAAGGTTCAAGGTTTGGACCTTAAAATGTGCTTTAGTATAAATATCTAGCTAAACCCATAGCATTTAGGCAGCGTATATGTAATAACATCTTAACGTAGACGGCCAATAAATTCACAGCGAACATTAACTGTCTAAAGCGCTGCAAACCATAGTTTATACTCGATTTACTTGAAGATCCAGCATTACACATATTTGTGCATAGTAAAGTCTGGTTTCGGAAAATCGCGAAGATCAAGGTCTGTATTTTCTTCAACCTTTAATACCTGATAAAAAAATATTCTATCGAGGAACGAAGCGTGTGTGTGTGTGTGTGTGTGTGTGTGTGTGTGAAAAGAAGAGTACTATGAAAATGTGAACGCCTTTCTGATGGTACCTTAGTTTTTTAAATTGAATATCATTTAAGAAAGTGACACGAAATATATTAATTTTGTGACTGATTTTGCTAGCCCTTTGCTTTTGGTCCCAGACTATGTTCTCACTTTTCTTACTGTCAAACTGAAGTTTGTGTAAGTGCTCCCTTTGTATAATGGCCATTAAGTTTGTTTTATATAGATGAAAAACAAGAAAGAATATTTAGTGGGAAAGTAACAATACATACACTTTCTAATTGAAAAAAAGAGAAGTGACTAAAACACTACCTTGTAGAACACACTTTTTGTTTAGTTCATTTAGTTTTAACTTCCCACCAACATTATTTCAGTCATTTTAGACTATTTATACTTGAGACCGATTTAGTGCTACCACGCCGTAGACATGTGGCATGATACCACACTCAGACTCATCATCCTGACACCGAACCAACCAGTTCTGGAACTACCCTTATGTGATGAACGCAAGCTATACAAGTAATAGTACCACTTTTTCGAGATGTAATAGATATACATGTGACTGGAGAAATCGTAATAGCGGATGATACCATGGCAAATGGACAATTTAAATTTAGATTATTAGGTCTAAAATTATTGGCATAGCAAAGAGTTCTGTCGTTTGTTCTGAAAACAAATCTAGTTTAAATAGAGCTTTAATCCATTCATTCATGAGAAAAAGAATCACATACTATATATGTACTTTTATCTTTAGTATTCTTATAGAAAACATATCCAAATTTTATATGTGAGTGTTTCACAATACTGTTTTTTTTTTTTTTTTTTTTTTTTTTTTTTGTTTTTTTTTTTCGTCATCAAAATTTGATCTGTTGCTTCTTGCATACGCGTTCATATTACATGAACAAACCTTTTGATTTATGTATCTTATTATGGATCTTAAATTACTTATATATTTCAAAAACATGTCTTTAGATATGATGTACATCCTAGTATATGAATATTTATATTTTGTCTGTGTATGTTTTGATAGTAAATGGTAAATCTAAATGAGGCAAATTACACCATTATTTTTACATTGATCACTTTATGAACTTAGTGTAGAGATATTTTGCAACTGTCTAAGTAACATTAATGGAAAAAAAATAAATTCGGTGGACATTAATTTCTATAATGCTCTTATCAAACATTAAAAAATTATCAGTTTGCAACATCTTTTTCGGATTTATATAATGTGTCCTTTTTTTAAATAAATGCATTATAATTACCACATGCACATATTAAACAATGAATAATTCAGCTCATTTTTTTTTAACTTAAAAATATCAAAATGATATATATTGATATCAATTCAGAAAGGAGCAATAAATTGTGTGCAAAATTTTCTTCTTACCTGTATTTTGAACAAGTAGAATTTTCCTGTTCCACACATTATTACTGGTAGAAAAAGTAAGCATGTGTTTATAATACTTCCCTCTGCAAATAAACATTACAAACCTTCTGAGAAAATTAAGATAACCAGATATGGAATATGGCTGCGTTTAACGGACAGAACGTTTCAAACACTTAAAGGCAAATTAAAAATCATTTTTATGCAACAGTGTTTACATTTCCAAAAATAGATTGTAACATCTGCCATCAGTCAGTATAGCAGGAAATTAATCTTAAATAGATAAAATATGCAGGCTTATTTCTGTCATGTCGTGTAGCAGGTTTACGGAACGAAAGGTCGAAGTCGAAAATACCTAGTTTACACATGTCGACCCAACAACACTCAAAGTCGAAATTTCAGGGCAAAAAGTAAAAAAGAAAAAATGATGTTTCAGTTTTACATATGCAGAATTGCTGTGTAAACAATTGCCACAATTTACTATGTGTTGAATTTCGTTTCTTTTTCAGAAACGTTTAAGCCCATAATTGATTTGGTTGTCAATGTTTGGGTCTTTATTGTGATACGAGGTATAAAAATGATCTGAAGCTGCTTAGAAATTCATGAATATATTCAATTAGTTGACGTTTTGAAACTACGAACAAACATGTTTTAATAATTTTCGTTTAAGTTAAAAAACTATTGAACTGAAAATCGTCGAATATTTGATTTTTAAACTATAAATGTGAGTTTTTAATTTCATAAATTTTCAGACCTCGTTGCTGAAATAAATCATTAACCATCTGCTCTGAAAACAGGGGCAAGGACCATACTCAGAAATGAAAGACTTTTATGTATTATTTGTATATTAAAACTTTGGGGAGCCCTTGTCCTATGACCTTTGTATGCCAGAATGGTGATGAAAGGTACTTCCAAAACGGAATCATTCAAATCCGGGTGATCGGTAATGCACGCAAGTCCGTCTAATTTCCAAACAACTTAGTCTTTTGAATTGCAACAAACATTTTCACACTGGATTGGCGCATTCTAACAATTAAAACTCGTCGCATTTTACCGCAATTACCCAAATATATGAAACAGATTAAGGGGCGACATGGTGTATAATTGCATTATAATTATATAATTGCATTTAATACAAATAAATGTGAAATACTTGAGAGAAATTCAAAGCAAGTCAAAATATATATTTTAACTTAATGAGCAAAATACAACTTTACCGGAATTAGTATTTATCACGCCATGCCCAGGTAAATGAGCTACACGGTGAAAGTAAAAAATAGTATAACCAAATACAGTTGTAAACAAACAGCTTCTTTCATTATGATGTATACGACACACATCAACGAATTGGTGAAGTAAGTTAACAATGATACCCAATTAATTACAGGGATCTACGACTAAGTTTTACAAAGAGACCATCGTATTGTATATTCAATACACGTTTAGCAAAGTACTGTTCTAGATAAAAATCATCACCACCGCTAAATACATCAATATAGTATCAATAAAGGGATTTCATCTTTCTTTACATCATGTAACCCAACTATAAAAGTCACCCATGGAAAACGCAAAAACCTCATATACAATTTTAGGTTATTAGGTATTTGGATAACGTAGCTCTAATTAATAATATGAATAATGCGATATTACCATGCAGTTTTCTTATTATATCATAATATTTCTACTACATTTAGCTATACATACATCTCGTTCAGTAAAAATAAATTTGCTCGCAAATGGTCTGGTGTCATATTGACTAGGTCGCATGCTGTGTTACTTTTATGACCGTGGTTTATGACCCTGTTGTGTATGGAGGCTATTCGTTGCCAAAAATCCAGCCTTGTAACCATGACAATTTATACTTCGGTTCAACTAAACAGATTTGTAAAAGTATAAACGTTTATCCGAGAGGTACATATTGTGCTCGTATTGTGCGTTTTGATTATCTCGATTTAACTAGTAACGTTTTTACTTCTAAAATGTAATTTGGTAACATGCAGCTAAGATAAAATGCAAATAATATTTATAATTTTTCAAACTCAAATTTACGAAATGTACAACGACATACACGACACGTTTTACGCCGTACATCACGACGTTCGAGAATGGAGCCGCATCAGATAACACTCTCAGGTTTACAACTGCATACTTGACTTTTACATTTCTACGCGATTAACATTTGTAGACGATTTTGCAACTTCGATATATGGCAGTATCACGGAAATAGGCGAAGATTTAAAAGCGGAGCAAAATTTCACGAGCGGAATATAAAGAGAGGTAACTCTTACACCATGATAAATCGGTAAGTACAGAAAGATTTCGTATTTACCTGAGTCTGAAAATAACACTTTGTAGATACAATAATTTTATATACATCAATTGTTAACCATTATACTTACCTTTGGACTCTTTTAATATATAAACATGGTAAAATGAAAACGAAAAAAAAATATGGTTGAAAAAATGTTATGTAGATCTTTGAAAGGGAAGTTGCTATGTACAGACATTTAAGATTCATAATTTTGGTTTTAATTTTACTAACGTTTTAAGTGAATATTAAGAAATGAAAGCTTTACATTAGAAACTGCATAGATTTATTTTCTTATCTAGTCATACCCTAGTATCAAGGTTATATTTTTGATATAGTAATTAAATGTTACTAAATATTACTGGGAAAGGCAGCAGCCAGAATTTGGCCTGTAAAAAATATTGTATAGATCTATCTGTAGCAAATCTTCCATCTGTTTTGACTTGAAAATTGGACAATAGTAAAGCAGCAACTTAACTGAACCTTAAATATCAATTTGACTTATTCCTTCTATAAATATATTTGTTTTGCATAAAAAATCTTGATTTATAGTCAAGCAGTAATTTTTACTGTCTGGAAAAACCCCCATTAAGAGTCTGCAGGTATGTAATGAAAAACACAGTTAAAATTTTTTTCATTTAAAACATTAATATAGGAAAAAATCTTTATTAAAGCAGGAGATATCGTATACTTTATAGAACATCTACTGATTAAAGACATAATGAATACTTCAACTTGAACTTTATACTGAACAATATTGACTACTTAAGGCACCTTAATTTTGGATGTGTTCTTGAATTGTTATTAAAAAATTGAGTCCGGTACACCTCAGCTCTGCTTGTGAAAATTATGCATTGTTTTTCTGAAAACTGTGAATAAAAAATCGACTTTTTTATGAAAGTGGCATTAGCGCGAATTCACAACACCAGTAATGGTAGTGGCTAGATATTAAATTTTGAAAAAATCTCAATTGTGGTGAAGTGGGTTCTCATATTATGTGGCTTTGGTGGCTCGACTAAAAAATATCAAAGTTAAAATCCTGGCCAGGGATATAAAAATCTAAATATAAATTTACGCCATGCTGCGCTTATATTGCTGGTTTTACAATGTAGGTGGGGTACGTTTCAAAAACTAATTTTTTATATATCTTCTGAAGTTGATTCAATACCTGCATACAATGGCACTCATGCAACTGAAACACATGATGCTTAGTAAATTATTGTGATACTGTTTAATT
Organism: Solen grandis; assembly: GCA_021229015.1. NCBI lineage: Eukaryota > Metazoa > Mollusca > Bivalvia > Adapedonta > Solenidae > Solen > Solen grandis. The sequence continues at coordinate 30,533,883 of CM037789.1, read as the reverse complement.
CTAATAATGCATTTACTTTGAATGTGTAGACCTACACGCTGCAACACAGGGATTACTTCCCTTATTCGTACATGGGAGATAACTGCGTGGAGATTTGCCAGTCGTTGTCGGAAAATACCGAACGTGAGCGGACAATTAAGTTTATTTACGATGATGAAGTGAGCGGGGAAATGGGCGGAGCTTATTTATCAACATTGCAAACGTGTAAACCTGGATTAAGCTGAGCCGAATTATGATGGTCGGACAATGTAAAGTTGCGAGCGTTAAAGTATAAAGGCGTTTTGTAGTTCATCAAAATGCATTTTGTTGAAATACGTATTTACAATGTTGCATCGGCAAATTCAGTCCAAGAATGTATCTCTGGAGTTTAAATACTAAGAAATTCAAATGAATTGTGTATTTTGTCGGAAAATAAATTGTTCAACTCAGATCAACAAGGATTGATTTTTGGCAACGAATAGCCTCCATATTATGTAACATAGTGTCGGTTACTTAGACTGCCCAGGACATGTTCTATCTAATCAGATTAATATTTGCATCACTTGACAGTAACCGTGTATCTTGAAGTGTTCACGGTTATAAAAATGACAAGAAGGAAAAAAATCATCGCAATTATCATTCTCATTTAGGCTATTAACCAAGATATATACGTTTGATATTTATATTACGACTATTTTTGCGGTTTTTTTGTGTGTGTGTGTGTGTAATTGCCTTATTTATAATACTTCATAAGGGTTATTCAGTCGTATCTTCTCTGCTATCTCTGGCCCATGAATTGCCGAGTATTCCAAATGATGTGTGACGTGTTACTGCCTGGTATTTTTCAGAGGAGGTAATTAAAATGGCGTCGCTCATATGCCAGATCAGTCCCTCGATTTTACATTTTAAAACATGAATATCTTCGTTATGAACCCACATATTGAGATATACTTTCACAGATATCATTATCAGAGTGTGATCTTCAAATTTAGATCAAGTTTATCTCAGGATTGCGGTCTCCTTTAACTGCTAACATTTCCCAACATCCTTAGTTGAGCAACGTCGGGTATGATCATCCATTGCATGGTGACAGTCGGTCTCCTACAGATATTTGTAACTTTATATTTCTATTGTTCCTTCCCAAGGGAAGGCTCATCCACAGCTATTGTTTGAAGTGCTTATAAAGAAAGGATTTTTTTTAATAAGGTAAAGAGATGAGATAAGGTGTACGTTGCATTTTTTTTTCAAGTGTTTGATGTGTATACAAAATGAATGCTGTATTGTTCTTTTATTACCAACTCAGTGACTTTAAAGTATTCAATACATGTGGTTGTTTTTCTGTGAATTGAAAATGGCTCAAGCACAACTTAGAACAAACAACAACTTAAGAATAATGAGATGAATGAAGAGGGATTTGAAAAAATAACATGGCTACCGGGGACTAAAATAATAACATGTACTTTAGAAGCTGGTTTTTTGATGGTGTTAAAAAGAAAACGACATCAAATCAAAATGTGTTTGAAAAAAAAAGAACGAAAGAACCTTACATTCCGTCAACAATTTTTGAAAACCCGTGTTATTTAAAAGAGAGTATACAACAAGTTGGATATTTGACTTCCGGTGGGTGAAAGTATGGCGGTGATTTTCTTTGTCTTGTGAAAAAATCCGAAAATTGGACGTATAGTGTGTTTTGAACATTTATTTATTTACTAAACGGAATTAATGTGATAATTAAAGTGACGCCGTTCGTCCAGTGCCACGTCGTATCAAGGTATACCGCATCATGAAAAAGTGAGTTCAAACAATTCATTATCACAAGAACAATTCAATCTACTGAACACAGATGACAAAATGTCCTGTATGTTTCGTATGCTGAGTGATTTTGGAAAAGTGTCGTACAATGTTGACAATCTCACCAAAAACCTATACTATACATCGGCCGTATAGAATGTCAGCGAGGCCCGTCTTCGGTTGCTCGAGTACAAAAGTATAGATATGGAGACACGCCTTCTTCGCAGCAATCTCCTGTTTAATGGTCTCCCTGAATTAACTGTCGACGAAGACTGTCGAGCCCTGATTATAAATTTGCTCCAAAAACAACAAAAAGATGCCCCAAGAATATATCAAAATTATCAATGCTCGACGAATTGGCAGAAAGTTAACATCACGACCCTGTCAGTAAGCACGTCATAGATCCATTCTTGTTTCTTTCGCTAATGCCAGCTACGTTGATGAAATTATGTCAAAAGCCGGACTTCTAAACGGAACCTCATATGGTATTTCGCGAGATTAACGAAGCCAGGCGTGAACTCTGGCCAGAATACAAGCAAGCACGTGAGAAGTACGGCTACCGAAAAGTTCAAATTAAGTTTCCCTGCCGCCCTGGTAATAAATGGTGACACGGCTAGGAACATGTTCCATGGCTGGCACTCGGTCTGAGAGGCTCTCGCAACTCCGATGTTAAAGCCCGAGTCAATGAACTATTCCACAGAAATTTGGAAGAGTCACTGATGGAAACAGAAAATCGATCTTCGCAGTCTCCTCAGGTCATCGCAGAGGAGTCGGACTCTAGTGATCAGGAGTCAGACCATCATGTCTCCCGGGTCCTGGCCCCTTCACGTAGGCCAGGCTATCTGCTGGATGTTCATCCACCGACCCAATAGTCCCTGAATGACCACTCTGCTTCTCCATCCTTTCTGAGCAACCCTTCTCCAGCACACAAAAAGGGCAAGCTTGCTTCAGGCATAGGACTCCACTGCATAGGACCACGCAGGGATAGCTCATCCATACACATAATACTCAAATCGCATCTAAAGTAAATTTTGATAATATAGGGAGTGTCCTCTAGTCCCAGTTAAACGACAGTTTTAAAAGTTCTTGATAATGATAACTTATCTCATCCAGTTACACATAATACTCAAATCGCATCTAAAGAAATTTTAAACTTCATCTACAGTCCTTGAGGGTGAACTTTGTCTACACAAGCCTTGCTCCTCATCAGCGACCCGATGTTCCCACTACAGCGACATGGTGTGTCCTGCAACACGGTTGGAATCTCCTGCTACTAGCGTCTCGGACACTGATAATGAAAAGTATAATAATGTTAGTAACTGAGAATTGGAACTCTCAATGTATGTGGTCTTAAAAATAGAGTAAACACCCCAGAATTTGTTAATCTCATAAAACAATTTTCAATTGTATGTATCTCAGAGACCACGATCGCAAAAATATAAAAGAAAGTCTGGTGGGATAGGTTTTTTCGTACACAATTCTTAGATTCGGATAATAACTCAAACTATTTTATTACCAACAGAATTTTATAATCGGATGCATGTATGTACCTCCTGAACAATCTCGTTTTTATAATGAAAATGAATATTTCATGTGTGAAACTGATATTGCTAACAAATGTAGTCAATATAAGAATCTGATGATTTGTGGTGATTCAAATGGATATACTTCCACATTGCAAAATTATGTAGAATTTGATACATTTTTGTCAAAACACTTTGATATTTCTGAACTCACTTTAGAAGATACAAACCCAATAAGTCAAATGCCAATGCTTAACATTCCAATAAACAGACAATCTATGTGTAATAATACTAAATAAATTAGGGCGCAAATTATTAGAAATCTGAAAATCTAACAATTTGTTGTTACTAAATGGCAGAATTGCTCCAGATTCTGATGGACATAATACTTTCCGGAATATATATGTTATTAACTATTGCCTAAGATCTTTATCGTGTTTAAAATATGTATACAGATTTGAAGTTATTGAACTAGGCCCAATTTATTCCGATGGCCACCGCTTACTAGCAACTGACCTCCAGATACCAATCACAGAATCAAACACGACGCCTAAACCTCAACCATTCACCTATAAAAATAAACAAACAGAAAATATGGTGTCCCCTAAAATCAGATGAGTTTTTAAATAATATTGAATATTCATTGTAAACAAATAATTGAGGAGAATATATCAGATAAAAACAAGCCTACAACGAAACAATTTTAAAATGACACCGTTAATGATATCTCAAAGTTATTCAAATATCAGCGTCAAACACGTTCACAAATGAAATGTTAGTACACACAAATAAACACTAAAAAAACACGCGTTGCACGAGGCAAGCAAGACCTATAAACGTACTATAAGGACCTTCTTAAAAAAACATAAACATAATGTGAAGAAAAATTAAAATGCCTGAATTCGAAAAACCTCAAGATTTCTGGAACATTCTAAACAAATTTAACACAAAAGCTAATAAAAATACGCCCTCAGTGGAAGAATTCTATGAATATTTTAAAATTTTAAACCAGCCCTTACATGATGAATATGACTTACCCACTGATGAATTTCTGCCCCCATCTAACTTGTCCACCGACACACTGAATGCAGAAATAACCATATCTGAAATAGAAAAAGTCATAAATAAGAGTAGCAATGGAAAATCGCCATCTATTTACGATAATATCAATAACGAATATATTAAAAGTACAAAACATTGATGATACCAACATACTGTTATCTTTTTAACAGAATTTTGGACTCCGGTATTATCCCAGATACTTGACTTACCGGCATTATCAGACCAATTTATAAGAATAAAGGATCCAATTTAAATCCTAAGAACTATCGACCCATAACTTTACTAAGTTGTCTGGATAAAATATTTACGCCAATATTATACGAAAGGATAAATACGTTTTTTTAATAATAATGATTTATAAACCAAAACAAAGCCGGATTTAGGTCAAACTTCTCAACATGCGATCATATTTTTACATTACATTTCTTAATACAAAAGATGAAATGGATAAAAGGAAATTATTCTGTTCATTTATCGATTTTTCCTCTGCATTTGATAATGTTTGGAGATCTGCGCTTTGGTCTAAATTATTCAATCATGGCATTCATGGTAAGGTACTTACAGTTATTAAAAAATATGTATTCTGGTATGAAATCAGGTGTTTTAGTCCAATGGCCATACCTCGTCTTTTTTCTCTAGTTCAAGTTCATTTATTACTCTCAGCACATATACATGTGATATGAGGTGATAAACATAATTATAACATAATTACTTTGACCAGGCTGTGATTGGTCGATTTAAAGTAATATAAACAGAATAACATCAATAGACAACTAAATACTGTAGCACAAAAAAGAAAGAAAAAACAAAAAACAATGAACACAAAATTATACAATGTTAATATTGAACTAAAAACTATCACATAAAAAGAACAAAACGCTTTTACGTAGCAATCTACATGTACATGCGATAACGAGGTCAGAGAGAGAGAGAGAGAGAGAGAGAGAGAGAGAGAGAATATAGTGATATACAATTATAATATGCCAGGTGGAATTTTTAATGTTACTAAAACAGTTTTAATGAATTTACTGAGTTTGATTAATTTACTAACATCATTCTCGCACATAACAGATTTAAAATGTAAAATATTATTGTTTTGAACTCTTACATGAGGGATAAGCAAATTTCTTTGACTACTAAAATATGGACAACTGAATATATAATGGAATTCATCTCCTATATCATTTATGTTACACAAATTACAGTTACGTTCATTTCTTTCAATATTTT
>CM037789.1:30478198-30528198 GCA_021229015.1 Solen grandis | reverse complement strand
AGTCTTCTGTCAATTTAAAACTTGAAATAAGGTAAATGGTTGAAAGGCCCTGAGTTTTAACCCTTTCCCTCATATAGACTCATTTTGACGCCCTCAATAGGTACCACATAAGGCCTGATCTGCAGAAAACAACAGTTAAACCTTACCAAATTTAATTACAAAATCCTCATTTCCAGACCACTGAGGAGCAGTGAACAGCATAAAACCTGATCAGCCTGCGAGTTACTCGCAGGCTGATCTGGTTTTATGCTGTTCGCATAGGTCTTTTCATGGTGTCCTCTATGAGGGTTAATGACACTTGTCTTGGTGTTAATGTTACACTAGAAAGCCAGATGAGTCTGACAGAACTTGTTCCTCTTGTGTCATTTCCTTATCTACCTTGTACTTTTAAGAATAGTGTACAATATAAAACCTGATCAGCCTGTAAGCTCTGCTTTTATATGGGCTCCTGGGTTCCTTACAGGGTTTAGCATGACACACAAACAGATTGATTGTGACCCTCAAATTTTCTGAATGACTCTAAAAAATATATCTTTATAAATATTAAGGGGTCACTTTATCCCTATGTGAAAAAAAAGCAAGCAATATGAGAAAACCAAGGTCCTGTCAATCTTTTTGGTAGCTAATGCCTAGCATTTTACCTTCATAATTATAGAAGTTATAGTAATGAAGATCTGTCACGATTATTAAATTCTATATTTAACTGTGTATAATGCATGTATGTGTACAAAGTATATAATTATATACAGGTGTTTATATACAAAGAAAGTCTACACACACCATACTCTTGTCTTGATATTGCTGTGAATTCTGAATGTAAGTTGATCAATGATCAAGCCCAGTGTAGCATAAACTTTTGAATCAAGAGCGGTACAAATTTGAGAATTACTGAAGTGTGATGGATACGTAGGGAGACTTGGAGATGTGTGACCGCTTGGCAAATAGTCAACCATTCTTTTTCTTACAGTGTATTGGGAAAGAAAATAGAAGGATTTTACTCGTTCAACTCTCAGGGTTGTACACTTGAACAGGATTGTTTGTTATGTTTAAAAGTAGGACAAGGCATTTTAATTGAGATTTTGCCAGTGTTATTTATATGGAGTGATTTGGATCTGTAGGAATTGATATTAGGGTATTACCTAGGCTATACAGTGTTTATTCATGGAGGTAATGTATTTTTTTTCCGACATATATGTGATTATTTCTTTAGTTTGTGCATTTTGTTTTGATTCAAAATACGTGTGTATAGCCCATAATGGAATTTTTTTCTGATCTTCATGTGCATTCCAATGTTGCAGAATATATTTTTATATTTTCGATAAGAATTTCATAATTTTTTCTCTGCGCCTTATTTTTTCTCCATGTTTTTTTTTTTTTTTTTTATCAGAATGAATCATACATAGACATAGATCATTACTGCTGATGTGGAGATTACTGATCAGCAAATAGAATAAAGGTAAAAATCTTAAAAATGAGACCTTCAAGTTACAGATTGACAATCTGTTACAGGACAGGTTGATTAATGTTCAGTCTCAGGCCCAGTGGTTGTCTTTTTGACCCCTGCATGGTACTGGTCCAATTCATAAGCTGTTGACAAGGACTTGTATATATCATACGTTTTCCGAAAATGACATATACAAGAAATAATTTTGAATTCATAAAAGTTAAAATATTTGAAGTCATGGGTTAGATAAGATGTGATATGGATGACAGGTGTTGAGGAAGATAACGAAATATTAGGATACAATGATCGCTTATCATATCATGTTGAAATTCCTGTCATATTTCATGATACCCTATCATACAGAGCAAATGTTTGTCAAGATATATAGTCAGTTTTGTTGCAAGAACTGTATAACATTTGTTCAATCAGAATGGAAGACATAATCTTTCAAAGATTTTTCTTGGAATAATTATGTACATAGGGATAATCTTAACCCTTTCCCTCATAGGACACCATGAAAAGACCTATGCTAACTGCATAAAACCAGATCAGCCTGCGAGTAACTCGCAGGCTGATCAGGTTTTATGCTGTTCGCTGCTCCTCAGTGGTCTGGAAATAGGTTTTAAAAATTTTTCTGCAGATCAGGCTTTATGTGGTACCTATTGAGTGCGTCAAAATGAGTCTATATGAGGGAAAGGGTTAATTGTCATGAGAAAAGCCATCTCATAAGGTGGGCTGACCATGCCCAGTGAAGGATTAGAATCTTATGTCACAGTGGCTGATTGACATTGTAAGGGATTTTAATCTCTCTGACATTAAGATTTTTAGAGCAAATCTCTCTAAATCTTACCTGGATTATTTATTAAAACCATGATATTCTTATATATAAGGAAAATTATAAATCATTTATACTTATGTATTTTACATTTAGCAAAGCTTACAGACTACATTCATAAAACATACTTATATTTCTAAGCAGAGGTGACACATAGGGATCACTTTTCTGTCGTTTGTCTATCCGTCCATTTGTCTGTCTGTTCATCACACTTTTTCCGTCATGCTTCAGCAGGTGACACGTGTTTGTTAAATTACATAATCATGGTCCTTCAAATGCTTAAAGAGCTTTAAGTTATTGCAGATGTCAACATCTATTGAGGTATTGGTTCTTTTGCTCTAAGTCTATAAAGGCTTGCATTTACTATAAAATCTCCACGATCACTTGGTGGACCATGATCACAATTTAAAGATTGATGGATTACCTTAAATAATTCAGTAACCTTTGACACCCTAGAAAACAGAGCAGACCAAGACTGTTTTGAGGAATTAGGCTCTGATCTTGGACTTAAATGGTTCAACATACAGTCAGGATTATTTGTATTTAAACATATAAAACATACATCTTTTTATATTGATTGGAAAACAAGTTCTTTTAAATTATACTTATCCTTCTCCATGGCTCCTGGGTTGGACCAGTACTTTAAGCTTTAGAAGGCTACGACAAGATCATGTTCACAATAGGGTTTATAGTCACAACACTCAGATTTGCAGTCATGTATCTAAACTCAGGACTATGGCGCCTGCAGCGTTTGTCGGTGGTGATTAGATTTGATATTAGGGGCTGTATCTTCCTTAGATTTTAAGGGAATAAATTCCATAACTGGAATAAATACTCTAAGTTGTTTTATAAATAAGACTTAAGGAAATCCTTAATAACTTAAGGAAATATATGTGATTTTAAGGGAAATCTTAGAAACTAAGGGACTTTTTTTTTCTAAGGAGCTTTATGAATATGGCCCCAGACCAATGGTAACTGGTACTATTGTTAATCTATAACACTTCGCGTTTCCTTAATATCAAGAAAAAGAACAGGTGTTAACTGCAATGGATAAATCTTAAGCTTGTTTCATTTGTGCTTTGTGTTCAGAAAAACATGTCTAATATGTTATTTTTTTTTCTTTGTAGGTCCAAGATTTCAAAGTGAAACAGATTAAAGATACAGAATCTGCGGGGGAAAAAATAGCCACTCAGTAATGACCTGGAACTTAAAGAAAGGTGAAAACAAAGAAAGTTGAAAGTAAACAAGGTTTTTGTCAAAGAACAAACACGCATTCATAAATTATCACTTGGCCCAAAGTCATTCACAAGAGTTTGTGCCTGGTTATATACAGCTTGTAGAAATAAGTATACCTGTAGCTGAATCCAACAGAAAACCATGTGGTTCTGGTCATGTGATTTGATTGGCGAACAAATAAGTTTTTAAGGAGAGGAGAGGTAGAAATATCAAGTACAATTCAGATTTGTTTCTGCAGTATAGAGCCATATTGCATCTACTCTTGGTAATTGTCATTTTAGCGTGTGATTTTCATTCGTCTGGGAAAACCCGAGCTCCATACAGAGAAACAGAGGACTTCTCTATATACCGCCATTTGCGAATAACACATTAAAATTTGCTGATATCTTTATTTTGCTCAGTCATCCTTCGTATGCCTTTAAGAGTGTCAGTTTCTTGTGAATTTTAGTCTGCTACTCAATTTACAAAACACTGAAACAATTATCCTCTTGTCAAATCGCCATACAGACATATTAAAGGATTTACTGAGAGATAATCTTCATGGTGAAGTCTGGTTTGGTCATGTTTATGAAGAACTGGTTACTAAGGAGATACGGTTATATACATAGATAAATGACCCCACTGGTCAAACTTGAAGGATACTATCTCAGCGTGAATTTTTCCAAATAGTTTGATGTTGATAGAGAGTGGAAGTAAACAAAGGCTTAGATGATGTAAAGGTTCCTTCTTTGATGATAGACTAACGGAGAGCAACATTTTAACAGAATAACATTCTGTCAGATTCAAAATAACAAATATCGTATCACCTACTTTTTTTACTTTAATCAATCAACAAAATGGCAGAAATCCATCAGTTTTATCATTCTGACATTGGATAGTGGGAATTCTTTAGAAAAATGGAGGACTGACTTCAAGTTTCATGAACTTGAAATAAGCCTGTGTTTTATCTGGATTTACATTGATAAAATATCTGGAGACTTCATTTTTTTTTTTTTAAACACTAAGGGTTGTGCAAAGAGAGAAGCATTTAACATAGAATTTGAAGAGCTGTAGAGTTTAAATAGCTGAATGGAGACATTTAAATGTGTTATTCCAAAAGTGTGTTTTTATAAATTTGGGCATAGTGTATGTGTAAATGGATAAACCTCGTGTTGAATAGTGATCACATCACACGTGAATGGATGTAGCTAACATGCAATAACGGTTTTAAATGTGTGATAACGAACCCAACATAGACGTGTCAACAGATAAAATATGTTTTTATGGATATACAATTCATAGGCCAGAACAGATTTAGCACACAGGTGTAAATGGATCTCTATTGCACATAAAAAGGAAATATAACACATATGTTATCAGAAATAACACAAGAAGGAATGATTAAGCAGCCGGAGGTTTTATTTAGTGTTCAGTTATAGTTCCTTAAAAATGGAAGTGTCATATTTATGAACCAGTGCTTAGTGGAATTTCTGTCCGGAAATCAAAGGCGTGTTTGTTTAAGTGGATTATAAAACCAGAAATTGGATCAACCTGGATATGGCTTCTTCCAAGGACCCAACCACAGGTAGGTGATTGCTATATTATTGTCAAAATTTCAAAAAATTTTTATCATAGTTACAGCTCAATTATTATGCTGTTTTAGGTATATATCAGGTGAAATCAAAAGTAATTTAGTAGCTTCGACAGTATTTCAGTCATAAAGCGACGTCCAGCTCATTACAGGTGGAGGAAGACCCCGAATGCATGGAGGCATCTGGGTAGAACCACCGACTTTTGAGGGCAACTTGGTCCAGTGGTTACATGTCTGACTGCAGATACCTAGGCTGTGGTGGTTCAAACCCCATTGAGGCAAGGGTTTTTCATGGCCTTCCTAGGGGCAAAGTACTGTTCATACTCAAAAACCGTTGTATCAAGTGCTCAAATTAAACATAAAATAAAATGAAGTATTTTTTAGCTTTGACTTCCAACCCAATCCCAAGAGTATATACAGTACACTCACGATGGAACATAGTAGCACCTGACCATGCTATTATTTCTTTCACTCCATCCAAACTTTGTTCCATCACATCTTTTTACATTGAATAAAGAACAAATTCTGCCAGAACCTGAGACTTGCTTCGTATTACACCGTTACTTCGTTTCATTGTATTTTCTTCCATCATGACTAGACTGTATTGTCATTCATGATGGTTGATTGCAAACCACATCATGAATATTCAGTGGGAAGAATTCCTAAACATTGAGGGTTGTAGAATTCCTAGAAATTTAATATTTGAGTATAGTCTGGGTTTTCCTTAAGAATCAGAGTAGAAGGCTAATAAGAGGCAGAGGGGTCTGGGGGTCTTACATTTTCTTGTGATTTTTTTTTTCTCAATTTCTTTGAATTATTTCCATTTTTTCAAAATTTGACAAATTTGAGGTGACCAGGTAAGAATATGAGGTGGTCAAATCAGTGCCACCAGCTGCCTCTCAAAGAAAACCCTGATAGTGATATAAGAGAAAAAACAAAAGAAGAAATTCGCCTCTAAGTATTAACTATTTAAGTATTACTAATTAAGTATGGTTGGTGGATACAAGCTGGATCAGCTTGCTTGTAATTTGCATGCTGATCAGGTTCTCCTGTGTTTCTGCTCATCAGTTACTTGAATGTTACGATGATTCAATTCTTAGGAAGAAATGTTTTCAGTTTTTTGTTTTTTTTCAGTGATTTAAATGACTTATATACAATCTGTTTATGTTTTAATAATTATAATGATTGTTTTATTGAGTTAAATTTAGGCATTTGAGATGTAATCAACAATATAACACTGTAGATTTAGAGAGAATAGAAACAGGTATTATGTTGGATTAGAATAGAAAAAAAAAATGCTTATTTCAAACTGTGAGTTCAAATTCTTCTATTGATTTAGTTGTTACAAAATCGTAAATTTTGTTTATTTTGGAGGATGGTTATCATCTGGATTAAGTGTCGCTAATTCTGTAAATTACAGAGCGCGGAAATTTCTTGTCATAGGGACCTACTGCACTTCATAAATGGTTGGTTGTTATTTATTGGTTTGAACTAATATGGATCATGTAACGTGACCTCCAGTGGCTAGTCAGGTTATGTTCAGGTATAGACGGGGTGGTTTATGCCAGGTATGAGTGTAGTAGATGATCGTAATCTATTGACCTATTTGTGTAGTACTGAAGCCTGCTTAGTACGTCAGCTCCAAATTAGATGCAGTGATTTTTTTTAAAGACTATTTTTACTACCTGTGGTTCTCTTTATGGTAAAATTTAACGTTATAAGTAAAGAAATTGGGAAATTATTAGAATGAAAATGTTTTAAGGTAACAATAAAGTTATCTAATTATTATAAGTGGTGTATGTCCAAGAAGGTTTCAAATCAACATTGTAAGTATAAAAATAACACAAATTTCATCAAAATTCCATGAATTATTACTTTTGAAACATGTTATGGCTATCATTGGAAAAATAGGTAGTTGTTTTGTGGGAAAAAAATGTTAGTTTTTGAATAGGGGAAACCACCTGTAAAAGGGGTTGCTATGGGAACTCATTGTACTTAGTACTGGTTCTACCCAGGAAAATGTCTCTCTGTGCTGTACACCAGGACACAAAAAACACACCCAGAACTCCCTTTTATCCAACCACACTGTCTCCTTTGAATGCTGTCTCTTCAGTAAAAATAGGACCCCAGTGGAAATGTATGTTGGCTCTTTTGTGTAATATCTTTGACTATAAGGCCTAAATAAATACATCTACAACAACAAGGACTATTTTTCAGGATCTTTAGAGTGAGAACCCTAAGTTCAGTATGAAAAGTGAATCTCATGAAACTTGATATTTCATGGCATGCCATGGTGTTTATTTCGGAAAACATTGGGCCCTTGGTCATCCAGGCATCTTTCTTGAAGAGTAAAAATCTCCGAAAGACTGAAGTACTGTGGAGGAATGTAAAAACTCTGATGAATGAAAATTAAAAAAATCAAGATCAGAATTAGAGTTTCATTCAAGCTGATAGGTTTTTAACTTCATTGGACTAGGGTTGTATGGTAGGGGACTAAGTTTTAACCCTTGACATAATTTAGACTGAAGCAGTCGACACTAACAGTGTCCCAGCTAGGATCCTTTAACCCTTTCCCTCATATAGACTCATTTTGACGCACTCAGTAGGTACCACATAAAGCCTGATCTGCAGAGAACCACAGTTAAACCTTACCAAATTTAATTGTAAAATCCTCATTACCAGACCACTGAGGAGCAGCAAACAGCATTAAACCTGATCAGCCTGCGAGTTACTCGCAGGCTGATCTGGTTTTATGCTGTTCGCATAGGTCTTTTCATGGTGTCCTCTATGAGGGAAAGGGTTAAGCCGAAGGTCACCAACAATTAGGAAGGGACTCCAGAATTGACATGCCAGGGGTTCTGGTGATACACTTACTTTTTGATGAAGAGTAAATTGAAACAGTCACATTTTTTGTAAACCTTTTTGATTTTCTTCATAAAAAACTCTAATGAGTAACCCTCTTTGATAAATTGCAACTTTTCATCCATTGGTTGTGCAAAGAAAGCCATTCTATATTCAGTAACCTGTGACAGGAACTCCTAGTTTTCAGATTGGACTCTTGAATTTCAAAGCAGGTGCTCTGTCAGGATACCTGGATAAAATGTTAGTGTCAAAGTCAAACACTGGACTTATTTTGATGAATTGGCGTTACAGATGATCAGAGTCCCCTCAGTTTGCTCATACAATATTGTTTATTGTGTAACTCAGATTCTGCACGGTTTGCAAAGCATTTATGAACGTCTGTTGTTTCTCTTACCATTTAAAGTTCAGTAAATCAATATTCAGTAAGTCATAATTGTATACATGAATATTCATGAAGTCATGGGTTAATGATTAATCTGTGTAGCATTATTTAGAATAATTAATTATTTTATAGCAGAGCAGCAGATAAGCTTTGTTTTATCGTTTTAACTAATTGTTTTTCAGGAAAAAAAATTGATTTCAAATTCTCATCGTTCAAAAACGAAAATAAAATATGGAAAATGAATTGACAGAATTGTGCTCAAAGATGCTGTCGTTTTGTGTAGGTTTGTTTTTCATGTATACTAGTGCATTGGTAGCAAAAGGAGGTTACTGCACACTCGCAATCTGCAATGCTTTCCCATAACCGCATTTTAATCCATGAAGGATAAAATCCAAGTTCTCCGAAAAATAGCGTTATGGTTGAAAACTCCGCAAGAAAATGTTAAAATCTAAGTGTGGAAGAGTCAGAAAACAATAGAAACATCGGTTGCCAGCTTTTTTATTAAAAAGGAACCAAACCCTTATGAAATCGTGAGCAGATTCTTGAACCATATCATTTCGAACGTCGTTTTATAGCACTGTGGTTCTCTAGTACCGGCAAAATTATTAGATTCTTGGAAATTGTCATTTGACCGTCTTATTATAACATGTTCATATCTTTATGGATAAGATTTTAATGCATGCACACAAGCAATTACATCATTTAAATATTTTACAATTTATTTCCGGTTAATTTTCACATACTGTGACACTATAACCTCATTAGGATATGGAATGGAGTAAAACTAATTGAAAATTCAGAAAAACTATTTAAAAAATGCAGAAAACAAATTGTTCTTGGAAAGTATTGGTAAAAAACTAATTGCCTTAAAAAGCTTGTAGTTTAAACTAATTGCCATCAAAAGTTATCTGTTGCTCTCAGTCTGTTTTATAAGCAGATACATGTTATACAAAAAAGTCTCAAAATTGAGATATTTATCTCAATCATACAATGGCATCCGGAATAGAAAAATATGCATGATTTTTGCAATAAATCACCTATAAAAGATCTTAAATAAAAGGATGTTCTGAATATTAACAACAAGTTTTTCAGAACTCAGAACTTGAGGTACAGGTCCTGAGGTTATAAAACTTTTTCCCAGCTCAACTCAGTTTGAGACTGAAACTTGTTTGCTTATTTTATGTATATCAAAACAAATTGAGTAACTTTGATAGTGAATTTATGTAAATTGTAGCAAGGGCTAATTGTGGAACAGAGAAAGTATAGCAAAAGTTGAAAAACTTAACTGACTAGTACAATTTAACTTTGAGCACAAACTCGAGTTGAACATGAAAAATGTTTATAACCTCGGGGCCTGAACTGGAGATTTTTCATTGGAAAAAAAATCTCAAATTTGTTTAAACAGGGGCTAGGGCAGCCTTCTTGTAACTCACAGACTTCAAAGGTTTTAGAATGTTTCCTTGATTTATTTCTTAATATTAAAAAAACTGATCATATTTTCTGTCCAAATTGTTTACAATTGTATTGGGTTTCTAACAATTTATAGACAGGCATCGGTGAGTGGTAAGGTGGTTGAGATTGGTGAGTGGGTGGATAAAACCTGTGATTTGTCAACACCGGTATTTTGTAGTGTCATTACACAAGTGCAGGCCGATCTGTCCCTGAAGCTATCCCCCTGAATAAATGATGGGTTTGCTCCTCAGTGTAAACAAACACAACAACCGAGCTTTATGATTGCAAGAGTTAAGGCTTTTTGGCACAAAACACACGTCTTTGTTTATCGTTGTCTTGTTGGCAACTGGCTGGGGTTTCACAAATATTTTATACAGGATGATATTTATTATAATTGTTTTTTATATGCAAGATGTGCTCAGTGCATTTATAAAAAGATTGATTGTGCATCACATATGATTTTTGTAATTTTTTAATATTTGATCTTACATTAATATTGCCTTTGGTCACTTGTTGAAATAAGTTTGTCTCAGCCTCCTAAAAAAAAATAAAAAAAAAATATATATATATACATGTATATGAGTAAAATAATGGGTCTGTCGAGTATCCAGAAATAAGACAATTTTTTTTTTTATGTCCTAATGAACTACTAATAATACAGAAATAGAGAATACTAGGTTAAACTTATCTTTATCCAACACTAACCTAGTATTCTATTTTAGCGCTATATGATTGAAATACTATCGCAGCGACGGTAAACCCCAATACAACAACAATACAACATCTATTTATCCTATCATTCTAACTAATAATCTGATAATTTTAAATTAGACACGA
This sequence comes from Solen grandis, assembly GCA_021229015.1. NCBI lineage: Eukaryota > Metazoa > Mollusca > Bivalvia > Adapedonta > Solenidae > Solen > Solen grandis. The sequence continues at coordinate 30,517,580 of CM037789.1, read as the reverse complement.
AAATAAAAGAAAAAAATCTGGATTCTCCCAACTATCTGCCCTTTAGTATTCTTCCGCGTGTGCAAGCAAACAAACCGTTCTGCGTACACACCTAAGTAGTCCCAGGATTTAAAAAACGGTTATAACAATTCACGAACTTTTCGAAACTTTTTATTAAGCATATGCGTTAAGCATTTTCAACTTTCAAATACTCAACAAGAAAAAATATATTTAAAAAGAATAGTATCTTACACGGTTGAGCCCAATACACAAAACACATTTGAACTCAAGAAAGTAGTTCCGATGACGTCAGAGTATATAAAATTTCACGAATGAGTATAAAGCTAAGTTTATTCGATAGGCAGTTTATACCACGATGTGAGTCTGATGATAGGATAAAATTGTTTTTCATATGATTTGTAAGAGGCCTTATTGTTGGGGTCAAACACCATTTTCTTGAGTTGGGGGATAGAAAACTTTTAAGGTAAACAGCAATTTTTAGGGTGGAGGATGCATGCCTATGAACGGCCCTGGAAAAAGAAAAAGGAAATAAAAATTAAAAAAAAAAAAAAATGCAGCAGATTTGGCTATTCTTTAGTTAATGAGGTCACAGTATTGTTTCTCTGTTGAAGGTCAGAATGTAGGGAGTTTGAACAAAGACATTGCAGCATGTGACTGGTATCATTTCTCTTAGTTTGGGTTACTTTCGTGTAGTTTTACAGCCTTAGGGCTATCGTGTTTCCTTTGTAATTCATGTCAGCTTAAGTTAGGGCCATATCTTAAACCATTATTTTGTATTTTTCTGTTTTATTGCAAATAAAAAAAAATTAAACGTTTTTATTTTTTATTCTCTTTATCCTTATTTGACAGAGTTCCAGATATTTTTTTTACCCTGGGGGTACTTTTAAAAGTATGAGGGTAAATGGAGATAATGTAAATCCCATAAAGGGTAAAATGCAAAATTTTCAATTTTTGATGATAGATGAGGACATGATTCAGGGCTTTTTTTCCGAAATTTGGGAAGGGGCCTTAGCCTTCTATTTTGGGAAATTGAAACGCGATTTCGGGGCGTTTTGGGAAAAAGGTAGACTCAATTCACATGTATACACAGTAATATTCTAACAGTCTTATGAATCTTAAAGAATCAAAACGAATTGATATAACAACTAGACATAAAACAGAGCTGTCTTTGGTTCAAATCGCTGCACTATTTAAAATGGTACTAATGTCCATAAACAATCTTCCTCCTTGGTGTCAACACCAGACTAGCACTAGCTGCAAAAATGTTTTGGCATTCACCAGATAGAGCCAAATCTCTTAAGTTGGAGGCAGATTTTTTAACAAGTGGCTCCAATATATTTTTGTGTTTATATAATTATGCTTTAGTTGAAATGTCAAATGCACATTCATTTGGTACATTATATTTAAAAATAAATAGAAATAATAAACATGTACATTATTATTGAAATAAAGACATTACAACTTTCTTTCACAATATTTCAATTGAAAATTAGATTAATGAAATTAACTCTAAGTTTTATATAGAAAATTGTTAAAATATTTTGTCAAATTTTAAAAATAAATCATTCAAAATAAATGGTGATATAATTATTATATAAAATACTTTAAAAAAAATTAATATCAATATGTTTAAATATTACATGTATAAAAGACTAATAATAAATCAAAAATGAAATTTAAAAAAAAAAAAAAATTGAGTATGTTATGTTTGGGGGACGTTTCATTTTGGCAACGTTTTTCACTTTTTCCTTAGCAATAAGGAATTGGTTATTTATACATCAAGGTAAATAACTGATGTGTTTATGTATTGAAAACTTACTTGGTGAACCGAACAACTAATCTGAATGTTTTAAAAAGATAAACAAGCAATAAAAATGCTAATGTATCTTCGCAAACAGCTGCCATTGACTGAGATGATTGCGCAACTTCATAACAGCTCTCTAAATGAAGGTAAAACAATAGTCGGTAGAAGGTGTGACAAATGATAGTCGTCCAATAAAATCCGAGTATTCCACATTGAGCCTTAGAATGCGTGTTGATTGGGTCATCGAACAGCAGGTGCGTTACTTTAAGTAGTATGCAGTGTAGAGTGACGTATAATTTTGTGCATTACGGAAACAACTGCATTACTGTTTTTTTTTCTCTGTATTAATGAATATTCGCTTATAGGTTTAAGGAGAAAAATAGTTGGAACATATTGGGAATTTTATCATTAGATTTTGGGAATTCTTTTGGCCAAAATTGGGAAAAATATAGCCTTTTTACGATTGGGAAGTCACCGAAGATCGGCCTCTAATATAGAAGGAAAAAAAGCCCTGTGATTACATTATAACAAAAAGAATAAGTGCTGTATTACGTAATAGTGTATTATGTTACTGCCTACATAGGTAATGAACACAATAACTGGGGCCGCCGTGGCCGAGCGGTTACAGTCGTGGACTACAAATCTCTCAGCCCCTCACTTTGGGTTCGAATCTCTGTAGGGACTTCAGATTTTTTATGTGAGGAAGCCTTCCAGCTGGCTTGCGGTAGGTCGGTGGTTCTACCCGGGTACCTCTGTGTACTCGGGGTCTTCCTCCACCTGTAATCAGCTGGACGTCGCTATATGATTGAAATACTATCGCAGCGACGGTAAACCCCAATACAACAACAACAACACAATAACTATTTCTTTTTACAGTTTGTACTTGTTTTATATTCAGTTCAGTCACTAACACAACTTCTTATGAATAGATATTGTGGCTCTTTGTTTGTATGCATCCATTAGCCTCTTCTTCCTTCTCTCTTTCCTTCTTAGCCATGTCCTGACATACTTTGATGGGTTGTAGTTCAGCACTAGTGGTCCAAGAAGAAAGACAGTCATCAGGGCTTCTAAGGACCCATCCTTGAGAGCAGCTCTGAAACATAAGTTTCCTAAATTAAATCCTAGAACAACATAGTGCCAGACAAGTGTAATGCAATGTAATATAAGTGAAAAGTTAAAGTTTAAATGCCTTGCCAAATGAGATTATGAGAGAGGGTGTAATATTAAATTCATCATTTGACAGAAGATTTTTGAAATTTTAATTTTAGTCTACTTCATCAATGATATATAACTATGATTATTTCATTTATCATACCTTCAATCTGTGTGAGCACTAAAGGAACACTCACACTCAACACTGCATGGAGACCTCCATACACAGACCAATTGCTGCAAGTTTGGCAAAGTTTGGATATATGAGGTGGTCTGGTGTTTCAGAATAATTTTCTTGCAGTATTCCTGGAGGGAATGTTGTCCGTAACATCCCTGTGACATGGTCTTTGCACCCTGCATTTCTTTATTGAGTTCAGCACCATCAAGTAAAGCAGGCACAGGTGTTTCATGAACTATGTCATCCAGAGTTTTCTTTGTAACTTTTGGCTCACAATACAAACTAGTAATACACTGAAAAGCACCCTGGTTATCTGATGTGTACGATAAAGGCTCCAACAGAACACCTAGACTATCTTAGACCTCAGAATCATTCTTTCTAATTCTTTTCCTAATATTGCTTATCGAACTATCAATGAAAGCTAATTTAACTGTCTCAAAATCCTTAACAGACTGATCCTTTTTGTAATTTTTCAAAATCTCTCCTTTGTATGATGCCTCAAAAGTTTCAGTGTTTCGTCTCATTTCCAGTATTAACCACTGCCTTCATGTGACTTAATGTATTCAAGCTTTCCAACAGTACCTTCAGTCAATCGGAAAACACCAGAGAAAACTAAAGAGAGCATGACAAAATTCCTAATTTTGTGTGAATGTCAAGCATAAATCCCGCATGCAATGCAGTTTTTTAATGTGAAAAGTACTTAAACAAACCCTTGGCTGAAGTATTTTCTATTGCCAAATTTGAGAGAGTTGCAAGTAAAGATGCAAAAGAGTCATATATATACAGCCTCAACTTACCTCTTCAGTCCAAGCCAACATATAGCATGGGGTTACTTGAGATGTCTGGTTCATTTCATAAATCCTGCATAGCCTGTTTATTTATCGTAAAAGTTGATGCAGACATAAAGTTATATAAGCTTTTGAACATTTCTTTGAATTTTTTCATGGTGTCATTTTTCATAGCATCAGTTATAGCTAAATTAAATCTATGGGCTATGCAGTGGGTGTTTGAATCATTAATGGGCTAAATTTAAGACCTCAGCTGCACACCAACACCAGCATCCCTGCCCATCATTACACTGGCTCCATCTGTGGCAAGGTCAGACACATTTTGTCAGGTCTAAACCTAGAGAAGTAATGATGTTATGAATTTCTTCAACAACAGTGTGTGCACAGCCAGTGCAGAGATCTCAGCACTTGCTAAGAAGGAAGTTATTACTTCACCAGTTTTAACATATCAAACACAAATTGACAACTTTTTACTGACAGTTATGTCTGTACTTTCATCAAGAAGTAATGCAAAAAAGTTGGAGCTGTTGATTTCACTGACCAAAGCCTTTTTAGCTCACCTGAGCACAAAGTGCTCAAGGTGAGCTTTTGTGATCGCCCTTCGTCCGTCGTCGTCCGTCGTGCGTCGTCAGTCGTCCGTCGTCAACAATTTGCTTTAAACGACATCTCCTCTGAAACCGCTGGACAGAATTTAATGAAACTTGGCAGGAATGTTCCTTGGGTGAGGCTCTACAAAAGTTGCTAAAATAAAGTTGATCCATGAAGAACTCTGGTTGCCATGGCAACAAAAAGAAAAATAATTTGAAAACTTTAAAAATCATCTCCTTCAAAACTACTGGCCAGATTTCAAAATAATTTGATACAGATGTTCCTTGGGTCAACCTCTACCAAAGTTGCTAAAATTATTCCGATCCGTAAAAAAACATGGCCACCAGGGGCGGGGCTTATTTGCCTTATATGTATATAGAGAAACCTTTAAACAACATCTCCTCTGAAACCACTGGACAGAATTTGATTAAACTTGGCAGGGATGATCCTTGGGTCAACTTTCACAAAAGTTGCTAAAATAAACTTGATCCATGTAGAACTCTGGTTGCCATGGCAACAAAAAGGGGAAAAAAATGAAAACTTTAAAAATCATCTTCTTCAAAACTACTGGCCAGATTTTAAAATAAATTGGTACAGATGTTCCTTGGGTCAACCTCTACCAAAGTTGCTAAAATTATTCCGATCCGTAAAAAAACATGGCCACCAGGGGCGGGGCTTATTTGCCTTATATGTATATAGGGAAAACTTTAAACAACATCTCATCTGAAACCACTGGACAGAATTTGATTAAACTTGGCAGGGATGATCCTTGGGTCAACCTTCACAAAAGTTGCTAAAATAAACTTGATCCATGTAGAACTCTGGTTGCCATGGCAACAAAAAGAAAAAAAAAATGAAAACTTTAAAAATCATCTTCTTCAAAACAACTGTCCAGATTTTAAAATAAATTCGTACAGATGTTCCTTGGGTCAACCTCTACCAAAGTTGCTAAAATTATTCCGATCCGTAAATAAACATGGCCGCCAGGGGCGGGGCTTATTTGCCTTATATGTATATAGAGAAACCTTTAAACAACATCTCCTCTGAAACCACTGGACAGATTTAGATTAAACTTGGCAGGGATGATCCTTGGGTCAACCTTCACAAAAGCTGCTAAAATAAACTTGATCCATGTAGAACTCTGGTTGCCATGGCAACAAAAAGAAAAAAAAAATGAAAACTTTAAAAATCATCTTCTTCAAAACAACTGTCCAGATTTTAAAATAAATTCGTACAGATGTTCCTTGGGTCAACCTCTACCAAAGTTGCTAAAATTATTCCGATCCGTAAATAAACATGGCCGCCAGGGGCGGGGCTTATTTGCCTTATATGTATATAGAGAAACCTTTAAACAACATCTCCTCTGAAACCACTGGACAGATTTAGATTAAACTTGGCAGGGATGATCCTTGGGTCAACCTTCACAAAAGCTGCTAAAATAAATTTGATCCATGTAGAACTCTGGTTGCCATGGCAACAAAAAGAAAAAAAATATGAAAACTTTAAAAATCATCTTCTTTAAAACTACTGGCCAGATTTTAAAATAAGTTGGTACAGATGTTCCTTGGGTAACCTATTTATCTCAGGTGAGCGATTTAGGGCCAACATGGGCCTCTTGTTATAATTCTCAGCTATTATATAATATCCTGAATCTCTTTAATTTTTTGTCCAGTTTAAGTTTTGGTAAGGCATTTCAGCACCATTTATTCTCAGCAATTCTAAAATAGCATTTAACTGATTAAGTGGTATTTCATTCTTAATTAATGAGTAAACAGAACAAAGGTATCATTTAATTGCAAGGATATACAGCAAGTGTTGATAAAATTAATTTAGGTAAACCCGTCTGTTTCACCGAGATGGAATCCAGCAGCTACATCAATCCCCCTTGGAAGAGTAGAGAGAGAATTACGTTTGGTATTGATACAGCTTAAAAAATAATGTGTCAAGTTGCACATTTCATTCGAACTTCGTTTTCAGTCTCAATTATATGCAACCATGGAAACACCTTTTGCCAGTTTTCCAAAGTTAAATGATTCACATTGGTGTGAGCCTTTTTCTTTTGAAACACGGCGTTGATGATTTCGTCGATGATAGGGCTCTTTAACATCTTCGTCAACAACGCAGTTGTGACAAAGAAATTGCTGATTCTCTGTTGTTTTGTTTTTGAACAGTCCATTATATTGACTACTTTCGTTTCTGAATTAAGCCAAGTGCTTGTCTGGTTCCCAGCCTTCTATGAGAGAGTAAATAAGGGAAAAGAACTCCAGACTAGACAAACGCTTGCTACCATAATGCAAAATCGATCAATATTATATTCACCAAATGCCAAGACGATGCAGATAACGCTGTAGTTAAGTTTCGGTTTCTAAAATTAACAGATACTGATTGGAACCCAGTCAATTCGTTTAAGAAAGTAGGGACCGCAAAGACAAAAACGTTTTGATTTTTCTTTCCTTGCGTATGTGAAAAGGAGCGTGTGTAAACAAACACATCAAAATTATATCATAATGCGTTTCTAATTAATTTTGAAGGGTAAATTACGCCGATATGCACGTTATCTGGAACTCCATTTGAAATAGAAGCAACAATCTTACATAAGGTTTTTAGTTTCAGATACAGTCAGGGTGCCCACTGGGCTTTGTAACTAGGGATACAATTTTCTGAACTTTGTACCCCTTCATATAGAGAATTCCTATAATTTTAGGGGTACACAGCCAATTTTGGGGTAAAAAATCCTCTACAGGGGGCACATGGGCTTTAAGAATATTTGTAAAGAAATAATCTATTTGTATATTTTATTAGAGATATAAGAATTAAGAAATTCTTTCCTAGGTATTGGAAATATTATCTAGTACAGAACAAAACAGAACAATTTGTTCTGTGTTATTCCATAGTGCTAAGAATGGTTGGTGGGATTTGAGTCTGACTGCAGTCCTTTACAGTTTAGACATATATAAGCCGTTTTTTTAACTTGGTTTACTATAGAAAAGCCACTGATCTTGGTCATAACTGATTTAATGAGGTGTCTTTTAAACTGACAAGGTACAAAGGAGTTGTGGATGGAATAAAACTTGATCAGCCTAAGTGTTACTACCAGACTGACTGATAACTCGGGATTTTTCCTGTGAGGAAATTGGCTTGCTGATTCTACCGTGTGCCTCTCTGTACCAGGGCCTGTGGGCCCTCTTTCTGTATTAATCATGGTCCTTCAAGTGCTGAAACAGATTTCAGTGTAGATGCAAGCATCCAATGATTTGGTGTTAAATGCTCTTTTGCTCAAAGTCTATAAAGGCATGCATTTACTATAAAATTCCTATGCTCACTTGATGGACCATGATCACAATTTCATGATGGACTGAAACACTGTCACAAAGTGACTGTGAACTACAAGACATCAGGATTTACACCCCTGCACTGATCAAGGTTAATGCAGGCCACTAATAAAATGATGTGTTTTATGTGCCCCTTGATTCTCACGTAACTGTAATGCAGGCTGATCAGGTTTTATCCTGTTCACTATTTTTCAGTATCTGGACACTGGAATACCTGTTCATTGTGAAAACTGCTTACAGTCTCATCAGGCTTAACCTCATGAATATTCATGTACAAATTTATGACTGGATGAATATGAATTATCTGAACTTCAAATGGTATATATGAAATCATGAATTTTTCTTTGCCACAAGGACTGTGTAGAAACTGAACTACAATATCATATGAGCAAACAGAGGAGACCCTGATCAGACAGCTCCTTTAGGACCTGTCTGATCTGGGTGTGCTCTGTTTGCCATTGCGTTGAAATAAGTCTGTATGAAATAAAGGGTAAATACTGATCTAAGTTCCAGCAGTGGAAAGTCCAGCCCCAGCTTGACCCAGATTGTCGAGGAATTATTTCTCATTGACTACAAGGTCAGGCTCTTTCTAACAGAATCACAAACAAATGCATGTATTCTTTTGTATAAACTAGGTCAACCATTGATCACATGATAAACAAGCCATCGGATAATCTGATAATTTTAATTTTAATATAGATATTAACATGGGAATGGTCTACTAGGTGGTATAAGGTGATATTTTAGAGCGCTGGGGACCAGCAGAACAAATATTGTGGGTTTTACAGACTGTTTTCTCACCAAATCAAACTGGTGTACAAGCATACTAAAGGGTTTAGTGTTGATTTTATCACAGAAACTTGGGTTTTCTTTCACATGTTGTGCACGCTCAAGATTGTATCAGTTTCAAAAGCAGTAAATCTTCTGCACGAAATAGACTGGTTTACTTTTCTGTACATGCAGAGAGTTTCAAAATAGACTGGCACAGTTTTTTTTTTTAAAATTATTATAATTATTAATGATGGATTAATTAAGCTGGGCTAGAAAATAAGCCTAAACAAGAATTCATCCGCCAAGTCAAATTAAAAAAAAATATTGTTTTAGATGTAGTAAATATTTTGCTGGAAAAAATAAACAACAATAAACAAAAATCTAACTGTTGCATTATTTCTCATTAAGTCAGAAAATGAAGTTCATTAAATTAATATTAAAACCTTGATTTAGACTTGTTTTAAAGCCTTGGCAAACAGAGCAGACCTAAGGAGCTGTCTGATCAAGGTCAGTTCTCTGTTTGTTCATACATAGGGATTTCCTTTTTATTTAACAATGATTTTTTTTTTTTTTGGAAAACAAAAATTTCGCCAGGAATTATGGGGATTTTAGACATTCAAAATTTCAATTATTGCCGGACAATATTAGATTTGTGTGTGATTTTAACTAATGATTCAAGGAGAAAATCAAAACTTAAGCTTTTAGCTTTCGATTCAGTCCTATTCTGTATTATCATGCATGTGAATTGTACTGTTATATTTGATTAAAAAACATGTTACAACTAAATTATTTTTATTGCCAATCAGTTATTATTAATGAAAACCCTGTAAATATTTTGGTAGCTCCTTTTTTTAACAGTCTGCACAGCAAAAAAATCTATTTCACAACACCATTTAGAGTTCATTTAGTTTACTTAGGTCTTTAACCATACTTTTATACACAAGGTAAAGGGTTACTATTTAAATGAGGTCATATATATGCAATTTATAGCGTGTTGGATTTTGTATAAGTAGGTCATACAGAAAGCAGTTCTATAATGGTGAATAGATTTAACAGACACTGATCTGGTTTTATTTTTGTCATTTCAGGTTTTTAAATTTTCTTGTCTTTTTTTTTTTCAAATGGGTGTTAATTATGTGACCCTTTGACATAGGTACACTTAAAAATATTATGAGTTTGTACATTATACAGTAACTGGGAAAGGAGGGGTGCCCTGTGCCATAGTCTCATTTAAACAGAAAATGTCACACTGAAGTTTTTTAAGAAGTCATTTTAAATGTAGTTTTTTAATCTAATCAAGGTTTACTGTGTTCCATTCTCATCTCCAAGGTATTTGGAAAGTAATTTGAACAACTTATAAATGTGGCAAGCTGATATAATGCTACACTGGTCACATATATATAGGTCATTCATTAAAAGCCTTCATGTGGCAAAGGGTTAAGTGAGAAAGTTGTCAGCTGCTTGCAGAGGGTCAGAATAAATGACCAAAGATATTACCAAAAAAAAAAATAAAAAAAATGTTGAACCTCATTCTGATCTTTGAGTATGAAATTTTAGGGGTTGGGGGTGCAAAATCATTAGCCCAGTTTGCTATTATATTGCCTATGAAACTTAGTTAATGAGGTCAGACGCACCTGCCGACTTCCTGTCTCTAATGGGCTTGTATTTTTTAATTAAGCAGTTCATAATAAGCTGGTATAAGTAAGGAACAGGTGGTGACAACCTTGCAACAGTTGTTTTTAATTTTATGTATGGTTTTTATCTTCACTTCCTGCTGTATTCTTTTTTGGCCCTTTTTGATATAATTATTACAGTGAATTTTTTCTGCGGACATAAATAATGCTACAATTTTGCTGATTTATAATGTATTAAATTTAACTTTGTGGAGTCGTCTCCTAGAAAACATGAGTCCTATTTAATGGAAAGTTCTTGTTTTACTTTTCATGGATATAAGTTCCTATAACCACCCATGGAATCCAGAAAAGTTAGTTCCCCATGAAAATAAATGATTAATACTCTAGCATGGGATCTGTTGGTCGAGCCTCAATTATAAACTATTTTTGACGCATTGGCAAATAGAGCAGACCCAGGTCAGATTGTTCCTTCCAGAACTCCTCATTTTGGTCCATTTATACCATTAAAATTACATAAATTAATATTCATGAAGTGACTTATTTGACATGAATATTCATGAGGTAAAGATGGAAGTCAAGAAGATAAATTGAGTAATTTGTTCATTACCACTCCATAATTATGTCACTTAAGTTAAAGATCCTGATAAAATTTTCAGTCTGAACACGTACTTTAAATCACAGTGAGTCACTTTAAAAACCAGTGGGAATCACAAATAATTTACTCCTGAATTGCAGCTAAAAATGTGAAGATTTTCTACATTAACTGATCCACTGAAGTCTGAAAAATGGGCACTAATTGTCATAGTTGTAGATTAATGTCCGACACTAATTATTGTCTCACCTGAAATGTTCTACTTCAAGTAGCACACTGTATAAAATATGGCTTTCATTTCCGTAACAACACTTGGTGCTAAGTAATATTCAAATTTTCAAATTAGGTAGCAATGCATTACACTATCCCATTTTAACTAAATTAATTCACATTAATGACATAAAGTATTACCTTATAATAACAACAACCTAATGCTGGCTTAATGATAAAACCATTTATAAAAAAATTAATTATCTAAGTGCATGGCATAGTGAATTTCTCTTCTCTGAGTATTTCAGTATTACATAGTGCTAAGTATTGTAGTTAGGAAATCCTAGATAGAGAGCCTTTTGGGGCAATTTTTAAACCATCTGATGGAGGCTTGATTGACACTTATATTACCCTCTTTTATAACGTTCAGTAACCTCCTTGGTATTAATTAGCTCTGATATAGTTAGCTGGCTCACCTACCATTTATGGGAAAGTATACCTAAGTTCTGATGACATTATTAAACCCTTGAAATTTACTCATTTTGTTGGTGTATCAAATCTGGAGTGATGATGCATATTATGCAGGATATAGTAGGTCAAATCTGGAGTGATCATATGTATTGGGTCAAATCTGGAGTGATCATATGTACTGGGTCAAATCTGGAGTGATTATATTTACTGGGTCAAAGCTGAAGTGATGATGCATATTATGCAGCAATAGGTCATATGTACTGGTTCAAATCTGGAGTGGTGATATTTACTGGGTCCAATCTGGAGTGATGATGCATATAATGCATACTATATTATAGTAGGCCAAATCTGGAGTGATCATATGTACTGGGTCAAATCTGCAGGGGTTTTCTTAAGTGGACGCCCACTTGCCTGCGCCGGGTTAAAATCTCTGCGGGCAAGTGATTTTTCAAAGAAGAAAGCCCGGCAGGCAAGTTTATTTATGTAATTGAAATCTTTCTTTTTATTTATTTTCTATAGTATATCAGGGGTAAAATGCTAGCAAAATGTCTTTGATACATTAATATTGTACATATTTAGTTTTAAACATTACAAACACCAACTAACTTAAAGATCTGACAACCTGTTTTCACTGGGGGCTAGTTTATGTTCAAAGTAACTTGCTCCCTGGACAAGTGAAAGACAAATCTTTAAGTGAACCCCTGATCTGGTGTGATCATTATGTACTGGGTCAAATCTGGAGTGATCATGTGTACTGGGTCAAATCTAGAGTGATCATGTGTACTGGGTCAAATCTGGAGTAATCATGCTTAAAGTGGGTAAAATCCTGTGTATTGGGTCAGATCATGAATCAGGAGTTGTCATGCATAAAGTAGGTGAAATCTGGAGTGATCATGCATAAAGTGGGTGAAATATGAAGTGATCATGACTGTTTACTGGGTGAAATCTGGAGTGATCATGCATAAAGTGGGTGAAATATGTAGTGATCGTGCATAAAGAAGGTGAAATATGGAGTGATCATGCATAAAGTGGGTGAAATATGTAGTGATCATGACTGTTTACTGGGTGAAATCTGGAGTGATCATGCATAAAGTAGGTGAAATATGAAGTGATCATGACTGTTTACTGGGTGAAAACTGGAGTGATCATGCATAAAGTAGGTGAAATATGAAGTGATCATGACTGTTTACTGGGTGAAATCTGGAGTGATCATGCATAAAGTAGGTGAAATATGAAGTGATCATGACTGTTTACTGGGTGAAATCTGGAGTGATCATGCATAAATTGGGTGAAATATGAAGTGATCATGACTGTTTACTGGGTGAAATCTGGAGTGATCATGCATAAAGTAGGTGAAATATGAAGTGATCATGCATAAAGTAGGTGAAATATGGAGTGATCATGCATAAAGAAGGTGAAATCTGGAGTGATCATGCATAAAGTGGGTTAAATATGGAATGATCATGAATAAAGTGGGTTAAATCTGGAGTGATGATGCATAAATTGGGTGAATTCTGGATTGATCATGCATAAAGTGGGTGAAATATCGAGTGATCATGCTTAAATTGGGTGAAATCTGGAGTGATCATGCATAAAGTGGGTGAAATATGGAGTGATAATGCATAAAGTGGGTGAAGTATGGAGTGATCATGCATAAAGTGGATGAAATCTGGAGTGATCATGCATAAAATGGGTGAAGTATGGAGTGATAATGCATAAAGTGGGTGAAGTATGGAGTGATCATACATAAAGTGGATGAAATCTGGAGTGATCATGCATAAAATGGGTGAAGTATGGAGTGATAATGCATAAAGTGGGTGAAGTATGGAGTGATCATACATAAAGTGGATGAAATCTGGAGTGATCATGCATAAAATGGGTGAAGTATGGAGTGATCATACATAAAGTGGGTGAAGTATGGAGTGATCATACATAAAGTGGATGAAATCTGGAGTGAATCAGTGATCATGCATAAAATGGGTGAAGTATGGAGTGATAATGCATAAAGTGGGTGAAGTATGGAGTGATCATACATAAAGTGGATGAAAGGTATATGAAGTGATCATATGTAGCAGGTCAAATTTTGAGTGAGGTCAAAACTTTGATCATACCATTGGTAACTTGTCAGGTTCTATACCAGTTATATACAGGTTAGGCCTCAAGTTCTCACAGAAATTGAAAATCATACTCGGATATTCAAGCTTAGCCTGAAATAAGATTATCACACTCAACTAAGTTTGGTCAACGAGTGGTGTTTACAGTCTTTTAAGCACATTCTCAAGTGACACTGAGAACACTCTGTCATGTAACTTTAGCTTGAGAATGATTTTTGAGTAAGAACATCTTTTTCAGGAACACCACTCAAATATCTTACTCAGGTTCAAACTCATACTTGAATGGCATTAATTTTGAGTATTATAAGCTTGAGATCATACTTAACCCTTTCCCTCATTATAGACTCATTTTGATGCACTCAATAGGTACCACATAAAGCCTGATCTGCAGAAAACCACAGTTAAACCTTACCAAATTTAATTATAAAGTCCTCATTTCCAGACCACTGAGGTGCAGCGAACAACATAAAACCTGATCAGCCTGCGAGTTACTCGCAGGCTGATCTGGTTTTATGTTGTTCACATAGGTCTTTTCATGGTTTCCTCTATGAGGGAAAGGGTAAGTTTATTTTGAGAACACAGGGTCTGGGTTTGTGAAAAATATGTCACATAGTCAAGGGTTAATTCCCGGATGACCTCATGATTATAAGGGGACCGTTCACAGTCCTTACATTCCTGTCCGTTTTGTAAATGTCCAGTCAATAGGATTTCAGACCAGCAAGGAAAACAAACTGTCACAAAAGCTACCTAGGTAAATATTGTCCAGTTGATAAACATTCAGGAATTTAAACACAGATTGACAGCCGATTAATCCGGAGATGAAAGCTTTCCCATTGAGAGGAATGATTAATACAGTGTGTTAATACAGTGTGTTTAAGTTTGGTATGTGAGGGTCAGGAGTAGAAAATCCTCCAGAGTTAACATGAAAATGGTTGCTTTATTTCTTTTCCTTTTTTTAGCTCGACTATTCGGAGAATATGAGAGCTATTCTACTCGCCCCGGTGTCGGCGTCGGCAGTCATATCTAAGAAACCCAAAGTTGTATTGCAATCAATCTCCACACAAGTCTTTCTAGGCACAAAACAAACCTAGAGAACCAAGAGGGACAACTCTTGATTGAATTTTACTCAAATTATGGGCCTTTTTCAACTTAGAAATTTGCGTTAACATTTTTGGTTAAAGTTTTTCTACAACTAAGTTAATATCATAACTCTGTAACCACTTGGTGTATTGGATTTAAACTTTACACAAGTCTTCCTAAGCATGAAACCAACCTGCAGAACCAAGATGGACAACTCTTGCTAGAATTTTACTTAAATTATGGGCCTTTTTCGACTTAGAAATTTGCGTTAACATTTTTGGTTAAAGTTTTTCTGCAACTAAGTTAATATTATAACTCAGTAAGCACTTGGTGTATTGGATTTAAGCTTCACAAAAGTCTTCTTAAACATGAAATGGACCTGCAGAACTAAGATGAACAACTCTTGCTAGAATTTTACTCAAATTATGGGCCTTTTTCGACTTAGAAATTTGCGTTAACATTTTTGGTTAAAGTTTTTCTGCAACTAAGTTAATATCATAACTCTGGTACCACTTGGTGTATTGGATTTAAACTTCACACAAGTCTTCCTAAGCATGAAATGGACCTGCAGAACCAAGATGGACAACACTTGCTAGAATTTTAATCAAATTATGGGCCTTTTTCGACTTAGAAATTTGCGTTAACATTTTTGGTTAAAGTTTTTCTGCAACTAAGTTAATATCATTACTCAGTAAGCACTTGGTGTATTGGATTTAAACTTCACACAAGTCTTCCTAAGCATGAAATGGACCTGCAGAACCAAGATGGACAACACTTGCTAGAATTTATTTAAATTATGGGCCTTTTTCGATTTAGAAATTTGCGTTAATATTTTTGGTTAAAGTTTTTTGCAACTAAATTAATGTCATTACTCAGTAACCCCTTGGTGTATTGGATTTAAACTTCACAAAAGTCATCCCAGACATGAACCAAACCTGCAGAACCAAAATTTTAATAAATTTAATTAATTAAATTTAATTAATTAAGTTAATAATAATTATTAAATACTTACAGAAAATTAAAAAATTGCATTAACTTTTTTTTTTTAATATTTAATTTAACAAGACAACCAACATATCAAAGATGAACTTTTCCTTGAATTTTTTTTTGAATTATGACCTGAGTTTTACTTAGAATTAAAGAGAACATACTGCTAAATTGAGTCACATAAATTATTTTAATACCGCTTTAATACTATGGTATTGCGTCACTATCAAATACCCGAATAGTCGAGCAAGCTGTCTTTCGGATAGCTCTTGTTTCTTTTTTTCTCTCTCAGTCTCTGTCACGTCATTTATATTCTAGATTTTTTGGCTGTCTCTCTCACTGTTCCTTTCTTCAAGTCTGTACTGAGATATCTCCTTTTTTCCACTGTTTGTTGTCATGGCAACTCTTCCTCTCAGTGAAATATCAGTTTATCATCCTAACCTATCCACTCTCTTTTTTCTACTTTTCTTTTTTTCTCTTTTTTCTCTCTCAATCTTAAACCCCCCCCTCTCTCTCTCTTTGTCTCTTTACTTCCTCTTCTTTCTCCTTATTCCCTTTTATTCTCTCTCCCAATCTATATCCCCACCTCTCTCTCTCTCTTAATGATAGTAAAGTAGTGACAGGCATGACATGTTTTCCCTTCAGTTCTTCTTAACAGGACTTCAACTTTATGGCAAATATCATTCAAGGACTCCAGTTTTGGAATCCTTGTGAGAACTCCAAAGTTTTTTGTAGCAACAACTCTAGACCACTAAACACAAAGCTGAAACTAAGAAAGAGAAAAAAAAGGAATAAACTGAATGAGATAGATATTTCATAACTCAAACACTGGATGTCATAAACACATGGGTGGAGGGTCTGTCTTACAAGGATTCCAAAACTGAGGTCTTCCTTGTATGATGCACTCGTCTGACCAGAGTTCTCCCAGAGTTTGCTCATTTTCTACACAGTATGATCTGTAAAATGAAATTTGTTGTCTCATATACCATTTAAACTTCATTAGATTAATATATTTATCAAGTCATAAATTTGTTCATAATGTTCATGTGGTAAAGAGTTAAAGGGCCATCTTCAACAAAATTTTATAATTTCAAATGTTTTGATTGTGTAAACACTGATTGATTGATTGTTATTTTGGCAGATACCAAGCAGATATTGGACTCTATACAGGCAGATCTACAGAAGGGTCTGAAGCTAGGAAATAGAAGTGTACAGAGAGGCTACCATGCACAGTTACAGGTAAATCATGAAAAAACCTGCACAGATTATCTCCCTTGATGAGTGAATTGTCTCCCTTCATTTAGAACCTCTTTTTATAATCTCCCTTTCCCATTACTACAAAATCGATAGTGTTACCTCGCATAATTTTATGTTTGGTGATGGACTAATTAAGAACTGAAATTGTTTCCAAATTGATAAAAAAAGAAAAAGTAATTATACCCATACTACCTCTAGAAGTGTTCTGGAAGAGAGGGGGCCATATAAAAATTTAAAATCATTTGTCCATCTGTCCTGAACCTTGTCTAGGCTCTAACCTGAGAAAAGAATCTCTGGATTTTCAAATGATTTACACAAATGTTAGTCATTTAAAGACAGAGTGTCACGCTCAGTAACTTTAGATTGCTAGCTCGATGGTCAAGGTCATACTCTGAGGTCAAAGGTAAAAATTGAATGCAAATTATGATGGATTTTCAAGTATCTATGACACAATTGTTAGCTTTACTAAGATAGAGTCACTCCTTTAAAGCTAGCAATATGAATCCTACGTATGACACTCAGAGTAGTTTCATATGCAGGATTTATATTGCTAGCTCAAAGGTCAAGGTCATATATGGAGATTAAAGGTCATAAATAAATTACCAGTTGGTCTGTCTGGGCTGTAGGATTTTCAAATGGGATTTGGCATGTCAAGGCCTGGTGCTATTATTGCTATAGAATTAGGATGTTATAACACCCAAATGTTTATCACTGACAAATAACAGGGTAGCAGGGGTATCAATCACTTTCAGTGATAGCTCTAGTTGACTCTGGATTGAAAGGCTGATACAGTGGGGCTTGCGTTCATGTTGGCATATTTTTCGTGTATCGTGTGTGTATCGTGCGTTCCGTTTCCGTGTATCGTTCGTGTATGGTGCGTGCGTTTATCGTGCACGATTCTAACGTGTTTCGTGTATCATGTAACGTGTTTCGTGTAACGTGTATCGTGTAACGTGTTTCGTTTATCGCATCGTTCCTTCCGTGTGAATCGTTCCGCACGATATATTTTGAGTTCAACGCTTCCTTAAAAGCCAGCATTAGAATTTCAGCTTTTCAAAATCAGTTAAGTGGTTACTCACCGCATGGCAACATTTAACTGTAGATTACTTACGTTGTCTGTTACAATTTAAGTCTTATATCGATTCATGTTTAATAAAAATAATGAGTTAACTACGTAGAGTGGTCTCCCCTGTATTGTGTACGAAGGGAGATCACTTCACCTGCTGTAAGATAGCCAGTTAAATCGTATTATGCGGTTACCAATGACGCTTGGCGCGAATAAATAGTTGTTCAAAGCATAGGATCGTTATAGATCTAATAAATTCAATGTGTAACAACAATTATTTGTAATTTCGACACGATTTAGAACATGTGACTTCCTATTATAGAACATTCGTTGTTTTTTTTCGTGTGTGTGTGTATGTGTTAGTTTTAATGATGGTTTTATTTATAAATTGATTAATTGCCTTGTTCACTTGGGCGAAAAAAACCGAGTAAATCGATTAACCTCGCTACCGTGCCTATCTGCAATCGTTCGTTTCGTGCGGTCCGTGTATCGTGCATCGTGTATTGTGCATCAAACGTGTATATGCATCGTTCGTTTATCGTTCGTTCGTTCGTTTATCGTGTAACGTGCGTGTATCGTGCGGTTCGTTTGCGTTTATCGTGCGTGTATCGTGCGGTTCGTTTGCCAACATGAACGAAAGCCCCACTGTAGGTTGATCCCTGTGTGATTTGGGGGGGGGGAGCAAGATTCTTTGAAGATTAATCAGTACTGGTCCAATCCAGGAAACAGATGAAGAAGGCTTAGTTGTTAAAACCATTTTAATATCAATTTATGTGAAAGAAATTTTAACTAATATTCATCATTTACTTTTCTTTAATTAATAACTTTAATTTTGTTTACTCCCATGCACATTAATCTTTATTCCATCTGAAAAAAAATTCATGTGAAGTCATGAACATAAGGAATTAATTCTGAAGAAGTAAGTCATGAAAGACAATTATAACCTGTCCATTTAGACAAGCACAATAATGGCGGTATTGTGGGTTCAATCCCTGGCGGCGACATACCGAAGTTATTAAACACGTCTGAATCATCATTTCATATGCATCCTTTTCCAATGAAAATAAAGCTTGTGAAGCTATAAAAGCGAGCAAATTATTTTTGTGTGTTTTTCATATATTTTGAAGTGGTGATTATAATGTAAATTTTATTTTGTCAAAAACTGTCATGGTATATATATATATATATATATAGAGAGAGAGAGAGAGAGAGAGAGAGAGAGAGAGATGTTAAAGGTGACTCAGAGGGGATTTTTACCTCGTACTTTGTACCATGAAGTTAACGATCCATGTCAGTAGGTTAAGGAAGTCTAAATAAAGCAGAAGTAGTGATCTACATCACATACTGTGAGTAATAAAAAAAGCCTATTAAACCCCATGCGAGAGGGATTGCAGCATCTTGTAATTTATGTAAATGATGTCGCTTATGTCCAAAAATAGAAGAAAATTACAGCAAACTATTTTGTGTCAGGTAAATACAGATCAGAGTCCTGGAATGTACAACTTAATGTACTTGTGCAGCCCTTCAGAAAAGTTGCTTATATAAACATGATCCATGCAGAATTCTAGTTGCCATGGCAATCAACAGAATTTAGATTATAGAGGTTTTAAAATCTCTGAATTTTAAGCAATACATTCATTATTGTTTTTTAGCTCACCTGAGCACAACGTGCTCAAGGTGAGCTTTGGTGATCGCCCTTCGTCCGGCGTGTGTCAACAATTTGGCTTGTTAACACTCTAGAGGCCATATTTTTTGGCCAATCTTCATGAAACTTGGTCAGAATGTTTGTCTCCATAAAATCCTGGACAAGTTCGAAATTGGGTCATGTGGAGTCAAAAAGTAGGTCACGAAGTCAAATCTTAGTAAAACCTTGTTAACACTCTTAGAGGCCACATTTTTGGCCCAATCTTTATGAAACCTGGTCAGAATGTCTGTTTCCATAAATCTTGGTCAAGCTCGAAAGTGGGTCATGTGATGTCAAAAAGTAGGTCAATATGAAAAATCCAACATATGTTGCTCATTTATAATCAGGTGAGCAATTCAGGGCCATCATGGCCCTCTTGTTTTTTCAAGAGTTATTGCCCCTGTTTTACTTGAGTATCCTAGGTCTAAGTTCAATATTTTAAGAAGCACTACCTGTGAATTTGACTAGAGTTATTTCCCTTGACTATTTTAGAACAAGTTTGGATATAGAATTAACACACCATTCCATCTGTCTGTCCTTACATTAGTCTTCCAAGCTCAACTCCTGAACAGAATTTGATGGATTCAAGGATGGAAATATACATGAAGAAAATTATTTCTGATATTTCCAAAGGGAGATAATTAAACTTAAGCTTATCTTAGACTGTTAAATGATATTGATCGACTGCAAAGCACAAATCCTCCTTAACAAAGTAGCATATTTCAAGAAAACCTTATACAAAGGAGATGTGTGTGAACTAATATTATTTTTGTCCCAACTTTCTAAGAGGAGATCATAATTGAGTTTAGTTTAGAGTCGTTACATGGCAATGATTACTTTAGTGAACCACCATCTAATTGGTTTGCTGTACAACAATGAAATGTTGGCTAAAGGTAGTGCACCAAATCAAGATGTACATTAGACAGATACATTGCATTCCTGTGTTTCCAAGGTGAAATGTATTTATACTCAACAAAAAAAGAAACATACTTTTTCTATGTGTTTTCTATGTGTCTCAAATTTGAAATGGTCCTATCTTCTGAAGTTCATACAGCTTGAAATTTCAAAAAGAATCTTTCATGTAAATCTCAGTTTTTAGATTTAAAGAAAAAACATATATTATTTCAAAGCATTTACATTCACTGAAAGAAATTTCAATATTGTCTTGTGAAAAATAGAGATGCATTGCCAGTTAAAAAAAAAGTTCAAGATTGTGACTCATCATTTGTGAAATTTTATTTTTATCCTCAAAGTCTTACGAATTAAATTAACAACTCATTAAATGACCATTTAACAAAATCCTAAGTTTTTTTTAATAGATTTATAATCAAATGTCTATTTCATTACAAAAATAATACTGTTAATAAAAAAGAATGGGGCGTTGGTGTTGTTTTTTAGCTCACCTGAGCACAAAGTGCTCAAGGTGAGCTTTTGTGATCGCCCATTGTCCGTCGTCCGTGCGTCAGTGCGTGCGTCTGTCATCAACTTTTCGTTCAAACGACTTCTCCTCCTAAACCACTGGATGGATTTTGACCAAACTTCACAGGAATCATCCTTATCATGACCTCTATCAAAGTTGTTCAAATTATTTTGATTGGGTGAATAAGTAGGTCACAGGAGCTAAAAATAGATTTTTAAAATGCAATCTTAGAAAATCTTCTCCTGCAAAACTGTAAGGCCTAGAGCTTTAATAATTGGTATGTAGAATTGTCTTATGAACATCTACAAAAGTTGTTCAGATCATGACCCTGGGGTCAAAATTGACCCCGCCCCAGGGGTCATTTTATTTTTCATAAGTTTATATAGTGAAAAACTTTAAAAATCTTCTTCTATGAAACAATAAGGCCTAGAGCTAAGATAATTAGCTCACCTGAGCACAACGTGCTCATGGTGAGATTTTATGATTGCCTTTTGTCCGGCGTCTGTCGTCCGTCCATCTGTCTGTGCGTGCGTCTTGCGTCTACTTTTTCCATTAAACAACATCTCCTCCTAATCCGCTGAAGGGATTTTGACAAAATTTAACAGGAATCATCCTTATGATGTCCTCTAACAAAATTGTACAAATTATTATGATTGGTTGAAAAAGTAGGTCACAGGAGCTAAAAATAGATTTTAAAATGCAATCTTAGAAAATCTTCTCCTGCAAAACTGTAAGGCCTCTACAGCATGTAGAATTGTCTTATAAACCTTTACAAAAATTGTTCAAATCATGGCCCTAGGGTCAAAATTTGCCCTGCCCCAGGGGTCACTTTATTTTACATAGGCTTATATAGGGAAAACCTAGAAAAATCTTCTCATCAGAAACCACATGGCCTGGTGTTAACATATTGGGTATGTAGTATTGTCTGGTGGATCTCTACTTAAGTTGTTCAAATCATGGCCCTTGGGTGAAAATTGGCCCTGCCCTAGGGGTCACTTGATTTTACATAGGAAAAATAGAAAAATCATCTCCTGAAATACTGCAAGGCTTAGTGAAAATTGGCCCTGCCCTAGGGGTCACTTGATTTTACATAGGAAAAATAGAAAAATCATCTCCTGAAATACTGCAAGGCTTAGAGCTTGGATATTTGGTATGTAGAATTGTCTTGTGAACTACTACAAAAGTTGTTAAAATAATGACCTCTGGGTCAAAATTGCCCTCGCTCCAGGGCTCATTTTATTTTACAAAGGCTTATATAGGGAAAAACTAGAAAAATCTTCTTATCAGACACCACATGGCCTAGAGCTTAGATATAAGGCTTGTACCATTGTCTAGTGGACAAAGTTGTTCAAATCATGGCCCTTGGGTCCGAATTGGGTCCGCCCCAGGTGTCACTTGATTTTTCATAGGCTTATATAGAGGAAGAAAGGAAAATCTTCTTCTCAGAAACCACAAGGTCAAGAGTTAAGATATTTAGTGTGTAGCATTGTTTAGTACATCTCTATCAAGTTTTTTTTTTTCAAATCATGGCCCTGTGTCAAAATTGGTCCCACTTTAAGTATGTTCATATTATAAACCATTGAAAGCAATATTTCTCAGGTGAGCGATTAAGGGCCATCATGGCCCTCTTGTTGTTCAGTTTCTATTAGTTTTAGGTGATTTGGGGTGCCTTCTTTTTTGTTACTTAGATGGCATTACAGTGACAGCTGTGGTCAGAGCTTGTATATATTTGCAAGATGCAAGTGAAATTTGTATAAATATATATATAAATTGTTAGTTTTTTTTTTTTTTTGTCATCTGCTACAAGCAGAGGTGGCACATAGGGATCACTTTTCTGTTGTGTGTCTGTCCATCACATGTTTTCCATCAGGTTTGTCCATCACACTTTTTAGCTCACCTGAGCACAACGTGCTCATGGTGAGCTTTTGTGATCGCCTTTTGTCCGTCGTCAACAATTTCTTTAAACAACATCTCCTTCTAAACTACTCACTGGATTTTGATAAAACTTCACAGGAATGTTCATTATGGGGCCCTTTACCAAAGTTGTTAAAATTATTTTGATTGGTCAAAAATCTAGGTCACAGGAGCTAAAAATAGATTTTAAAAATCTTCTTCTCCAAAACCACAAGGCCTAGCCTTTTGATTTTTGGTATGTAGCATGATCTTATGACTCTCTACCAAGATTGTTCAAATTATGACCCTGGGGTCAAAATTGGCCCCGCCCCAGGGGGTCACTTGATTTAACATAGGCTAATATAGGAAAAACTTGAAAAAATCTTCTTCTCTGAAACCACAAGGCCTAGCCTTTTGATTTTTGGTATGTAGCATGATCTTATGACTCTCTACCAAGATGTTCAAATTATGACCCTGGGGTCAAAATTGGCCCCGTCCCAGGGGTCACTTGATTTAACATAGGCTAATATAGGAATAACTTGAAAAAATCTTCTTCTACGAAAACCACAAGGCCTAGCCTTTTGATTTTTAGCTCACCTGAGCACTTGTGCTCGGGTGAGCTTTTGTGATCGCCTTTTGTCCGTCGTGCGTCGTCCGTCGTCCGTCGTCAACAATTGCTTGTGAACACTCTAGAGGCCACAGTTTTGACCCAATCTTCATGAAACTTGGTCAGGATGTTTGTCTACATGATATCTCGGATGAGTTCGAAATTGGGTCATGTGGGGTCAAAAACTAGGTCACCAGGTCAAATTTTAGTAAAACCTTGTGAACACTCTAGAGGCCACAGTTTTGGCCCAATCTTCATGAAACTTGGTCAGGATGTTTGTCTACATAATATCTCGGATGAGTTCGAAATTGGGTCATGTGGGGTCAAAAACTAGGTCACCGGGTCAAATTTTAGAAAAACCTTGTGAACACTCTAGAGGCCACAGTTTTGGCCCAATCTTCATGAAACTTGGTCAGGATGTTTGTCTACATAATATCTCGAATGAGTTCGAAATTGGGTCATGTGGGGTCAAAAACTAGGTCACCAGGTCAAATCTTAGAAAAACTTGTGAACACTCTAGAGGCCACAGTTTTGGCCCAATCTTCATGAAACTTGGTCAGGATGTTTGTCTACATAATATCTCGGATGAGTTCGAAATTGGGTCATGTGGGGTCAAAAACTAGGTCACCAGGTCAAATCTTAGAAAAACCTTGTGAACACTCTAGAGGCCACAGTTTTGGCCCAATCTTCATGAAACTTGGTCAGGATGTTTGTCTACATGATATCTCGAATGAGTTCGAAAATGGGTCATGTGGGGTCAAAATCTAGGTCACCAGGTAAATCTTAGAAAAAAATCTGAAACTTGGTCAGGATGTTTGTCTGCATGATATCTTGGATGAGTTCGAAATTGGGTCATGTGGGGTCAAAAACTAGGTCACCAGGTCAAATCTTAGAAAAACCTTGTGAACACAAATTCAGGTAGGATCAAAATGTAGGCCACTTAGTCAAATGTTAAAAATTTAGATGCCAGATTTTTTGTCATTTTGCCTAACACAGCCATCTTAATCAGGTGAGCGACACAGGGCCATCTTGGCCCTCTTGTTGGTATGTAGCATGATCTTATGACTCTCTACCAAGACTGTCCAAATTATGACCCTGGGGTCAAATTGGCCCCGCCAGGGTCACTGATTTACATAGGTATATAGAAAAACTTGAAAAATCTTCTTCTCAGAAACACAAGGCCTGGGTTTAGATATTTGGTTGCAGCATTATCTAGTAGATCACTACCAAGTTTGTTCAAATCATGGCCCTGGGGTCAAATTTGGCCCCGCCAAAGGGTCACCTGATTTTACATAGGCTAATATAGTAAAAACTTGAAAAATCTTCTTCTCAGAAACCACAAGGCCTGGAGTTTAGATATTTGGTATGTAGCATTGTCTGGTGAATCTCTACCAAGTTTGTTCAAATCATGACCCTGGGGTCAAAATTGGCCCCACCCCAGGGGTCACTTGATTTAACATAGACTACTATAGGAAAAACTTGAAAAATCTTCTTCTCAGAAACCACAAGGCCTGGGGTTTAGATATTTGGTGTGCAGCACTGTCTAGTAGATCACAACCAAGTTTGTTCAAATCATGGCCCTGGGGTCAAATTTGGCCCCGCCCCAGGGGTCACTTGATTTAACATAGGCTAATATAGGAAAAACTTGAAAAAATCTTCTTCTCAGAAACCACAAGGCCTGGAGTTTAGATATTTGGTATGTAGCATTGTCTACTGGGTCTCTACAATGTTTTTATAAATCATGACCATTGGGTCAAATTTGGCCCCACCAAAGGGGTCCCTGATTTTACATAGGCAAATATAGGAAAAAACTTGAAAAATCTTCTCAGAAACCACAAGGCCTGGTGTTTAGATATTTGGTGTGTAGCATTGTTTAGTGGATCTCTTCTACGTTTGTTCAAATCATGGCCCTGGGGTCAAAATTGGCCCCACCCCAAGGGTCACTTGATTTAACATAGACTAATATAGGAGAAACCTGAAAAATCTTCTTCTCAGAAATCACAAAGCCTGGAAAAAATATTATGGGAAAGGGTTAAACCAAAAAAATTTTAAAATACAATAAACCAGACCCTTGCATAAGCACATTATTGTAGGTTATAAATTTTAAGAAGAATTACATTTTAAGTCGACTGTTGTAATTGTACAAGACCATAAATTCAGGTTCTAAAACAGTTATCAGATTTGTCAACACACCTTTAATTGGGGCACTTATTCATAAATATAACACCGATTGTATCAGCATTATACAATTACTGTGTAAAAGTATATGAAACTCATTGCCTTCAATCAATATCAAAATAGAGTCTGAGAGATGAATAAACTGATTACAGTTTTTTTGTTGTTGCCGTTTTTATTGAGTCTGGTTGTGAGAATTTGATATTGTAGTGAATCAGTCGAGTGTGTAATGAGTTATTTGAAACACCAAATATCTTGTAATAAAAGTCAACCCTATATTTAATTCTCCCCCATTTTCATGAGGTGCAATAATTATGACCTACTAAAGCTCTGGAAATTTACAAAACAGCCAGACAGTTTGGTTACTGATAAAGATAGAGAATTAATTAAGTTGTTTAACCCTTATCATGCTAAATTTCTTAATTGGACTTGTCCTTTCTTCATTTTGGACTGCACCATTTGTTGTTCATGGGGATGCTTACTTTTGTGAAAATCTATTGACTAAATAGCCAGCAAAGCAGACCTTGATCAGATTGTACAGATGAACAAGCTGATTTTGGTCTGCACTGGTCACAAATCCACAGCATTGTAAGGGTTAATTAAAGAAAAATCACTGCAATGGTAAGTCCCCATAGTGATTTTATTAAGGAGTTTATGGTAAGCTCACGAGTTATGTAAAGACGGTCCTTGGTCCTTGCTAGTTAGGTTATTTTCAGTTATTTCCCACGTTAAGCCTTATTCCACTTATTTAAATGATTTTATACTATCTCTTTCCCTCTAGCTTAGGTCAGCATTTGTGAACATGCTCCAGAGTTATAGATAACCCTTTTCATGGAGTGGGTATTAATTATATAATACCCTAAGACTTTTTGTATGAATTGGGTATTTGATGAATGTGAAATGGATATTCTGTAAAAATTTGTATACAACTGCAAACATTTTAATTGAATTGCTTTTTGTTACTGGTATGATTCTAAAAAATATTGCTTTTTTTTTTACCAAAATCAATTGGGTTAATACTCAAATACCCGGCTTATCTGTTACTCTCATGCTCGAATTCCAGCAACAATACTTAGCACTTAGTAATATTAAATTCTTGGAATTAGATAGAAATGCATTCCAATTTTCTGTTTTATTGACTATTCAAGCTCATGACTAAGTAACATGAATCTTTATCGTACTGACAATATCGGGCAAGAAATGAAATATTTTGGTATTTTTATCAGAGATGTACAAGAATGATTAAATTAGCTCCTAAGTATTTAAGTATTACTTAGCGCTAAGTATTTTTGGTGGAATTCAAGTCCAAACTGTAGTTGATTCTTAGATGTGTAAAGCTACATGAGTGTGTTCAATGACCTTGACACAAGATTTTTTAATTAATAATCAAGGTCAAGGTTACAGGCAGAGTAAGGTCAACATTTGTGCTAATCCTATAACTTTTTTAACACATTGGCCCTAGATGCTTACCACAAAGGTTGCATATGACCACAAAGTTCTATATTTATGTTGACCCCCCATAACTTTGACCATAAATGCTCTTGCTTTAAATGAAAGCCGCTTTTGACCAAATGGTGTGCCATGGCCTTGAGACTCAAGGTCATTTGCTCAAGGTGAAGGTCAAAGGTTTTGTTCTAAATTCATTTTCACTCCCATGTCTTTGTAACCAGCTCCTACTTTGCACAAAGCTTGTTCATGAATGACCAGAGGGTGTGTAACCTATCACTTTGTCAGATATGTTTGTTAACCACTGTGACAGTGTATGAGGAGCTATCGAGAGAACCTCTTTCTGCCCTCAAAACTCTTTGTCTTTAATATCACTTACCATACTTCAAGAAAGGGCTAGAAACTCATTGAGATGGTTTGTCCATACAACACGCCAATTTTTCTTGCTTTAGTAACTCTGATTGAGTGACCCCCTTCTTCCCAGTTG
Organism: Solen grandis; assembly: GCA_021229015.1. Lineage (NCBI taxonomy): Eukaryota > Metazoa > Mollusca > Bivalvia > Adapedonta > Solenidae > Solen > Solen grandis. Next base: position 30,489,844 of record CM037789.1, on the reverse strand, counting down.
GATGAATTACTTTTATAGTCATGACTTAACCTTTTCATGTGAGCATTTTATGGGTAACTTCAAAAAGAGTTTCTGAACGAAGAGACAGGCCCGACTTTGAAGTCACTATCTTGCTGCAAGACACTCATTTAGTTTATGGTACATAACAAAGTTATATAGTTTTTGTGAAGGTATAGGACTTCATTTCATTATTCTGAGTGGTTAAGTTGTCTTTTTCTCGGTTTTTACCTTCTCTTGCAGCTGTCTTTTCATGGTTTTGGTAATTCATCAGATTCATATTCAAAAAAATAAATTTGGGAAGAAAAAATAGACTAGCCTAGTTCTGATAAAGGTAGAAATAGATTATGCTAGTTTATGGGAATGAATTGTGTTGAGATGACCCCTTTACCTCATGAATATTCATACTCAGATTTGTAACTTGATGATTATTAATTAACTAAGCTTGAAATATTTTATAAAACATTTTTTTTTTTTTTTTTGCTATTCAAATTGTAGAATTTGAGCTACAAAACTATATGAGCAAACAGAGGATACCCTGATCAGACAGCTGGGTCTGCTTTGTTTGACATTGCATCTATATATGATAAAGGGTTAAACCAGACACAAATTCAGACCTATAATTGTATACATGAAACTTTATTGTTATTGTAATATACATAATAGTCATCATATTTATGTGTTATCTTGTTTCTTTTCAGAGAAGTGCTCAGGGAAAAACTCTCAGGATAAAAATCGAATACAATGAAGAAAAAAGGTTAGTATTTGTGACATAAACCCAGCTATGGAGAGTATAGAATAACATATATGTAGTGTACCATTGTGCTAGTTTCAAAGTTCTTCCCTCCCACGCAGTCACAAGTGGCGTGTAAAATTTCCTAAGTTGCAAACAGTATAAAACCTTACTTCCATTTCACAAAAATTATACTTGATGCTTAAGTAATTATAATACTTAGGACCATATTTCATCATCCTTGTTTTCCTGATAAAATACTGCAATTTTTCATTTGTTAAAAAATATTGTTCATCCATGAGGTAAGCACTTGTGTCTACTTTCATTTACTCTAGTATGCTGTAGAATGAAAAATGGTGAAATGTGATTCTCACTCATTTTATAGATGCATTTAACGCCTGGAAGGAACAGTCTGGGCTGGGTCTACTCTGTTTGCTCATACAATTCAGATTCTAGCAGGTCTGCATGTCAAAGAAAAATCTATTATATCATATGCTATGTTCAGTAAATAAGTATTCATCAAGACATCAATTTGTACATGATAATGAGGTAAAGGGTTAAGAAGTTAAGTACTACTTTATACTAAGTGTTGGTGGTTGATTTTAAGCCATACCAGTCTCTGAGGTACATAATGGGAGATCTGTCTCAGACTGGGTGCTATGGTAATTTTTCCTGATGTTCAGTCTGATCTGACTTCTCTCTGGCGTAAAATGTTATTAGTTTTAACTTTATTAATTTACGTAGATTCAGAAACAAGTTCTTACAACTTAATGATATATACTAATCCCTCTCAACATCCAAGGTGTCTGGCGTCAGCAAGCATCAGGCGTCCCCTATGTTTGAGCTTTTTAGTCCCCTACCGGTGTTCACACCGGAGGGGACTATAGGTTTGCCCTCCGTCTGTCCGTCCGTCTGTCCGTCCGTCTGTCCGCTCAAATCTGGATCCCGCGATAACTTAATAACTAAGCAAGCTAACTTGATGAAACTTGGTATATGACTAGATGGCAATGTGTAGATTATGCACGTCATTTTATTTTTGTTCTTCAACTAAAATTGTGGTTGCTATGGTAACGGAAATAGTGAAAATATGGCAAAAAATGGGATCCCGCGATAACTAAGCAAGCTAACTTGATGAAACTTGGTATATGACTAGATGGCAATGTGTAGATTATGCACGTCATTTTATTTTTGTTCTTCAACTAAAATTGTGGTTGCTATGGTAACGGAAATAGTGAAAATATGGCAAAAAATGGGATCCCGCGATAACTAAGCAAGCAAACTTGATGAAACTTGGTATATGACTAGATGGCAATGTGTAGATTATGCACATCATTTTATTTTTGTTCTTCGACTAAAATTGTGGTTGCTATGGTAACGGAAATAGTGAAAATATGGCAAAAAATGGGATTGATTACCATATTGAGTCAAGGTGGAGCCGGTAGGGGACTTTATGTGTTGCATACAACACCAGTTACTTGTTTTTTCGGCGTAGCTGTATAAAATCGATTTCGATGTTTATTTTTAGACCAAAATCCCCCCTGCAAATCTGCAGAAGTGGACTCGCCCACTTTAACCTGTTGATCATGTAGTATGCGGAGGAGGTGGAAGTTAACCCATATATTATAATTAACACATACTTTCCTATCAATTAGGGGGTCTTACTTTATCAATACGTATCTAACCAACAAACATTATGAATCTTACATATACAATAACATACCTTTGACCCCTTTTTGTAATAAGTAAACTTAACCATGTCAGTGTGTACAGAATGTATATAAATAGCTGCATGATCACTATTTTAAGAATACATCTGGGTTCCCGGAAATACAGTCTATTATTAAATTGTAGGAGTTCAGTTTGTTTTCCATTTTACGCCGAATATCTTTTTTTAAAGATATTTCTTGTTTAAAATCTGCTGTAACTTTTATATCCTTTATTGCATTGCTTCAATATTTGAACATTTGCCTAAGTGAATGGACCTTAACATTATGCAGTTGACCTTGTGACCTTGACCTTTGATTTAAAAAAAAAGCTACATCTGGATAGGTTTACCTTTTGGTTTATCTGCTATGACTTCATTGTGCTTCATAGGATTGCTTCAATATTTGGACAGTTGCTTAAGCAGATAGACCTCTTTATTATGCAGTTGAGCTTGACCTTAACCCTTTCCCTCACATATACTCATTTTGACACCCTCAATAGGTATCACATAAAGCCTGATCTGCAGAAAACCACAGTTAAACCTTAGCAAATTTAATTAAAAAAATCCTCATTTCCAGACCACTGAGGAGCAGTGAACAGCATAAAACCTGATCAGCCTGCGAGTTACTCGCAGGCTGATCTGGTTTTATGCTGTTCGCATAGGTCTTTTCATGGTGTCCTCTATGAGGTAAAGGGTTAACTTTTGATCTACTTGTGATAAAAGAAAACCCTGGAAAAACATGTCCATAATACCATCAGGTCTTGTTTTCAAATGTCATCGGTGATTCCCGTGGCGACGTTCACTGTATAGTTTATATGTCACATAGAAAATAAATAGTGCTGTAGTGAAAAGCATAATGTACCTTCTTTTTCTGCCTCAAGGGGTATCATCTTTCTTCTTGATCTACAGTTTCAGGTCATGTATCATTTTTTTTAGAGGTTAAAGCCATAGGAGATGTCTAACTTGGGCATGATATGTAAGAGTAAAATCAGTGTTTGAGGCTACAGTAGCCAGTAAAAATTGTATGGAAACAATAGGATTCTTATGTAAAATATATCTATTACTGTCACAATGGCAGACTATAAATGAACTCATTTCACATTGACATAAGTTTTCACATTCTGAAATAGCTTTGCATAATTTACCTTCACATCTGTTTCCCTCTGTTCACCCCAATATTACTGGTGATTCTGCCAGTCTGAAGGAATCTTCTGTCAGCCATGACTGAAGGACTGATAAGTTTGAAAAGATTGGCTCTCAGGTGGCATGCAGGCTGATATGGTTTTATACCAGTCGTATAAGTCATATTTGTGATAACTCGCACATTGTTAAGGGGTTAAAGTGGGTACATAATTCTGGCATGTTAAGATTGTAGTTATTGTATCAGGTCAAGATGAACCTGTATAGAAACCATCTGTATTAAACAGCCAACCTGTGTAAGTGGTTAAGCAGCCAAACTGTATAAGTGGTCACCTGTATAAAGCAGCCAAACTGTATAAGTGGTCCCCTGTATTTAGCAGCCAAACTGTATAAGTGGTCACTGGTCACCTGTATAAAGCAACCAAACTGTATAAGAGGTCACCTGTATTTAGCAGCCAAACTGTATAAGTGATCACCTGAATAAAGCAGCCAAACTGTATAAGTGATCACCTGTATAAAGCAGCCAATCTGTATAAGTGGTCACCTGTATAAAGCAGCCAAACTGTATAAGTGGTCACCTGTATAAAGCAGCCAAACTGTATAAGTGGTCACCTGTATAAAGCAGCCAAACTGTATAAGTGATCACCTGTATAAAGCAGCCAAACTGTATAAGTGATCACCTGTATAAAGCAGCCAAACTGTATAAGTGATCACCTGTATAAAGCAGCCAAACTGTATAAGTGATCACCTGTATAAAGCAGCCAAACTGTATAAGTGGTCACCTGTATAAATCAGCCAAACTGTATAAGTGGTCCCCTGTATAAAGCAGCCAAACTGTATAAGTGGTCACCTGTATAAAGCAGCCAAACTGTATAAGTGATCACCTGTATAAATCAGCCAAACTGTATAAGTGATCACCTGTATAAAGCAGCCAAACTGTATAAGTGGTCACCTGTATAAAGCAGCCAAACTGTATAAGTGGTCACCTGTATAAATCAGCCAACCTGTATAAGTGGTCACCTGTATAAATCAGCCAACCTGTATAAGTGGTCCCCTGTATAAATCAGCCAAACTGTATAAGTGGTCCCCTGTATAAAGCAGCCAAACTGTATAAGTGGTCACCTGTATAAAGCAGCCAAACTGTATAAGTGATCACCTGTATAAAGCAGCCAAACTGTATAAGTGGTCACCTGTATAAAGCAGCCAAACTGTATAAGTGGTCACCTGTATAAAGCAGCCAAACTGTATAAGTGGTCACCTGTATTAAAGCAGCCAACCTGTATAAGTGGTCACCTGTATTAAGCAGCCAACCTGTATAAGTGGTCACCTGTATTAAAGCAGCCAACCTGTATAAGTGGTCACCTGTATAAAGCAGCCAACTGTATAAGTGGTCACCTGTGTTAAGCAGCCAACCTGTATAAGTTGTCACCTGTGTTAAGCAGCCAACCTGTATAAGTGACCACCTGTGTTAAGCAGCCAACCTGTATAAGTGGTCACCTGTATTAAAGCAGCCAACCTGTATAAGTGGTCACCTGTATAAAGCAGCCAACCTGTATAAGTGGTCACCTGTATAAAGCAGCCAAACTGTATAAGTGGTCCCCTGTATTAAACAGCCAACCTGTATAAGTGGTCACCTGTATTTAGCAGCCAAACTGTATAAGTGGTCACCTGTATAAAGCAGCCAAACTGTATAAGTGGTCCCCTGTATTAAGCAGCCAAACTGTATAAGAGGTCACCTGTATAAAGCAACCAACCTGTATAAGTGGTCAACTGTATTAAGCAGCCAAACTGTATAAGTGGTCTCCTGTATTAAGCAGCCAAACTGTACAAGAGGTCACCTGTATTAAGCAGCCATTTTTACCTTTTTAATATATGCATTTTTGTTTTTAAAATATATGAGTAATTAAGGAGAAATACTCTCCTTTGGGAATAACTGATTTTGACCCAAGTTAAAATAGAATGACTCATGGTTAGTTGCTTCATGATCAAATCTGTTAACCCACTTGTAGCAAGTGACAAAATATGCTTGTATGATGCTGGAAGTTTGTTAAAGAAAAAATCATCCAACCAACAAAGCAACATTGATGCTTTTCAGTTTCTTGTGAAGTGTGTGTCCTAATGTTTCATTAACTTGTAAACAATCGCGTGTTTGTGCCAAACAAACTTAGAAATTATCAAATGTTGATAACATATTTGCATATAATCAGTTAAGGTGTTTTACAATTGTAACTATTTGTTGTTTTTATCATTTTTTATCTTTGGTTTATGATAAGTATCTCGGATTTCAGCATGTTTGGTTTCTTTCATCAGTCATCTTGCTCATTTAAAGGTTTAAAGCATATATAATTCCTAAAATTATCATTTATTCATCAATAAGTTAAAACAAGTCAAATCACAAACTGGCCTCAATGTTACTCTCCCCTTTCACCAATATTCACTCAACGTGGCAAACGGGTGAGTGGAAATTTACATTACTTGGCTTTATCAAGCTTCCAGTGTCATTTTAACTCAGAACTGTTAATACCTGTACTTAAACATCAAGTCTTACCTAGAAATTGAAGGGTTAAAAGACTGCTTGAAAAAATGAAACAAAGGAAAAAATAATGGAAGTGGGATCCTAATGTACAGGGTATATCAAATCGTAAAAATCCTGAAAAAAACAACAAAAAAACAAAGTGCTAGAGAAAAAATAATTACAATTTGGAAAAGAAGGTCAGGATTGGTGAAAAAAAATGCAAGCAGACGGGTTATATGTTTATGTCTGCATCGTCTGATGCTGCTGCCAAGAGTGGCAGACGTTTGAGCTGTGGGTAGCGGTGATGTGGAAACACAAACATTTGGACTGGTTCCAGTAGGTGCACAGTAAGTGCACTCTTGCTTACTGGTTCTGATTTAGGTCAGGCAAAACATGGAGGAAGTATGAGTGTGTGTGTGTGTGTGTGTGTATGTGGGGGGGATTTATAAGGGAGAAGTTAGTATATTTCTTTCTTTTTCTTATTTTTTTGGAAAGGTTCATTGTTTGATTTCCCTGGAAAGGGGCCATTGAGGGAGAAGATAATATTTTTTAGGAGATAAGTTAAAGTAAGGTCCATAGGGGAGTATATATTGGAGCTAAATAGGTCCAACATAGGGGGATATGTACCTCCATGAAGTTTTATAGATGATAAGCACAAATACAAATGCAGATCCATTATAACACTGTTTAAAGGGTCCAGAGGCCCATTTCACAAAACTAGGTGTGAAAATAATCTTCCTACATGTAAATTCAAAGCTTTAAAGGTAGGATTAATCTTGTGTTTTTTTTCTTCACAAAGAGTGTTATCATCCATAACATTTGCGTTGGTTATCAAATCAAAGTTGGATTCTACTTCCTACCACAGTATTTTGGCAAAGAATCTTAACTTAAAATAATTAATAATAAATAACAAGTTACTAAAATCTGTGGCCCTATAAAAGAAAGCAAATATTGTATGTTATTTAACTGTTCAGTGTGTTCTTCGTGTTACTCTGAACTAGGTTAAGTTGATATTTATTTAAATTGAGTGTGAGGCAAGTTCTCACACCTAAGTTAAATCAGTCCTAATGGGACTAGTTAGTATTTATGTGATCTTATTTAAAGGATGAGAGAGTATTCAGTAAATATAAAAGATTATTTAAGCTTGATAAACGTAAGACGGAACTTGGTATCGATTTACCTGAGTGATCATGTGTAAAGCAATAAATAATTTGATTCTGCATGATAACCTTTTTCATACTAGAAAAGATGTGTTTGGGGAGTAGCAAATTGTTGCAGAAGAGGTATTACATGTACTTTGAACAATGGAGAAATGAGGTTTAAAAAAAGCATGGACATGTCAGCTGAAGTTGAGGAAGTTATGAAATACCTGTACAAGTCATATACATGATCAGTGATGCATGTATAGTTACTTAAGTCACTTATTTCTTCAGAACATATAACCACATTAAAAATATCAGATAAGCAGCCTATTGGTTAAGTATAAATATGACACTGCAAGCAAGCAGATCAAGTTTGATATTGTTCTCATCTCACCAGGTTCTCATCTCACCAGTTCCTTAAAATAGGAATTACTGGTTCAGACCATCTTAAAAAAATGTGGGATTGCAGTTTGAGTACTTGGTGAAAAACAACGTAACTTCATACAAATAAAGAAGCATTTAAAATAGTATTGCACCAAGCCCTAGAATGGGGCTATTCTCAATTTTATCTGTAGGTAGGTAAGGTTTTTTTTTTTTTTTTTTTTTTTTTTTTTTTTTCATAATAAGTAACTACCAGAGAGTTGATAAAAAAGAATGAGTCAGTAACACTACTGCAAAACAGCATTTTTATATGCTCAAAAGGTTGTATTATGTTATACCCCAAGTTGTCCCTCTGTAAGCAGAACTTGGTTCAGTTTTACCAACAATATTCACCTGTATATGTAGTTATGTATGAAGGCTGGATTTTGTGCTCATCAGAACCTTTCAAGAGTTATGGCCCTTTGTCACTCTTTAGCTCACCTGAGGAGGATCGATGAATGTCCATCGTCCGTTCCTCGTCCACAATTAGTTTGCACTCAAGCATCTTCATTTCTTAAGTAATCATCTTCAAACTTTATGATAATGTTTATTACCATAATCTTTCAGCCATGTTGATTATGGCTGATATCGGCCCATTAGGTCAGGAGTTATGCCCCTTTTAATATTAAAAAATGCCAGTTTTCAGTTTGTTTGCACTCTAGCATCTTCATTTCTTAAGCAATCATCTTCAAACTTTATGACAATGTTTATTACCATTATCTGTCAGCTAAGTTTTATTATGGCTGATATCAGCTTACTAGGTCAGGAGTTATGCCCCTTTTAATGTATAAATTTTCCAGTTTTCAGTTGGTTGGCACTCTAGCATCTTCATTTCTTAAGCAATCATTTTCAAACTTTTTTTTTACATTAGGTCCCTCTAATGTTAGAAATTGCCAGATTTAACATTGTTTGCACTCTAGCATCTTCATTTCTTAGGCAATCATTTTCAAAATTTCTGATAATGTTAATAGCCAAAAATTTCTAGTCTTGTTTGACTCTGGCAGTTATCAGATTACAAGTCAGGTGTTTTTGCCCCTTAATTAATAAAAATGCCAGATTTCACTGTTTACACTGAATATAGCTTCCTCATTTCTTAAGCAGTCATTTTGAATATAATTTAGTAACTTGTACAGGCAATGAGGCAGTTTTGCTCAGGTGAACATCTTTAGGGCCATCTTGGCCCTCTTGTAAAGTTCATGTTATTCACACATTTTCTGAAGATGTTAGGATTTAATTGTTAATGTTACTCATACATTATCTGACGATGTTTGGATTTTATCATTTATGTTACACATTATCTGACACACAACAACATGCAAAAAAAATGAACACACAAAAAGTCTTACAAGGCTAAACAATATAACGTAGGTACAAGAGATAATTATATTAATTCAAGTATAATAGTCAAGTGAAGATGGAGGGCTTCATTCAAAACTATTTCATCCCCTTCTATTTCTATATTCACATAGAATAGTCTGCAGTCATCTCTCGATATAGGCCATTGAAGGTAACCTATTTATGACTGAGTCAGTATTTGGCAACATCAAAATGTGTTTATGTATGTATTTATTTTATTTGACCTTTGAAAAAGACTAATTGTTCCAAGCTCAACAAAAATACTTATAACTGCTCATTAAATGCTGGCTGCCATTTTGGATTCAAAAAAGAAAAAAGATGGACTTCATGCTCTACTTTTCAATCATATTAAATTCAGTTACACTTTTCTGGTTATTTGTACATTATTTCATGTAAAATCTTTTGTTAAAACATGTTAATAACACAATGTTTGTCAAGTGGAAAAAAAATACCCCCCCCCCCTAAAACATGAGAGATTTCCAACTATTTTTTTTGTCTCCAGTTTTGAATATTTCAAGGTCAAGGTCTTTTACCCAAAATAGCTAAAAAAGAAAGGCCTGGTACTTGAAGATAAAATATTCATATGGGTGAAAAGATGGAGGGACCTGCTTCTATGAAATTTGTTAAAACAGAAAAACACATCTAGTGTTACTGATAAAGTTACTGGAGATTTACGCGAGGCATCCATTTGGTTATCACAGCTTTCACACACATGCCTCAATTAATGTGGGGCTACTCTTCCAGGGGAGATAATTTTGGTTAAGTGTCAGAATGGTTTAATGTTTTTCCCTCAGCTTTTCATTGATAACTGATTTATTTCCGCAGACTGGGTATTGAAATGTTTTGCGTCTGTGTAGAAGTCTGGTTTCTGTTGAGATAAGAAATTATTTCCTGGAGTATTGTGCTGAAACAAGTCTGAACATTTTTTTTTAATCAGGAATGATTCATTTGTTTTGAGATTTCTTTCAAATTAAAACAGCTACTGTCTCAAAAAATGATTATTTTATTGTCATTGTATAATGGGGGGGGGAGACTTATAGAGAAGGCAGAATTGAATATATTTATATTTTTCAATTCATTCAAGAACTTATTTCACCTGTGAGGCCTGGAGAGAAAGAGAGAGAGAGAATGGGGGTGTCCTGAAGAGAGAGAGAGAGGCCTGAAGAGAGAGTGCCTAGAGAGAGAGAGAAGAGAGAGCTGAAAAGAGAGCCAAGAGAGAGAGAGTGGTCTGAAGAGAGAGAGAGAAAGAGAGTAGCCTGAAGAGAGTAGCCTGGAGATAGAGAGAGTAGCCTGAAGAGAGTAGCCTGGAGAGAGAGAGAGAGAGAGAGAGTAGCCTAAAGAGAGAGAGTAGCCTGAAGAGAGAGAGAGTAGCCTGAAGAGAGAGAGAGAAAGAGAGTAGCCTGAAGAGAGTAGCCTGGAGATAGAGAGAGTAGCCTGAAGAGAGTAGCCTGGAGAGAGAGAGAGAGAGAGTAGCCTGAAGAGAGAGAGAAAGAGAGAGTAGCCTTAAGAGAGATAGAGAGAGTAGCCTGAAGAGAGAGAAAGTGTGGTCTGGAGAGAGAGAAGAGAGAGAGAGAGAGAGAGAGAGGGGGGCCTAAAGAAAGATTGCATCTCTGAGAAATTGTTTTCTAATTGAAGTATTGTTGTCATCTACCAGCAGTTAAGCTTTTATTGAATGGTTAATTTTTTCTGGGAAATGTTTGAAACCATCCAATTTTCTCTTTCAGGAGTGTTCACCTACCACGTCCGATTACTTATGAACAAGTGCGAAACAAAATTGAAGAGATGTATTCATATCCTCTGGACATGTTCTTCACCCAAGCTAATGGAGAGGTGAGTGTATTCAGTTTCTCTGGGCAAGTCTTTACTCAGGCTGATGGAGAGGTGAGTGTACTCAGTTCTCTGGACATGTCTTTACTCAGGCTTATGGAGAGATGAGAGTACTCAGTTCTCTGGGCATGTCTTTACTCAGGCTTATGGAGAGATGAGAGTACTCAGTTCTCTGGGCATCTCTTTACTCAGGCTTATGGAGAGATTAGAGTACTCAGTTCTCTGGGCATGTCTTTACTCAGGCTTATGGAGAGATGAGAGTACTCAGTTCTCTGGGCATGTCTTTACTCAGGCTTATGGAGAGATTAGAGTACTCAGTTCCTCTGGGCATGTCTTTACTCAGGCTTATGGAGAGATGAGAGTACTCAGTTCTCTGGGCATGTCTTTACTCAGGCTTATGGAGAGATGAGAGTACTCAGTTCTCTGGGCATGTCTTTACTCAGGCTTATGGAGAGATGAGAGTACTCAGTTCTCTGGGCATGTCTTTACTCAGGCTGATTGAGTTATAGTGTGACTATTACTGCTTAATGTCTTTACTCAGGCTTATGGAGAGATTAGAGTACTCAGTTCTCTGGGCATGTCTTTACTCAGGCTGATTGAGTTTATAGTGTGACTATTACTGCTTAAATAATAAAAAAGTGTGTATATACCATATTTTAAATAATAGTAATTTTGCATCAAAGTTTTTCATTTGAGGAAGCTGTAAGGTAGGCTTGCGGTAGGTCAGTGATTCTACTTCCTCGACCTGTAATTTTCCAGATGTTGCAATATGTTGCGGTAAGCTCCAGCACAATACATCTACATCCCAAAC